>OZ008369.1:213733355-214179275 GCA_963931995.1 Phaonia tiefii
GGCTGAATATATTCGTAAAATTAATCACGACCGAAAGTCTAGTTTTATCTTATTTTTTTTATTAAAAATGTTTTCTCAAACTGCGTTCTTTTACTTTCAAATCAAGTTTTTTCATAAAAAAAATCTATCTCATTACTCCTACATATATAAAGAAAATACCAAAATTAACACTCGTAACCATAGGACTTGATCTTTTTGAAGGGTTAGGCTTGTTTGACGATGTTTTCGTGAGCCCTGAATGGCAATTTCTTCATGAGTCGTGTTTCAAATTGACATGCACATCACTCATGGTGATGCCAGCCGACTTCGCTGGACAAACGGCTCAATTGGCGGTACTTGCAGGCAAAACCATGTGTTTTTAAATAAACCAAAAGTAAAGAATGTGAGAAAATGGAAAAGTAGCCCTCACAGGGACCTATGTTGCTCGTACTATGTGGTAGGCCTTTTTGAAAATCGTTAAATTTATATTCCAACTCAGACAGGAGGGTTAAAATTCCCCCTGTACCTTAAGTCGATGTGTGGCAAAATCAGAAAAATCGTTCTCTTTAAAAAAAATTTATTTTTCTGCACGGTTACCATATTTACCTAATGGTCTCTGTACGTACAAAAGTGGACTTATGGACATTCCACGAAAAAAAGAATGACACCGCGGAATTCGTGACACGAATACCTTTCGTTGAAGTACCCACACTAATCCATTCCCAAATGTCCCTGGGTGTGCCGGTTTTTTGGACCCTGTGGGCCCCATAGGTCCCTGTGAGGGCTACTTTTCCATTTTCTCACATTCTTTACTTTTGGTTTATTTAAAAACACATGGTTTTGCCTGCAAGTACCGCCAATTGAGCCGTTTGTCCAGCGAAGTCGGCTGGCATCACCATGAGTGATTTGCATGTCAATTTGAAACACGACTCATGAAGAAATTGCCATTCAGGGCTCACGAAAACATCGTCAAACAAGCCTAACCCTTCAACAAGATCAAGTCCTATGGTTACGAGTGTTAATTTTCGTATTTTCTTTATATACATATGTAGGTGTAATGAGATAGTTTTTTTTATGAAAAAACTTGATTTGAAAGTAAAAGAACGCAGTTTGAGAAAACATATTTTTAATAAAAAAAAATAAGTTAAAACTAGACTTTCGGTCGTGATTAATTTTACGAATATATTCGGCCCTTTTCTGTAAACAGAATCTAGACAAACAAAACGTTTCAGAATAATAGGGTTTCTGCAAAAAAATGCAGAAAAACTTGTAAATTTTAAATTAGAATGCAACAGAGCTATAAACGAATCGTTCTTTTTGAATTAATTCGCAAATCATTCATGCACTGAATTAGCAAAACTTTGAATTAATTGTTTAAATTTAATGGAATTTGAATCAATTCAAATGAATTTGGCAAAAATGAATAGCAATTCAACTGAATTTGCAAAATGAATTGTAATTCATTTCCAATTCAAATTTGAATTGGCAAAATGAATTGCAATTCATTTGAATTGAATTGGTTTTGAATTAATTCAAATGAATTAGAAAAATGAATTGCAATTCATATTAATGAAATCAAAAATGATGTCATGTTCACGTACTAACTACAATAGGGGCGCCATCTACCATGTAGGAGATAGCCCAGAGTAACGGCTAAACAAACAAAAAAATTGTTGTCATTTAACACACGACCAAGTAGGAAACCTCAGCCAAGTGGCAATAACATGTGATCGATTTCACTAACATGATAACCAATGATGTGCCACGTCAACAAGCATGACGAAATAAACCAACGAAAGAATTATGAATATGGCTGACTTGGGCGAGCTCAAGATATTCCTCGTTCATTTCATCAGCGTCAGCACGAAGACAAGCAGCACATCGTGCCATCAGTGACTTTAACCAAGTGTGACTTAGAAAAAGTATAAAACTAGAAGTGACCACGAGGAGTTATAACCGCCAATTCACAGCCACGTGAATTCCCGTTCAAGTTACCAGCCACAAGTTATTATCCCCTTTGGAAAATACCCACATCGGCAAAGAAAAACGAGGGTAAGTACAGTCGATGAATGAGGATAGTGAGACAAGAAAATATAAAAAGAAGAAACAAAAAAGATTACATCATCATGGGACAAAAACAAGGACAGTTGGATTAATGCTTGGCGTTTTTTGTTCTTTCTCCTTCAGGCTATAATTGCGCACATCATAAAAAGGGAAAGAAAACACCAAGTCGCGGCCCTCGTAAATTTCGATAATTTTTGCCATGTCTATAATTTATAGAATTTTCGTAAATTTCTATAATTTCTAGAATTTTCGTAAATTTCTATAATTGCTTGCCACAATTTCCGTAATTTTTCTACGAGTGGCGTAATTTTCCATAACTTGGCATAATCTCACTCAAATTTCTAAAAATTTTCACTGAAATCAGAAAGTTGATTTAATTCCATCTTTCTGTGTAACTTCGCGTATACAATGGTTTGCTTTAAATTCTACAATCAGCGCCCTTAAAGAAACACAATTTAAATCAACCGCGAACGCCTGACGCCTGTATTGTGTTTAACATCAACCAACTTCGCATTTAAAGTCACGTAGCGAGAAGGAAAAAGAAGAAGCAGAAATTCATTCATTCGTGAAAATTTTACCCCACGCCAGACGACGCCAACAAATTTTCATCATTAAAGTGTGTAAAATCGAAAATTATTTAACTGGGGAATAATAATAATTACGACGAAGCAGCCGGCAGTTAGTTAAAAAAATCAGCAGACGACTCTCATTTGCATCCCTCCTGTAACCAGACGGTGAAGAAAGTTTCATCCAGAGAAAAAGGTTCTCACAGCGGACAAACAATTCTCACAGTATCATCAGGATCCTGGTCAATAATCCAACACACCAACAGTCAACAGAAGACAAGTAAAATTCATCCCTGTCCCAAACAGGCCAGTGGTAAGTTTCCCTGTTCCATTTCTATTCCGTGGGCTATCCAGACCACCAGTTTCTCCTGCGATTCTGTCCGTCCGGTGGTGATTGGAGCAGTGCCTATAGTCTCTACTTTACTCTAGCTCACCCTTTACACTATTATATTAAGTGCTTTAAAGGCGTAAGAGCCGTCGTACTTTTTGGTTGTAAGCCACCACAATAATCCTCCCATTAATCCGAGGTGGAAAGGGGTACGGAATTGGGATAATCATCCAAAAGTTGTGGCTCACGCAAAAAGGTCGACCATATAATAAGAACGGCAAAAGCTTTAACAATAAGTCATCAGATAAACCCTTAATATAAGATACGTTTTAAGTGTTGTTACTACTGTAAAGGGTTGACATTTGGTATCACCATTACATTAGTACAAAACTGTCAGTCGATAGGGAACGAGCGCTCGAGCCACTACGAAAACCAATAATGAAAGGACAGTAAGAACAAATTATTACATTTTTGAAATAAGACCAAACATACACACCAATGTCTTCCTTATAGAACAAGAGAAGAGGAAAATCGTCCGATAAGTCCATGAGACTATAAACAAGATACCAAATTTGAATGAACAAACCTGATAAATCTACACATAAGAAACACCAAAAACAACTATTTATAAAATATACCTACAACAACAACTAAACGATCAAGTTTTGATACTCTACAGTGGGTCTAGAAACAAAAATCCGAGAGATAGTTATTTTTGGTCTTCTTTTACCAAAGTTTACTATATTACACACTTACATTATATTTTGAATATCCAAATTGTAATATTTCATATAACCTTTTTTACAGCTAAAGTTATATTTACCATCATATCTTTGAATTTAGTTAAACCTTTTATTAAGTTTTAAAGTAATTTTATTCTATTTCATAATATATAATCATATTTGTCATTTCTGCAATCACATTTAATTGCCAATAGATAACCTTTTTGGTTATTTTCTATCCAGTTACACATTTGCGCTTGCGCCTAAAGATATACTGTGGAAACACAGCTTTTTAGTTATAAGGAGAAAAACTATCTGACTGTTATCTAAGTAAGACGAACAACTGCTGATTCCAACCAAAAGATTAAAGTGGGAACAGTTTTCGCCGGGTGCAGTCATAGAATAATATTGCGACTATCGTCAAAAAGGCAAAATGTCTAACTTTTCAAATCTATCAGAATTAAGTGTAAAGATTTTATGACCAATTTATTTGGGTTTCACCCCATTGTTTAGTATTAAGAATTCCTATTTTGAAAATAGAAGAAGTAAGATAACCCTTAACGGGAACAAAATTAGTAGAAGTAAGGATATTCCGGTAATCAACCGACGAATAGAATTTAGATCATAGTTTTCAATTTCATGGCCATCAAGCCAATCAAATTAAATTTCAAATTTAGTCTCGTTCAGTTTATCGGGCATAGCAGATGTAAGCTGTGCGCCGAATTTATAGTTTAGTTTAGTTTATCGGGCGTAGCAGATGTAAGCTGTGCGCCGAATTTCTAGTTCAGTTCCGTTTATCGGGCATAGCAGATGTAAGCTGTGCGCCGAATTTCTAGTTCAGTTCCGTTTATCGGGCACATCAGACGTAAGTTGTGCGCCGAATTTATTTCCAGTTTAGTATCGTTCCGTTTATCGGGCACAGCAGACGTAAGCTGTGTGCCGAATCTTTTGTGCTGAGGCAGACGTAAGCCGAAGTGCATTTAGCATCAGTTCATTTCGTTTTATTAAAGCTAATATTGACCCAACTATTTGTTTAGTGGCGGTCTCGTATCTTCCGGTTAGAGTTTTCTAAAGGTTCATTTTTCAACTTCAGCAGACGTAAGCTGGGGGTTTTTATACCCTGCGAGTTCAGTTCCTTTAGACAATTCTTATTCAGACCAAAGTTGCTTGTGCGAACTGCGGTCCTAGAAGTTGCGAGTTTAGTCTTTTTGGCGAATATACGTTCGGATGTGTCATTTTTTCAGTCAAGTTAAAGTTTTGGTCAAGTTAAAGTTTTAGTCGAGTTAAAGTTTTAGTAAAGTTAAAGTTATAGTTGAGGTACAGTTTTTAGTCGAGTAAAGTTTTTGGATCAAGTAAAGTTTTTGAGTCAAGTAAAGTAAAGTAAAGTTTCAGTTCAAGTTAAAGTTAAATTTAGTCAAGTTAAGTAATAGTAATAACTCAAATTAAGCACCAATTGTTATAATTTTAAGACCTAGTTAATAAAAGCCATTCCAATAACAATTTATAACGATAAAATTGAGTGTTTTCAAAATGAATGGCTAAAGAATTTTTAAGGTAGGTAGTGGTGCGGTACGATATCTCCATGCAAACATGGTGAAATCAAGGTAAGAACAATCCAAACTATTTTTGGGACGCCCGAAAATTAATTCGGAACGTGGCGTCAAAGGTGAGATCCTATGATCTCTTAAAGGGTGGGTAAAGAATTTCCCGGAGCCGACATAAGACCAGTCGAAGAGTAGTCCGGAAGGTTCTAATCCGTTTCAGTGTGTGTAAAAAGTTGTATCAGTTTAAATTTTGTTTACCCAGTAGATGTAATTAGGCCCTACGAGCTTTATTTTCTGATTCCAAAGGTTAATCACCCAGCTGGCAAGGATTCAAAACTTTATTGTACCGCCAAAATGAGGAAAAGCCAAAGTCCTGGCAAGAACTTTTAAAAAATACACTTCCGCCCCGATGAGCTCTAGTCGAGCATGAATATTGCCAGTGCAGCCTAGACTTGGTGAAGGAATAGGAGGAAATCTGTGGAGGTAAATTTTTAACGAAACAGTTTTCTCTTAGATAAATAAGGAATCCATCGTCATCTCATTGAAAATCAATTCCTTCATTTCCCCACTTTCGTCAAAATTGAATAAGCTGGCAATTCCAGCCAAAGACAATCTCTGCACTTGCAGATTAGACGCATTGAATTCCAATGATGCATACGGATGAAAGGCATAAAGTGGCATTGCGGCAAGAAATTTTTGGAGTCTTGGCTGTAATGAATTTGCAAATCATTTCTGGGTTTCAAAAGTCACTTCGGTTATTTTTGAACGAACCCCGTTTCAGCAGGAAAACCCCCGTTTCTGTTAATTTCTGTAAATAACATTTACATTATTAATAATTTTATTTTATTTTTCATTTACATAACATTAGACGTTACTTTCTTTGAATGTTTAATGTTTTGTAAATTTCTTCATGTTAGAATTTATCTTGAAATTTCTGACATTATTTTCAATTACATTTTTACATTTGAACATGACGTCAATGTTCAATGTTTTGTAATTTCTTCATTTTTGAATTTTTCATCACATGACAAATTCAAAATTTATCTACAATAAAATGGCGCCCAACGTGGGGCATAAGTCATTTTAATAGGTAGTAACTTTTAAATTTTCATTACTTCAAATTTCAAAATTTCTCTACAATAAAATGGCGCCCAACGTGGGGCAGAGGTGGTCCTACTTAGGAGGTGCCAGAGGTAGCCATGTTACATTACAATAAAATGGCGCCCAACATGGTAGCCTAGTGCAGAATTAACATCTGCAGTATTTTTGAATTTTAGTTTTTGTTTTCTCTCATAGATTAGAACGAATATTTTATGCGAGATGTGTAAGTCCCATTCATAGTACCATAGGAGTCAGAATTGCGTTGCGACACGTCAAAACATAGAGTAGGAAAATTTAATCTTAAATGGAAATTTCAGTTGTTACATAGTATAGTTTATTAGTAGTCTTGATAGAACTTGATAATTGTCTTTCAATTGCACTAATAGATCCAGCTATATGCCAACCATAGAGCAATAGTATAATTAAATGAGTTTTCAGCCTTCGGTCTTAATCAAATTCTCAATTCTCAGAGTCCCGGAGCATAAGAATCTTAGTAATTCAGACTTCGCGTTGCCTGAAAATTAATATTTGAGACGGATTCACGGCAAACCGACCACACAATAGTATAGAACGGCAATAGACCAAAAGTATAACTTTAGCTTAGCATAACTAAGATGTACAGTAAGTCAAGCTACGAAACCTTTAATAGGGCGTTAGCTTTCGCGACTGCATTTTCAGTTTTCTAGGTAAATAGTTAAACTTATTTTACACAGCATAATTTTCATTCTCACAAAAACACTTTTTGCACACGAAACATAGGATTACTATTTAAAATATGTTTATAAAGTATATTTATATTTTTATTTTATTTTTTTTGTTTGGATTGTTTCATCATAGGAGTATGGAGTATCGTTCCATAACCGCTACCGCTTTATTTTATTGAGTTTTTTTAGTTTTTGCGTACAGTTTTATAATAATAATACAAATATTTTTAAATATAAATTTCCAATTTTTAATTTGTAAGAACAAATTTAAGTAATAAATTTGGTATTTTGGTAAACGACAAACTAATTTGTTAAACAAAGGTGAATAAATTTTAAAAGAACATCTAATTTAAATAGTAAGTTTGTGACACTTAAATTTTTGCTTGAAGACTACGATTTAATTTTTTTCTAAAGATAGATTTCAAAACCCATATCGTAGGGTAACGTTGAATAGTGAAATTCCAGTAATATTTTTGAATCTAGTAAATATATTTGGTTGATTTCGTACCAGAATTTAGTTCGGTACATAAACTTTCAAGTCAATAACACCTGACCTGAACTTTTTATTTCATTTTTGAAGTTTTTAACAAGTTAAGCCAGTAGGATAATTGGTTGAAAAATTAAAGGATAATTGTGTATTAAAATCTTAACCCAATCTGGGATAATTGTTGTAGCTCGAGATAAAAGAGATTCTTAATCTCACAGTACCTCACACAATATCTAGATTTGACAACTTGAATGATAAATTTCGGTACTGGCTATTGTCACTTTTGAATCTTTTGTCTCTGTTCCATCGGAAAATCTTTGGGTAGACCTTATCATATTCCACGCCATAAACTTTTGAGTGGAAAACAATCAACATGATAATACAAAAGCTAGTAAGTCTGCTCCGAAGATTATTTTTCTCCGTCTTCTTCATGGTTGTCCAAACCAGATCTGGTTCTGACCAGGGGGGCAACACCTTGGAACAAGACACAGATGCCATTCCATCGGGGTCCACAGGACCAAACACCGCTTCGTCTATACCAACATCGGACACTACAGGTTCGGCTAATCCATCGGGGGTTATCATGAACAGTGCAGACGGAAATCAGATACGGTCACAGGGCAGTAATACAGGTCAAGCCGACAGCGTACCCCCCGAGGAAATTTTTGAGGATTCATTGCCCGGTCCGCCACACAGTGAGATTACAGTACCACCACTGAGTCAAGACAGCGTCAATTCTCGAAGGCTCAACCTGACGCATAATGTGAACTCGGATACCTTGACGCTAATAAACGCGGCAGTTGGGATAGCCAGGATGGAGCTGCAAGATCTCATTCCGTCCATCGTTGCAGCAACAAGAAGATGCGATATTCTGGAACAAGCCGACGGCTACAGACCACCTCAAGCGACGACGGCTCCAATATTAACCGCGAGGCAAGACGGGACAACAAGACCTAGTGTCAGAATAAGAGACGATAACTTGCCGGGTACCCGACAACCGTTCATAGCAGGTACTGGATCATGGGAGACGGATTCACACAGAGGATATACTCCGTGGCTGAATGCTTTGGACTCTTCGCTATCTCCCCAGCCATCTCAACCGGGAACAAACAATCCGCCTCCTTACCAGGTAGACGTTTTGGATTGGTCAGCGCGCAACACCAGCAATGACAGCCGGCCGTTGAATAGACCCTCGCAAAATAGACAGGAACAGCAAACCCAGCCCTCGCCAAACCATACGCGACCTAGCAACACTAGGGCTATACTACTACCACCAGGGAATAGGGCATCAACAAACAGTCATTCTGAGACATCGCCCCGCAGGCGGTCTTCACCCACGTCTCGCTATGATTCGAGAATCACGCCAGACCCGGCCATGGTACATAATATGGGGAAATGGGGTTTGAAATTCGACAGTACAGCGCCTACTCTGAACGTGCAAGAGTTCCTCTTCAGGGCTAACCGGCTAAAACAAAGTTATCGATGCTCGGATTTGGATTTCCTTACCAACTTCCATCAACTGCTGGAGAAACCGGCAATTGATTGGTATTGGAATTACCTCAAAATAGAAGAGGCACCGTCCTGGGAACAACTACAGCGAGATATTTTGAAGCAGTACCAGCCGTTTGAGGACGATACGCAGATCCAGAAACAACTCCTGGCAAGAAGACAAATGGCCAATGAAAGTTTTGAAAGTTTCTGCAAGATGAGCCATACAGAGAGAAGAAGCTAGTGTCGGTGATAAAGAGCAACCTGAAACCGGCCCTATCTAACCTCATATTTGGCCTAAAATTCGCAAATCTGAATGAGTTTTGCCATATGGTCAAATCCGCCGATATACAGCTCACACAGCAACGCCAGCAGTACAGCGCCTACCCGCCGAAGAAGATCAACGAGCTTGAGTGTGTGGAAGAAGAACAGGCGGTAGAAGCGATCCAGGCCAAGATACCACTAACCTGTTGGAACTGCAGAGAAGTAGGCCACGAATATCGAGAATGTTATCAGCCGGCCAAGCATGTGTTCTGTTACCGCTGTGGCAAAGAAAATGTAATTACAACAAAGTGTCCAACGTGTTTGGGAAACGGATGGAAGCCCCGTCCTCCAGCTGGGGAGGAACGGCTAAAGGCAACAGTAACCCAGTCATAGAGAGAGTCTCCCAGCATGCACAGACCTCTCACCCAACGCCGTCGATTAAGAGAAAGGGGCACACTATCCAGTCTCACCGGCAGAACAAAAACTGCTATACAGTGAACTGGACAGGATGCTGGACTTGGGGGTGATAGAAGAAAGCGAAAGTCCCTGGAGTCATCCAGTCACACTAGTGCGCAAAGGAGACAAGAATCGACGATGCCTGGACGCACGAAAATTGAACGCAATGACAGTGAAAGATGCCTACCCCCTACCTCATATCGAGGGCTTGCTCAGCCGTCTGGGTGACACCTTTTATATATCCAGCATCGATCTCAAGGACGCATATTGGCAAGTCCCATTGGACCCAGCAAGCCGTGAAAAGACAGCATTCACAGTACCCGGCAGGCCATTATATCAATATACGGTTATGCCCTTCGGTCTGTGCAATGCTGCCCAGCGACTGTGCCGTCTTATGGACAAGGTTGTCCCCAGGGCGTTACGAGAGAGAGTCTTCGTATATCTGGATGATTTACTAGTCGTATCCCCTGACTTCGACATACATTTGGTGCTGCTGGCCAAGGTGGCTAAATCACTGGAACAGGCAGGACTAACAATCAATGTGAATAAGTCTAATTTCTGCTTCAAGGAACTCCGTTATCTTGGATATATAGTAGGCGGCGGTCAGTTAAAACCAGACCCGGGGAAGATGGAGACAATCACCAAATATGAGTACTCAAAGTCCGTGAAACAAGTTCGTAGTTTTATGGGGGCAGTCGGTTGGTATCGACGCTTCATTCCGGATTTCGCTTCTATATCAGCCCCAATATTCGACACTCTGAAAAAGGGCAGGATATTTCGATTCCATCAGCAGGCAGAAAATTCTTTTGACTTTTTGAAAAGAGCCTTAGTAACTAGTCCAGTATTGCGGCATCCGGACTTTGAACGTCATTTCTACATACAATGTGATGCATCTGATGTGGGTACCGGAGCAGTCCTATTCCAGAAGGATGACGATGGAGGAGAACATCCCATTGCATTTTTCTCCCACAAGCTCACACCAGCACAGAAAAACTACTCAGTCACGGAACGCGAATGTTTAGCAGTGGTTCTAGCTATAGGCAAATTCAGGCCTTACGTGGAACTCCTACCCTTTACCATCATCACAGACCACAGTAGTCTCAAGTGGTTAATGATCAACCGAAACCTGAGCGGAAGACTGGCCAGATGGAGTCTACACCTACAAGCATTCGACTTCCAGATCGAACATCGTGCTGGAACACAAAACGTGGTACCGGACACTCTATCCCGTTACGACTTAGAAGAGATCTCGGTCCCCATGGGCGACTTCATAGATTTAGATTCCCCAGCGTTCTCTTCAGAGGGATACCTAGAACTCCTGAAAACTATCAAGGGCAAAGAGGCTCAACTCCCCGACCTAAAGGTCGCAGATGGCTATGTTTATAAGAGAACACGGCCATACATAGGAGAACCAGATAGGGATAAACTCGCGTGGAAGCTCTGGGTACCAATAGAATTAACACCTGGTATTATCTCAAAGGCACATTAAGGCGAATACGCGAGTATTTCTTCTGGCCACACCAGAGCACTCAAATAAAAGCCTTCATAGCGAAATGTAGGGTATGCAAAGAGTCAAAGCCATCCAACCAAACGCTGCGACCTCCAATGGGACAAGAACGTCTGGTAGAACGACCATTCCAGAGAATATTTGTGGATTTCATCGGACCATATCCACGGACCAAGTCAGGCAACACTTTCATATTCATTGTCTTGGATCAGTTGTCTAAATTTGTGCTACTAAAAGCGATGCCTCAGGCCAGCTCAAGGCATGTTGTGAAATTCTTAATATCAGAAGTATTCCACAAATTCGGCACGCCAGAAACAATTGTATCAGATAATGGAAAACAGTTTGTTAGTAAAGAATTTGCTGACATGGTAAGGAATTTTGGCGTAATCCATACGAAAACAGCCATCTACTCTCCTCAGGCCAACTCATCAGAGCGAGTAAACCAATCTATACTCTCCGCCATAAGATCATATTTGAATGACGATCACGCCAACTGGGATATACATCTATCCGAGATCGAGTATGCCCTACGGTCTTCCGTACACTCCACTATTGGAGTAACCCCATATTTTGCCTTATTTGGCATCAATATGATCGGTCACGGCAGCGTGTATAAATTGGCGAGGAAATTGCAACTATTGAATGATGCAGAACACAAGGCGGTACCAAAAGGAGTAAAAGGCGAAATATTGCGTAAACACCTTCGTGACAGGTTACACCAAGCGTACCTGAAGAATGAAAAAAGTTACAATCTAAGGTGTAGAGAGGTCAAGTTTGTACCCGGACAAGAGGTCTTCCGTCGGAATTTCAGACAGAGCGAGTTCAAAAGTGGTTATAACGCCAAGTTAGCAGGAAAATTTCTTAAGTGTCGGATAGTAAAGCCGGTGGGTAACTGCTTATACGAAATTGAAGATTTACAGGGAAAAACTCTAGGTGTCTTCCATGCTAAAGATTTGAAACAGTAAATTAGTAATAGGGAAATAGGAGAAGTAAGGCACAGGAGTAGGGTGGTCAGGTTAAACTGGATCGGTGTCACCGAACTGCCTGTCCCTTCCCCATACTTAACGGCCCTAGCATAGGTGACTACCAGGTTACTGCAATGCATGTTGGTGTCGGGGGAAGAGACATACAAATGGAACTGTACACTGGTAGAATTGGATGATCATTCTTACTAGTATTTATATGCAAATGTAAATACTAAAGAGAAACAACTCTGTTCGTCTCGTTTCAGAATAAATTAGAGAAATTGCCCCTTCAACTTCTATCAATAGACTAAAAGACCATCAAGCAATCGCAATAGTCAGTAGTACCCCTCTTCTTTTCAATCCTTCACCACAATCAGTCACCCTTTACTGCGTACCCAAACACCTGAAGCACCATGAAGTGCAGCATCTGCCTTTCTTCTTTGGGAAATGGCCAGTCCTTGTTATATGTTAGCTGCGGGCACGCGTTTCATCAGGACTGTATCCACACTTGGCTCCGTAACAACAATAGGTGCCCAGTATGCAATCAACCCGACGTACGCACTAATCAATTATATGCGACAGGTTCCGATTCTCCCGAACCTGCAACAAGCAACGACTGCGGTCCAGCAGCGGCAGAAGCTGTAGCCTTACAACACCGTACCCTAATGGCAGCAAGAAGAGCGGAGCGGCTAGACAGTGAGAGAGAGGCCCGAGAAGAAAGCCAAAATATGTTTGAACAGCAACACATTCTACAAGTCCAAGGTCTGATGTTTGACCGGGACCAGTGGGAAGGTAACTTCCGTAGAGCCCAAGAGCAGGTCCAAGAACTCAGGGAACAAGTGCGGCAGATGGAAGAAACACAGGAGCAGAACGCTGATTTAGCCCGACGCTATGAAAGGCTAGGGCGGCGACACGAACGGGTAAGGACCTTACACAACCAATTCCGCGAAACCGTTCGAGAGGTACTTGATGAAACTACGGTAACTGCATGGGCGACTAACAAGATTTTAATTCGCAATTACCCCACCGAGTCAACCCAAGATCCGCTTAACACCATAATGGCCCTGCTACTCCGCCTTAACGTCCCAGCAGAACGCGAGGAGATAGAAATAATCAGCACGGACCCCTTACTCAACAGCCCAGGGAGATTCCAAATCACGGTGGATTGTCATAACAAACGCATAAAGGTCGAATTATTATCTCGCGTGCCTCAGCAAAGAGTTCATCATAACACCGAGATACAACAGCTGCAAATAATAGATCCTGTCGAAACCCGCAAACTCTACAAGAAGGCCAACGCTCGCCTATTCAGCCCAATAGGAGTAGCATCCCTTCGAATGGTACACGGCCAGATCCATGTACAACTACGAGCCAACGAACCATACGTGGAAATCACCAACGAACAACAGATTGAAGAGGTAGCCCAACAATTAGCACAACAAGCACCTTCGAAATCAAAACAGAAGCGAAATAGGCGACGCAAAAGAACCGCAACCACCACCAGCGGAGAAAATTGACTACGGAGACCACCGTTTTACATCCCAGAAGAGCCATGAACAAGCTTGTTGAAATGAACACCTGTCTATCACCGGCACAGCAACCGAAGAAGCGACACCCCAGTAACACCCGCCCCTGACAATTAGCATCAACACGACGGGAGAGAGCTGGCAAAAGCTAACCAAGATACAAGCAAACCAGCGGCGCGAGTTAGAGCTGCTTCACTGACACGGCTTAAGAGTGAAGATTAACTTCTCCTCACCAAGCTATGTACCACAGACAGTTCGACCCAGACCAACGGCAAGCACGTATCGCGGTGAACCCTTTTCCCTCTCATCCTTTAGCGAAGAAGCTAGCAGGATGAAGGGGTTTGTCATGTTCACGTACTAACTACAATAGGGGCGCCATCTACCATGTAGGAGATAGCCCAGAGTAACGGCTAAACAAACAAAAAAATTGTTGTCATTTAACACACGACCAAGTAGGGAACCTCAGCCAAGTGGCAATAACATGTGATCGATTTCACTAACATGATAACCAATGATGTGCCACGTCAACAAGCATGACGAAATAAACCAACGAAAGAATTATGAATATGGCTGACTTGGGCGAGCTCAAGATATTCCTCGTTCATTTCATCAGCGTCAGCACGAAGACAAGCAGCACATCGTGCCATCAGTGACTTTAACCAAGTGTGACTTAGAAAAAGTATAAAACTAGAAGTGACCACGAGGAGTTATAACCGCCAATTCACAGCCACGTGAATTCCCGTTCAAGTTACCAGCCACAAGTTATTATCCCCTTTGGAAAATACCCACATCAGCAAAGAAAAACGAGGGTAAGTACAGGCGATGAATGAGGATAGTGAGACAAGAAAATATAAAAAGAAGAAACAAAAAAGATTACATCATCATGGGACAAAAGCAAGGACAGTTGGATTAATGCTTGGCGTTTTTTGTTCTTTCTCCTTCAGGCTAAAATTGCGCACATCATAAAAAGGGAAAGAAAACACCAAGTCGCGGCTCACGTAAATTTCTATAATTTCGATAATTTTTGCCATTTCTATAATTTATAGAATTTTCGTAAATTTCTATAATTTCTAGAATTTTCGTAAATTTCTATAATTGCTTGCCACAATTTCCGTAATTTTTCTACGAGAGGCGTAATTTTCCATAACTTGGCATAATCTCACGCAAATTTCTAAAAATTTTCACTGAAATCAGAAAGTTGATTTAATTCCATCTTTCTGTGTAACTTCGCGTATACAATGGTTTGCTTTAAATTCTACAATCAGCGCCCTTAAAGAAACACAATTTAAGTCAACCGCGAACGCCTGACGCCTGTATTGTGTTTAACATCAACCAACTGCGCATTTAAAGTCACGTAGCGAGAAGGAAAAAGAAGAAGCAGAAATTCATTCATTCGTGAAAATTTTACCCCACGCCAGACGACGCCAACAAATTTTCATCATTAAAGTGTGTAAAATCAAAAATTATTTAACTGGGGAATAAGAATAATTACGACGAAGCAGCCGGCAGTTAGTTAAAAACATCAGCAGACGACTCTCATTTGCATCCCTCCTGTAACCAGACGGTGAAGAAAGTTTCATCCAGAGAAAAAGGTTCTCACAGCGGACAAACAATTCTCACAGTATCATCAGGATCCTGGTCAATAATCCAACCCACCAACAGTCAACAGAAGACAAGTAAAATTCATCCCTGTCCCAAACAGGCCAGTGGTAAGTTTCCCTGTTCCATTTCTATTCCGTGGGGTTATCCAGTCCACCAGTTTCCCCTGCGATTCTGTCCGTCCGGTGGTGATTGGAGCAGTGCCTATAGTCTCTACTTTACTCTAGCTCACCCTTTACACTATAAAGCACTTAATAGCTTTAAAGGCGTAAGAGCCGTCGTACTTTTTGGTTGTAAGCCACCACAATAATCCTCCCATTAATCCGAGGTGGAAAGGGGTACGGAATTGGGATAATCATCCAAAAGTTGTGGCTCACGCAAAAAGGTCGACCATATAATAAGAACGGCAAAAGCTTTAACAATAAGTCATCAGATAAACCCTTAATATAAGATACGTTTTAAGTGTTGTTACTACAGTAAAGGGTTGACATTTGGTATCACCATTACATTAGTACAAAACTGTCAGTCGATAGGGAACGAGCGCTCGAGCCACTACGAAAACCAATAATGAAAGGACAGTAAGAACAAATTATTACATTTTTGAAATAAGACCAAACATACACACCAATGTCTTCCTTATAGAACAAGAGAAGAGGAAAATCGTCCGATAAGTCCATGAGACTATAAACAAGATACCAAATTTGAATGAACAAACCTGATAAATCTACACATAAGAAACACCAAAAACAACTATTTATAAAATATACCTACAACAACAACTAAACGATCAAGTTTTGATACTCTACAGTGGGTCTAGAAACAAAAATCCGAGAGATAGTTATTTTTGGTCTTCTTTTACAAAAGTTTACTATATTACACACTTACATTATATTTTGAATATCCAAATTGTAATATTTCATAGAACCTTTTTTACAGCTAAAGTTATATTTACCATCATATCTTTGAATTTAGTTAAACCTTTTATTAAGTTTTAAAGTAATTTTATTCTATTTCATAATATATAATCATTTTTGTCATTTCTGCAATTACATTTAATTGCCAATAGATAACCTTTTTGGTTATTTTCTATCCAGTTACACATTTGCGCCTCCGCCTAAAGATATACTGTGGAAACACAGCTTTTTAGTTATAAGGAGAAAAACTATCTGACTGTTATCTAAGTAAGACGAACAACTGCTGATTCCAACCAAAAGATTTAAGTGGGAACAGTTTTCGCCGGGTGCAGTCATAGAATAATATTAGAGCGACTATCGTCAAAAAGGCAAAATGTCTAACTTCAAATCTATCAGAATTAAGTGTAAAGATTTTATGACCAATTTATTTGGGTTTCACCCCATTGTTTAGTATTAAGAATTCCTATTTTGAAAATAGAAGAAGTAAGATAACCATTAACGGGAACAAAATTAGTAAAAGTAAGGATTTTCCGGTAATCAACCGACGAATAGAATTTAGATCATAGTTTTCAATTTCATGGCCATCAAGCCAATCAAATTAAATTTCAAATTTAGTCTCGTTCAGTTTATCGGGCATAGCAGATGTAAGCTGTGCGCCGAATTTATAGTTTAGTTTAGTTTATCGGGCGTAGCAGATGTAAGCTGTGCGCCGAATTTCTAGTTCAGTTCCGTTTATCGGGCATAGCAGATGTAAGCTGTGCGCCGAATTTCTAGTTCAGTTCCGTTTATCGGGCACATCAGACGTAAGTTGTGCGCCGAATTTATTTCCAGTTTAGTATCGTTCCGTTTATCGGGCACAGCAGACGTAAGCTGTGTGCCGAATCTTTTGTGCTGAGGCAGACGTAAGCCGAAGTGCATTTAGCATCAGTTCATTTCGCTTTATTAAAGCTAATATTGACCCAACTATTTGTTTAGTGGCGGTCTCGTATCTTCCGGTTAGAGTTTTCTAAAGGTTCATTTTTCAACTTCAGCAGACGTAAGCTGGGGGTTTTTATACCCTGCGAGTTCAGTTCCTTTAGACAATTCTTATTCAGACCAAAGTTGCTTGTGCGAACTGCGGTCCTAGAAGTTGCGAGTTTAGTCTTTTTGGCGAATATACGTTCGGATGTGTCATTTTTTCAGTCAAGTTAAAGTTTTGGTCAAGTTAAAGTTTCAGTCAAGTTAAAGTTTTGGTCAAGTTAAAGTTTTAGTTGAGTTAAAGTTTTAGTAAAGTTAAAGTTTTAGTTGAGTTACAGTTTTTAGTCGAGTAAAGTTTTTGGATCAAGTAAAGTTTTTGAGTCAAGTAAAGTAAAGTAAAGTTTCAGTTCAAATTAAAGTTAAATTTAGTCAAGTTAAGTAATAGTAATAACTCAAATTAAGCACCAATTGTTATAATTTTAAGACCTAGTTAATGAAAGCCATTCCAATAACAATTTATAACGATATAATTGAGTGTTTTCAAAATGAATGGCTAAAGAATTTTTAAGGTAGGTAGTGGTGCGGTACGATATCTCCATGCAAACATGGTGAAATCAAGGTAAGAACAATCCAAACTATTTTTGGGACGCCCGAAAATTAATTCGGGAAGTGGCGTCAAAGGTGAGATCCTATGATCTCTTAAAGGGTGGGTAAAGAATTTCCCGGAGCCGACATAAGACCAGTCGAAGAGTAGTCCGGAAGGTTCTAATCCGTTTCAGTGTGTGTAAAAAGTTGTATCAGTTTAAATCTTGTTTACCCAGTAGATGTAATTAGGCCCTACGAGCTTTATTTTATGATTCCAAAGGTTAATCACCCAGCTGGCAAGGATTCAAAACTTTATGGTACCGCCAAAATGAGGAAAAGCCAAAGTCCTGGCAAGAACTTTTAAAAAATACACTTCCGCCCCGATGAGCTCTAGTCGAGCATGAATATTGCCAGTGCAGCCTTGACTTGGTGAAGGAATAGGAGGAAATCTGTGGAGGTAAATTTTTAACGAAACAGTTTTCTCTTAGATAAATAAGGAATCCATCGTCATCTCATTGAAAATCAATTCCTTCATTTCCCCACTTTCGTCAAAATTGAATAAGCTGGCAATTCCAGCCAAAGACAATCTCTGCACTTGCAGATTAGACGCATTGAATTCCAATGATGCATACGGATGAAAGGCATAAAGTGGCATTGCGGCAAGAAATTTTTGGAGTCTTGGCTGTAATGAATTTGCAAATCATTTCTGGGTTTCAAAAGTCACTTCGGTTATTTTTGAATGAACCCCGTTTCAGCAGGAAAACCCCCGTTTCTGTTAATTTCTGTAAATAACATTTACATTATTAATAATTTTATTTTATTTTTCATTTACATAACATTAGACGTTACTTTCTTTGAATGTTTAATGTTGTGTAAATTTCTTCATGTTAGAATTTATCTTGAAATTTCTGACATTATTTTCAATTACATTTTTACATTTGAACATGACGTCAATGTTCAATGTTTTGTAATTTCTTCATTTTTGAATTTTTCATCACATGACAAATTCAAAATTTCTCTACAATGATTTGCAATCAATCAAAGTAAACATGGTGTTTGGAGTTTGTTTCTTCAAATATTAGTTATTTTGGTTTAGACATACCAAATTAGCATTTATTTTGAAACTAAAATAATACCAATATTAGTTGATTTTCCTAATTTCTTCTTTACTTCCGAAGGATAATTCTATGTTGTAAAATAAATATTATGTAAAATAAGTGTTTTTCGTTGGGTGGGTTTTATAAATTATTAATTGCTTCTTGAATATTGAATGTGTTTTGTCATTCAACGACTGTATGTCTAATCCAAAATAACTAATGCCTGAAGAAACAACTTTGATTGATTGAAAATCATTTTTGATTTGATTAATATGAATTGCAATTCATTTTTCTAATTCATTTGAATTAAATCAAAATCAATTCAAATAATTTGGAAATGAATTCCGATTCATTTTGCAAATTCATTTGAATTGGAATTGATTTGCAATTAAATTTTCTTTACACCAAAAAACAGAATTGAATGGAATTTGAATCAATTCAAATGAATTTGGCAAAAATAAAAAGCAATTAAATTTTTTATTTCACTATAGGGAAAAAGTTTTTGTTCCAGAAACTTTTTCCCTAGTTCTCCGGACACTACACGGAGTATACCCAAATGTAGCCCAGACCTGGCGCTATCAATCCATATAATTAACTCTCTCTCAGGTCTGGGAAACAAGTGTCCAGGAATTTCCAAACTCATTCCCAATTTTTTTTTCACTTGGGAAAAAGTTTTTGTTCTAGAAACTTTTTCCCTAGTTCTCCGGACACTACATGGAGTATACTCAAATGTAGCCCAGACCTGGCGCTATCAATCCGTATAATTATCTTACTCTCAGGTCTGCGAAACAAGTGTCCAGGAATTTCCAAACTCATTCCCAATTTTTTTTTCACTTGGGAAAAAGTTTTTGTTCTACAAACTTTTTCCCTAGTTCTCCGGACACTACATGGAGTATACCCAAATGTAGCCCAGACCTGGCGCTATCTATCGATATGATTACCTTTCTCTCAGGTCTGGGAAACAAGTGTCCAGGGATTTGCAAAGTCATCACAATTTTTTTTTTCACTATAGGGAAAAAGTTTTTGTTCTAGAAACTTTTTCCCTAGTTCTCCGGACACTACATGGAGTATACTCAAATGTAGCCCAGACCTGGCGCTATCAATCCATATAATTACCTTTCTCTCAGGTCCGGGAAACAAGTGTCCAGGGATTTGCAAAGTCATCACAATTTTTTTTTCACTATAGGGAAAACACCGTATATAGTGACAACCATAGTGTAATAATATAAGTGGAAGCATAAGCCCAGCTGATCAGGCATTTTGTTATTGGGTTGTTTCTTTTTATCATTCTTTGTTTGCGTAGTACACTCGAAGTGTCAAACTTGTCTCATCATTTGTTTTGATTCTTATTGTTCGTTATTAAACGTTTGAAAAGTGTTGTGCAAATTAAATTGAAATATAAATATAATTGTAAATTGTAAAATTTCTGCCTATTACTTTTGTTTAATACATGTAATTCTATGCATGTAATTATTTACTTTGGCGTTTTTCCTTTGCCTCTTCTTCGTATATAAAATGATTTTGACATATCGAGTGTATTGTCATAACAATAGTATAACAAAATTCTGTCAAAATCGTTTCATATTGCAACAACACGCCACGCGTCGACTTATATTATTAGACTATGGTGACAACACAAAAGGCAAAATATTGCACTCAACTTGCCCTGATATTGCACTATTCCGATTCTGAATTTCAGAAAATTTATTAAAAATATTGACTTATCGTACTATGACGTCACACAGCCGATCAGCGTCATAGTCTGTTTGGGTTGTGACCTCAGCATCCGATATGTCATAACATTAATACATTTGATAGGCTATTATACACTCTTATGGGCTATGCGAGGTATATAGAGCTGTTATATATACGCTAATGCAAAAATTAACTAAACGCCGTTCTCTAAAGACTGCATTGCATTCCAATTGGGCGCCATATTATTACGTATCCATTGATTACGGGAGTGTCTCCGCGGCTAGCTACGGCGGCATCTCAGAAGGGGTTCCAACCCGCCACTCCAGTACGGGATAAGCAGCAATTAAAAATCAAATAAAACAAAAAAAAAACTGACTAAACACTAAACGACACATAGAAGAGGGAGGATTGGTGATATTCCTCCACATAGCCCACCCAACCATGACCATATGTGTCCTAATATAATAATTTGCTTATGGCTCCTATCAGCCTACCCTTTTTATGAAAACAAAAATCACACAAATGTAATTTTTCTTAATTACGGTCCACATATTTATTATTAATTTTAAAAGACACTTACATCTAACCAATATAACTATATATAATAAAATCTGCTTTTTTCTATGTTTCTTTCTAGGGGATTTGTTTCAAGTTGCTAACCAAAAATTCAAGACTCTACAAAGGGATATGAAATGAAGCCTTTTTTGCGCCCGAAAGCTCCCTAGGTTGGATCTCTGCCGGGCAATATTCCAGCTACTATTAGTAATTAAGATATCAAAGCCAAACTTTGTAGGATTTCCTAAGCAAAAAGAAAAAAACACATGACCAAAAATTAGGTTTGACTTAAAAAAAAAACACTATATGAAAAAAATTGATTTTAAACACACAAACTAAATAAAAGACAACATAAAATAAAGTATAAGCTAAATAAAATATACGAGCCTATCTAAATCAGAAATGATACAACAACAAAAAACGAAGAAAGTTATGATATTTTAGTCGTAAACTAAAAAACAAAAAAAATCAAAGCATTTGTTGCGAAGAATTAATTTGATTTCCCATGGATACATACATAATTTTGGTTTATTTTTTGATATAATTTCGCAAGGTTATCAATTTGAGGGTTTTTTATTTCCTCCTGTTAACTTTTAAGCCGTTTGAGTATAAAGATGGACGCACCAGGGGCTAAAATGGCCGCTCCGCGACGCCAAGTTTTGGCGCTCGGAATTGAGGTGTTGAACAGGGCTTTCGTAGACTTTTACTGTACCATTTCAGAAGAAAATCTAGGTCAGTTTGGATATTTATATTGGCGTATTTTAACACATCCGGCCTATTAGTCCAGACAAACCAACGCCATCTAGTTCTGAGTTTTTTTTCTTCGTCTGAGGGGTTTATTTCCTCTTCTGCTTTTGCAAACACTTGTTGGTGATATAGTGAATAAAGAAATACCTGTACCTCGTTTCTGTAGTTCTCGAATCGAAAAAGTTTTCACATGAAACATGTGAATTGAAACAAAAACGCTAGGAATCGGTACAAAAAATCGCTTCTCACATGTGACTGTTTCTACAACGTTTGTTTTGCGAAAACTTTCTGTGACGTACTGCTTTTTTCATTCTTATTGGAAAAATGCGAGAAAATCTGTTTCTAAAAAGTAGTGAGTCGAAAAAAATTAAAATATGAAACGTCAAAAATACTCACAAATTAAAACGGTGCGAGATTTTGATATTGTTTCTACAAAAAGGTTTTTTAAGAAATTAAAACTTATTTTTTAAGTGGAGAAGATAAGAACTATATATTTTCTGTTATGTATTTCAATTAATTTTTCCAAAATATTGCAGAAAAATCAAGAAAGCAATAATAAAATGCAGTTGAATACATGTCTATACTTCTTTTTGTTGTTCTTTTTCGCACTAGTTTATTTTGTTTGTTTATATTTTTTTCTTACTTGACAGCTTTCTTGGAATATTCCAATCAAAACTTCATCAGTGTTGCCTCTTTTCGCATTGATATACAGAAACACTTTTTACTCACAAATCGAGAAACGATGGAATTTTTTGTTTCACGCTTAATGTGAAATCTTTTTCTATTCGAGAACTACAGAAACGAGGTACTGGTTTGTGGTCGATAATGGTGGACACGCTAGGATTTCACTTTGGGTTTCCCAGTAGATGGCACTGCTCACAAACGTTTGATGCACTTATTTTCCCAATTAATTTTATGGGGTTCTTGAGTTTATTTGCTCTATTTAAAATAGATTGAGATGCTTCAGTTAAGAGGATATTTCCACATAAAACAGCCTGAAACTTACTTGTAAAAATCTTCACAAATGTTCAACAAATTTTTCGCTTAGTTTCACCAAAATCTATATGTTCCCCAACTATTTAGAAATAGGTTACTGATCATTTCTTATTTTATGTTTTAACCTAACCTCACACACTCTTAAATATTTTGCGACGCACTTCAATTAGGTATCTCCAGCTAAACGCTCTTTCCACGACTATGCAATTTAGTTACTTCATCATTCAATACGCAAAAGCTTTTAAAGCTACAAAACCAGCCATATTTATTGTCAATATGGTTGTTCCCTTCTAATTTCAGGCTTATGCGCAGACTCACCTCTATTCTGCTCTAGAATATTCTATACAACTCATTTCCCCTACTAATTTCCCTCCATTTTTCCCGCGCGTGTATGCTTCAAACCTTCTGATTTCACTATTCAAAAATAACAGTTTTCCTTCCGAAATTCTTGAATGAAATTCTCACTTGTCATTCATAGTACCATTCGTCAGGATTCAATACCACTGTGCAATTGCATGTCGACGGTTGGCAACACGAATATTTAACTGCCTTGCCGACCTACTACATTGTCAGCTGTTCGTCGCCTTAATACATTTACTTGCCTCGGACCAAGCACAGAAAACAGATGCACATGTGCTATTTAGTAAAAAAAACAACAAAAGAAAAAAACGCCAGCTATTGGGTCATCTTTGGCACCAATATACCGATATTGCGAGTGCCTGGTATCTCGTAATGTGCTCAACCCCACCCGGGAAGACTACAGCTGGTAATTGCCAAGCCATCCCTATACAGGTATTTTCCCACAGGAATGTAACACACCGGCATACCCTCGCACCAGTCCATGGGTGATGTCGCGAAGCCACCACAAATAAAAACACCTACTCATGAAACGGGTATCCAGTTTAACCCCTGACGACACAATCCCTTAATCAGTCAAGTCAACCTCACTGAACCCAGGTCAATCTGAACGTCAGGTGACCACCTCTGGTCTGAAGCTCGGAGCATCCCTTCGCAACAGAATTTGGGAAAAAGTTTCTAGAACAAAAACTTTTTCCATACAGTGAAAAAAAATTTTGGGTAGACTTTTGAAATTCGTGGACACTTGTTTCGCAGACCTGCGAGAAAGGTAATTATATAAATATAAAGCGCCAGGTCTGGGCTATATTTGGGTATATTCCATGTAGTGTCCGGAGAATTTGGGAAAAATTTCTGGAAAAAAAATTAATAGATCCAAAAACTGTTGCAAGTAGCCAAAATATTGCTGTTATATTTTGAAAAGCCTATCTGCATACCAAACTGGCTTTTTTAGACCCCTTTCAGGTAAATATAACTCCCGGTATAAATCTGTTAATATAATTTTGGTTAATAATAACGTAGTTGCAGAACTTTCATGAACCAAATAGTTGATCGAATTCGGTAATTTGAAATAAGAAAAAAGTTTGTTAGTCATGACGGTCTGTGATCGGTTATATCCTTGAAGAATGTATGGTTTATAATTTTTCTTTTCCAGATACTTCATTAACATCATACAGGGTAATCTTGTGACTCCACCAACATACCTGAAATGAATTAGAAAAGAAATCAAAAAAGGAATGCAAAACAATGCATCAATAAAATTGATATTACATCTGCATGCAATGCGTCGAGTTTTTTAGCCTTTGTACCGTTTTTCCATGGGAATTGTGGTTTGGTGAAACCGTTCTCCTTGCTCATCGGATTCGGTAGGGAGTTGTTTGATAAAATCGTCAAAATGAAAATGAAGAAAATGCAGCTTTAATGTCATCGATGTGCCGATTTTCTCAAAATAATACAGCATTTCTTTCACCCATTCTCTTGCTTCCGGTTCCGCGTCTCGATCGCCTCCCAAGACTCTGGTGCATACACGCTGAAGGTAAATTCATGCCATTGAATGATTATAATCATGAAGCGATGATTCAAAGTTGCTCTTGAATAGCTTTCTAATGTCAGGGCCATTACGTACGCCTGTTAAATGAAGACAAAAAATAAAGACAGAAAAGAAAACATTAACAAAGTGAAAATAGTACAATGAGGTGAACCAAAATTCGTTTTAAATTTACTCCAATACCTTTTTTTAATTTTGTCATCGCTACGCTTTGGGAAAACGCTTTTCAAATAGTCGAATGCATTTGGGCAATTTACAACGGCCACTTCGATGAATTTTTTAACAATTCCCAATTTTATGTGGAGCGGTGGCAGCAAGATGTCTTGAGTATGTTCTATTAAAGGTGCATTCCTCAGTTTATGTTGTTTCATTTGTTCCTCCACACTTCCTCTTGGTCTCCACGAATTACATTGGTATTGATTCAGAGGTGAGCGCGAATCCCAATTACAGAGAAAACAAAAGAATTTTGGAAAGCCGCCCTTATCGATGATCCCTTGCAAAATGTTGATGACCTTCAAATCACAGCAAATCTTCCATTTATTTTCGTAGTATTGGATTTTTTTCATTGAAAGGGTTTCATAGCGTTCTTTCATGTTAATACCCATTGCTAGCGGAATGGAAGGTTTTCGGTTCGACACATGCAACAACACTGCTTTCAAGCTTGAAACAGAACCATCAATAAATAATCTCCACTCACTAGCGATGTAGTTCATTCCCATTTTTACCAATAAAGCTTAGTTAGAGGCTCTGAAATTCAGCTTGCCGTTTGCGGTACGCCGTAGAGTTCACATTACCATGTGTGAGTTTTCTTTGCTTTAAAAACGCTGTCAAAAATATGGCAAGTCGCTGCGATAGTCCCAATATGGCCACAATGAAATCCATTTCCATTTGTGTTATTAGTTGTGGTCCATCTCTTCCCTGTTGGGGCTCATAATCGGTATCAAATGGATCTTCATAAGTAACACCACTTGCTCTAGTTATTCCTGTACATTCTGTTGGCGGCCTTGGTGATACAAAATTTTCAGGTGCAAGCACTGATAGTGTGGCTGTTACAGTTGCTTTATAACTTTTGTTCCTCTCAGCATATCGATTTAGATCACATGTGTAATTTACGCATGCATAGCAACTGGTTTCATCATGATCACCTGGGAGATCAATCCAGTTTACCGGCTTACAATACTTCATACTATGTTTGCCTCCACTCAACAATGCCATGAGATTGTTATAACATTGGCGACACACGGTATTAGGTGTGTAATTTACACCTGTCAAGTCTTCTTCGTCGAAAAACAACTTATATGCTTTCATGAATGCACTAGTTAAAAGATTCTTTTCCTTTTGCAATGTTGTAGAACTATTTTTTCTGATTTGATGACCGCAAACGTAGCAAAATAAATCAATATTTTCACACTGCATATTGAAATTGTCAGTTGCCAATGTTGTGTGCGAATTATGCTGTAGCACTTTCACTTTTTTTACTATCACTTTCACTTTATAACTTTCACCGCTGAGCTCTCGTGACGTCGCGCTGTGTAATGCCTCGATGTGAGCGTCGTGTCGCTTTTATATTGTGTGCTGCGTCCCTTGTGAATTCAATGCAGATTTTTGCTTCCAGGTAGTTTTTTGATAGAAGTTTTTTTGATTTAATATGTTCATAATTTTATCTTTATGACAAGAGCTCCAATGTGTTTCCAGGTATTTTTTTTATATTTTGGGTTGTTTTTATGTGAATTTAATGCAGATATTTTCTTCCAGGTAGTTGTTTGATAGAAGTTTTTTTGATTATATATGTTCACAATTTCATCTTCATGACAAGAGCTACAATGTGTTTCCAGGTATTTTTTTTTTATATTTTGGGTTGTTTTTATGTGAATTCAATGCAGATATTTGCTTCCAGGTAGTTGTTTTATAGTTTGGGCACGGGAAGTCACCCACCAGCTTGAGAATTTTTATTAGAATGCACTTACTATCAGTGAAGGTACAGTGCACTCACACACTCGGCGTCCTCACTGACAATTATTTACGTGAAATCAACATTTTTTTAAGAAATCGCTTATTTTCTTACACTTCAATTGTTTTTAAGCGAAATTTTGGCTCCCAGAAAGTACTTTTGTTAGAAAAACCTCACTATCTCCGGTCTTAGAAGGGTTAATGCGGAGTATTATACCTTAAAGAAAGATTGAAGTGTTGTCTTTTACTGAGTCTAGGAAAAAATAAGTTTACTAGGGCTGTTTTTTGAGAAACCCAGATTTTTATTAAAAAAGTGAGGTTAAAAAATCATTTTTTTTAATTTGCCCCAATGAGTTAATAAAAATTAACATATTTATATACAGATTTATAGCGCTTTCAAAGGTCTTCTCAATGATACCCATCTCCACCAGATCGGATAAGAAATGGGTGAGATATAAGCGATTATATACTCAAGCTATAAAGGCCTATATCTCAACAAGTTGGATCGGCCTCCTTAAAAAAAACTTTCGGGTTTTAAGCAGCGCTGAAAGCCCTACCAGGCCAAAGAAAATTGGCGCATTTTTCATAAAGTAAATTTGTTCGGAAAAGCGGAAAATTAAAAAAACGCTTTTTGGGCGATTTTTCGCTCATTTTTTAAAGTTTTTCGCGATTTTGACCTTGAAGATGAAGTTTTTTTGACAATTTTTGTTCTTTATGACAAGAGCTACAATTCCGAACGGTTGGCAAGATATGAGCTGGAGAAAATGATAATTTTTTTTCAAAAATTACACCCACTTCTTTGGGGGCCCATAAAAAAAATCTGGAGGACTTTGGGCAAAACTGGGAAACATGGGTCTTTTTTTTGCTCTTTTATCACGTAGTGGTGTCCGTATATGGTTATTTTGCCTTGACTTAAAAAATTATGTATACTTGAACACTTTAGATTTGGAAGGCGATTTTAGAATCTTTTGATCTGAAATGCGGTATACATGAACATGTGTTAACAGAAAATCACATGTACAACTTTTGAAATAAACCTAACTAAAATCAAACTAAAAAAATCACATAAAACTAATAGATTTTGTGTATGTGATATTTTATCACTGTGCTTTTAATAAATACGAAGTAGCCTTGGCCGTTATCTCATCTTTCGCTACAATTTTCGTGTCCAACATTTATTGTGTTAGCTTTTTCGTGACGGTTTTGAGAACCTCCTCAATGTTGAGTTGGTAATTTCTCATGCAGCTTCTTATAACTCACTAGTGGCATATTAAGACTAGGTATGACTTTCAACAATTTCGGTTCCAGCGGCGGAAAACCTCACACAAAATTGTATTGTGACTCTAAAATATAGGAACGATTCGCATAGTTAATTCAAAGGCATTCAATTCCGCATGTGATGAAAATCGATCGAGTCAAAATCGAATACGATTCTACTATTTAAACGAATTTTAATAGCATAAAAAGAGGAATAAATTGATATCCATTATTTGAACACAAACCATCATTATTATGCCAAAACATATTCGATTTAAATCGATCGATTTCCATCACATACCGGAATCATATGGACGGCACTAATCCCGAATTAAGTGTCAACGAGTTTACCGGCTTGTCGGAAAATACACCAACGTTTGATATCTTTTACAGGTTGAGGATCAATAAAATGTAATTCTCCCTTAATTTTAATGAGGCTAAACGATAATACTTAAGTGGTACCACTATAATCCTCGCACCATAAGCCATAATCGTAACGCTGAAAGTATGTAAGGATTTTAGAAGTTGAAACACTAAATCTTTAGTAAATAAAAAAAATGGTTTCCCGTTACATCCCATGTAGGGATTAGGGAGAGCTTCTCACAACATATGAGCTGTACGTGTTCTAATTTTACACTCACTGATTGGAACCTACAGTTTTACACCGGATCCGAACAGTATTTGAGATGCTTTTTCATGGCTAAACACTCTAAGTCACTAAGCTTGGTGACAGCTGTCGAAAGAAATTTAAGGTGCTCAGAGCAGAGATCGAACCCACGTTATCATGTACAAGAGACGCGCCCACTACATTGTACCACCGATGGCCACCGTCTTTAATAATCGTTTAGAAAATACTCAGAATTCAATTCATTAATAACCATATATTTTCTCTTTGTTCACATGCTCCAATAGTCCAACAGAGACAGATACATACATAGCTGCGGCACAGAAAACCGCGTATCATTTTCACTGTCATCTTTGTAGGCACTATAACTTCCATCGAGGTGCTGGACTGCAGCGCCTAATTTACATGATAGAAAGAGCAGGGGGGTTACTATGTAACTCGATTCGATAGTTAAATATTACGGAAACGGATTTTTTGTACCAACTAACTCTAATTCGGAAATACATTTCCTACTTTCGGTGTCCCATAACCGATTATCGGATTTCAAACTCTACTTTCGGATATTAAGATAAATCTTTGCAAATATATGGATTTATTTATTTATAGATCAAAGTTACAATTAAATTGATGAGTGTCCAAACTCGTGTTTTTCTCGTAACAGGATGTAGAAGGGAGAGGGATTAGAGATGTCATCGGTTTTCTAAAAATCGATTATTTGCAAGAGTTGCCAATTCGCAATATATTACAGTTCCTCTCCCATTAAGTAGTCCTTCAACCTCGTTGGAATGTTTCTTTGCCTCTGCGGTTGTTTTGACGCCTGATTTGGTTCGGCTACCATTTCTTTATTCATACGATCAGACAGGATGTCCTCCGTTGAAGTATTTATTAAAATATTTTCTTCAACTCGGTCTGATGGAACTGAACTCGCGATCTTAACTAATCAATATGCCTGGATTGTCTTACTCCGTTTACTTCGATCTCGTAATTTCGAGCGCCTGTTGCACTAACAGAACCTGGCAACCATTTTTCGCCCTTCCCAAAATTTCGAAACCATACAATATCTCCAGTATTGAAAGTTCTACTTCGTTTTGTTGGCTCTGATTTTTCATTTTTCCCTTTATAACTACCGGGATGAATTTTGTCAAATATTGTCCTCAATTTCCTTCCCATCAAGATTTCTACCGGGCTTTCCCCCGAAGTTGGATTTGGTGTTGTTCGCAACCGTAGAAGAATATTCGTCAAATTTGTATTTAAATTTGTACTCGGCATTTTCTTTAGGTCTCTACGAACCTTTCGGCCTGTCCGTTCGATGATGGGTGGTAAGGTGCCGTTTTGATGTGTCTTATACCGTTTGATTCTAGGAATGACTCAAACTCACCTGATACAAAATTTTGACCATTGTCGGATACAATTCCGTGTGTCGCAATTACATCTCTCATTAGTTCGATAGTTTCGTTGAACTTGTATCTGCAGTTATCTTGACTGCAGTTATCTTGACCCATTTGCTATGAGCGTCGACTATAATTAGAAAATTTGTGCCCATAAAAGGTCCGGAATAATCGATGTGTAGTATTGCCCACGGTCTCGATGTTGTAGGCCATGGCTTTGCCTCTGCGGATGATGGGTGTTTACTATGCTGGCAACATTTTCAGTAACGTTTTGCTGTCATCTCGATGTCATTGTCGAGCCCCTGCCACCAAAAATAACTTCTGGCCATTGATTTCATGGCGGACATGCCCTGATGTACCTCGTGCAACATGTCCAACCTTCATGAACGGAAAACTGCTGGTATTATCACTCTAGCGCCCCATAGTAATCATTTGCCGTTAACAGATAGTTCTCTTATTCTGCTGCTGAAGGGCTTGAACTGGTCAGATTTATCAGGTAAATCTGTATCTTTCCGTTAAATATGCCATAAGACTTTTGATAACACTGGATCTTTACCTGTGGCTTTAGCAATATCGTGCGATGTTACTAAGAACTGGATTTCGCCTTCTCCACAGTAGTATCTCTTAATGGCAATCTACTCAAGGCGTCTGCATTCTGGTGTTTATTTCCCTCTCTGTACTTGATGTTATACTGGTATGCCCCTTACATTAGTGACCATCGTAGCATCCTGGGCGACATATGATCTGATATGGGCTTAGATGGATTAAATAAGCCCAGAAGCGGTTTGTGATCCGTTAAGATCGTAAATTGTCTTCCACTTAAGAACTGATTGAATTTCTTTATTCCAAAAATTATTGACAGTGCCTCTTTATCCAACTGCGAATAATTTTTCTCGGCGTGTCTCACGACCGTCAGGCATGACGTGAGCCAATACTGCCCCTACCACTTACGGCGACGCATCTCCACTCAATATCAAAGGCAAATCTGTGGAATGATGAACCAAGAGGTTTTCCGATTGAAACAATTTCCTCACCTGATCGAAACTTGTTTTCTGCTCTTTTCCCCATTTGAATTTTACATCTTTTTTTAGAAGCCGGTACAGTGGCTCAAGCAAATCGCCTTTATTTCGAAAGAATCCCACATCTCCTGGGAGGTGGCACCATCAATTAAAATATCTTCGAGGTATACAACAACCCCCTTTAACTCACATAATAGACCCTCCACGATGCGCTGAAAAATACTGGGTGCCGTTGAGATACCAAATGGCAATCTGGTCACCTCAAAAAGTCCACGGTGTGTGTTTATTGTCAACACTCTGGCTGATTCATTATCCACCTTTACTTGTGTGTATGTCCTATCCAAATCAAGCCTAGAGAACCATTTACAATTTGCCAACGTGGCAAGAACTTCAGTTGGCTACTACTTGAGGCCACCATTAAAAGTTTTATTGGTTCACCCTTGTAGTCGCCAAGTTGGTCGTCAAAGACTGAATTGAATTCCGAAACTGCTTCTGGCAATTTGGACTCAATGTTGTGCACTGCACTTGTTATACGATTGCCCAATTCATCGAACCAATTTCTACCTATGAGGGTTGGTCCATTTCCCTGCACAACCAAAAGTGTTAATTTTTTATTAATGTGCCCCAAAACAACTGGAACTTGAACTTCTCCACATATTCGCAAATTTTCCGCTGTTCCCCAAGTTCTTAGTTGTGTTCTACTGGGGTTCAATTTGAGGTGATTGAAATTTTCATTAAATATACTCTCACTCATAATTGAATGACTGGCACCAGAATCAATCTCCATTTCAACAGATTTGTTGTAAATTTTAACAACTTTCCGAATGTCCGAGATTTTTGTGCTATTTAGCGAGAATACGTAATCTGGATTTTCAGTTTCCTGGGCCAAATCGATTTGAGTTAGGTTTATTTTTGTTACTCCTTCTTCCACTACGCACCCCTTTGCTACCCGATTTTGACTTTGTAATGCATGCCTTCTCTATGTGTCCACGCTTTTTACAGAAGTGACACTCAAAATCTTTAAATCTACACTGGTCTGGTGAATTTTTACCTGCAAATCGATAGCAATTTTTGATCTGGTTTCTGGGTTTACCATTTTTCTCATTACCGCTCACAATCCTGTGGATTTCTGCCTGGCTAGCTGGTGTTTTCAAAGCGGTTAAATTTTTCTGGGCTTCTTCACTGGCGATGACTTCGTCTTGCGCAATCTGTAGTGTTAGTTTGTCGTTTGACAGCAACCGTTTTTGCATCCCCTCATCTCTTAACCCACACACCAATCTTTGTCCACGCAACATTGCATTCAAGTCCTTGAACGCGCAATTACTGCTCGTAGAGTTCAATTTATCCTCGTCGCCACTTAACATAAATCTTTGCAAATATATGGATTTATTTATTTATAGATCAAAGTTACAATTAAATTTTATGGGAGAGAGATTAGAGATGTCATCGGTTTTCTAAAAATCGATTATTTGCAAGAGTTGCCAATTCACAATATATTACAGATATGCGCCACTATATATTTCGAATTTGGCTGTCAAAATGGCTAGAAAGTTGACATTTATACTCGTTTGATATTTAGCAAACGGTTGAAATATAAAGAACTTGAAAAAATCAAAACACCGACACCAAGCGCGGGAAACTGTATTTCTAAAATTTATGTGCATTAATAGAAAAATAAAAACCATTTCCAATAGGGAAATGCAGCGTAAAATGTGAACACCAGGCAAAGGCAATTCGAAATAATGCTCAACTTTATGACGGAGCATCCGCAGTTGGCTAACGGGTATATAAAAGCGTCAGATGCGAGACAAGCCACCAACAATTTACGGAAGCGTGTCACGTATCTATGTTTATTCAATTTGGTTTCAAAAAACAAAAGTAACGGAAAGAGCTCGAGAATGTTGAAAAACATTACTGCAATGAGACACTGTTCACCAAAGATATTATACACACAACTGACACACTGGCAACTTTTCAATTTGGGCACGGCTATGGCTCGCGGGGCTTGGGTGTATGTTCGTTGCAGTTGTGTGAATAATGAAACCATGACAAGAAAAAAAATTTGTACCAGTGCAGATGTACCTAAAGACAAGGAAACTTATTTTATCTTCTCATAGTAGACTAGGTGTACTGTCTACTTTACCCACCCCTATACCATGGTAACCAGTTCAGATTAGGGTTACCCCTTTTATACACTACCAACCGATACCTACCTTAGTTACTCCCTACTCAGCCATCACTCAAACAAAAATTTCCTCATTCCAAAAATTTCGGAAATTCAACATAAATTATAATTTTATTGCCCAATTCGGGACTTCATATTATGATGTACATTTTTAGAATAATATAGTAAGAGAGCAGAAAAATTCTTAAGATATAACTATATAAATACAAATGTATGTTGTATTATTCTTAATTTCTAACTAGTATTATGGTTAGTATGTGTTAATTTTATGTTCGTCTCTTAGGACTTATAATTTCAGAGATTTATTATAATTTCAGAATTTGACAACAATGGAAATCAAAGAGATGAATTCAGAAGTTTACAAAAAATGCAAACATTCTTAAACTACAAATTTCGTAAACTATTATTCTAATAAAAGACGTTACGTCTTACAAAACCATAGTCGATCAAGTGAAGCTTGATCCACAGAGCAGGATTTTTTTTTGATTAGGAGTACCAGATCTCCTAGGCCATGGTGGATAAAGAAAACTTTAAACCACAGGACAGGAATTTTTTTTGTCAGGAGTACCAGATCTCCTGGCTCTTTCGAGACTTTTCTACCCCCGCAGGATATCGTGAAAAAAAGAATTTTTATTTGTTGTATAGAAGTTTGTTTCTCCTAGCTCGGACGAGACTTCGATAAATGCCAGAAAAAGAAATTTGTTTGATAGAGGAGTTTACTTCTCCTTTGTCGGACGACTAATTAAATATTTAAAGCAAGATTTATTAAAGGTTGTCCAAAACTCGACAATCTATGACTTCTACACAACTACTTTCACCCACTTACTACCTTGACTACGCAGATTCATCGTGATTTCTTCTTTTGGAAATAAGCCTCTGGTGTTGATACGGCTACAGTTGATGCTCCAGTTGATGTTAAAGTTGTTGTTGTTGAAGTTGCTGCTGTTAATGTTGTATTGTGGTTGGTATTGGTTGGCTGTACTCCTATTTTCTTATAGCTGATCTTAGCTTGTTGTTGTAAATTTATAATTTGTTTCAGGATATTGTCGTTTTATTTGCGATCGTTGTTGGTTATTGTTGTTTTTGGGATTGGTTTAGGCTATTGTCGTTGTATCAATGTTATAACTTGTTGTTATCAATTGTTGTTGTATTTATGTTATTACATTGTTAAAAATTATAATTTGATTTAGACTATTGTTGTTATTAATTTCTAATTTGTTCTAGGCTATTGTTGTTGGATTTGTAATTGTTGTTGTATTAATGTTATCACCTTGTTGTAATTATTTTATAATTCGTTTTAGACTATTGTTATTAATTTATAATTAGTTCTAGGCTATTGTTGTTGTCAATTTCTAATTTGCTTTAGGCTATTGTTGTTGTTTTTGTACTTGTTGTTGTATTATTGTTATCACCTTTGGTTTTAGTCTGACATTGGCTTTCTCAATGTTTTTTTTTTCCTCTCTTTCTTAATGTTTGCCAATGTTGCAGACTTTCTTCCTACAAACATTATCACCTTAAGCAGCAGAAACCACTCTTATTTCTGTAGCAAAAATAATTGCAGCTTGGCGTTGGAATTGGGAAAAAGTCTCGATTTCCTTCACACGACCAGTCCATGCCACGTTCACCATCAAAAGGAAGGAAACCGCCCTCGCGTCAGTTACAGCTTGCTTTCGACTTTTTGTCAATTCTTTGACCGCAACCTACTTCACATTTAGGGTGTTGCCACATTACAAGCCACAGGGTTGTATTTGATGTATACCAGTGATCAGTTTCGGCTGGTAGTAAAATCTGGCAAACCCTTAGGGTCCGTTCACTCAGAACGGTACACACCTCCTTACTTGGGTGGCTTGTTTCATCAGGTTCGCGTCCCATCGCGTCCCATCGGTGGTTTGAAAATTGTATTGGCCGGTTTTGTCTCTTTGCAAGTCTCGCATCGATTTATATAGTCTCTTATCTGCACGTTTCTTGTGCGGCCAATAAAAATACTCGCGCACTCTATGTATAGTCTTGCCAATGCCACCATGTGAAACTTTAGGTGGCTCATGTGCGTTCGCAATCAGTTTGTCCGTGAGCTCTGCTGGAACCCATAGCTTCCATGCGTGGTCTTCTTGTGCTGCGTCTCCGGTATACGCAACCGTTCTTTTATATATGAAATGATCAATAATTTTTATGTCAGGCAAAAGATTTTCTTCATTCTTTATGATTGTTCTCATGTTGCAATAATCTTCAGACTGAAAGGCTGGTGACGTTAAGTCTATCAACATGTGCGAATTATAATCAATCGCATCCATGGCATATCGCGACAGTGTGTCCGGCACAACATTTTGTGATCCCTTACGGTGACGTATCTCAAATGAAACAGATTGAAGTTGCAGACTCCACCTGGCCAAGCGCCCGCTCAAGTCTCTCTGGGACATGAGCCACTTAAGGCTAGAGTGGTCAGTAATTATGACAAAGTTCATTAGCTCTATGTATGGACGGAAACGTTTTATAGCTAACACGACAGCCAAGCATTCAGGTTCAGTAACGGAATAATTTCGTTGTGCTGTTGTTAACTTCTTCGAAAAATATGCGATTGGGTGCTCGCCACCCTCGTCGTCTTCCTGAAATAGGACTGCGCCTACTCCAACATCTGAGGCATCGCATTGCACAAAAAATATTTTATAGAAGTCGGGATGAGAGAGAACTGGACTAGCAATTAGACATTCTTTCAAACGATCAAATGACAATTTTGCAGATTCGGGAAAAGAAAATTTCGTACCCTTCTTTAGAGTATCGCATATCGGAGCAGTGATGGTGGCGTAATCTAGAATGAAGCGTCTATACCAACCAGTGGTACCAAGGAAGCTTCGAACTTGCTTCGCTGTAGACGGATAAACAAATTTCTCTATAGCTCGAATTTTCTCAGGATCAGGTTTGAGTAAACCCTCGCCCACAATGTAACCGAGATACTTTAATTCACTGCAACAAAATTTAGATTTTCCTACGTTAATAGTGAGGCCTGCTTTATCTAAGCATTGTGCGACTTCCGCTAGCAATTGAACGTGCTCCGAAAACTCTGCAGATACCACCAGCAAATCGTCCAAGTTGACAAACACTTTTTCCCTTAACCGTGCGGGAATAACTTTATCCATCAAACGACATATCCTCTGGGCAGCATTGCACAGCCCAAACGGCATGACCGTGAAATGGTATAAAGGTCGTCCCGGCACAGTGACGGCTCGCTTCTGCCAGTGGTATCTGCCAGAATGCGTCCTTGAGGTCAATGCTTGAAATAAAGTGGGTATCACCCAAACGACTTAATAAACCTTCAATATGGGGGAGTGGATAGGCGTCTTTCACTGAGAGATCATTGAGCCGACGCGCATGCAAACAAATGCGTACTTTTTCCCCTTTCTGCACAAATGTGACACGATTATTCCACGGACTTTCGCTCGGCTCAATGACTCCCAGTGAAAGCATCCTATCCAGTTCCCCATACATCAGTTTTTGTACTGCAGGCGAGACTGGGTAATGTTTTTCCTTAATCGGGACAGCATTGCCGGTATCTATTGAATGGATTTCGAGCGAAGTTTTACCCAAACCCTTCCGAGTGAAACATGGAAACAATTTTACTATATTCCCCAAAATTTGTTGTTGCTTGACATCTAATGAGTGCATACGAGGATACGTATCCCCCAAATCTTCATCAGATGCTTCTCCGCGTGTTGACAAACCGCTTATATCGAACCGAATTAAATTGAAAATCTTCATAAAATCAAGACCAAGAAAAAGGTTTAATTTTAATGAGGGTACTAGAAAGAAATCGATTGGTTTCGTAACTTTATTAAACTGAATATCTGCTCTAACACGACCTATAATTGAATTTAACCGACCATCAGCTGTCCTAATGTGAGACCGAAAAGGGTATATGGTAAGTTTAGCCTTTTCTACAAAGTCGAGACAATCTTTTCCGAGACATGTACCTGTAGCACCACTATCAAGTAGTCCTTGAATAGGATGACCGTTTATTTCAATTGTAGAATATATGCGAGAATCAGAGCCTTCATAAATGCTAGCTGACGAAATTTCATACCGCGTTTGTTTTCTTTTCTTAAATCGTTCTCTTGTTTTTATTATATTTTCCGACGGTCCGAAGATTCTATCTTGCGCTTCCTGATATTCCTGCATACGAATATGAAATGGCTTTAATGGTCGATGTGGCTGTGTTGACTTTCCGCATTTAATCTTATCCAAAATCTGTATAGGTGTTGCTTGACTATTGCTGTTTATCAAAAATTTTAAAGGTGTTGCTGTTTTCTTATCTTCTACTTGCCTAGATGATTTAAGATCAGCTGATATTATTTCACTTTGGTTTATTGTTGATTGGTTTGGTGATTCTGGGTAGCAAGATTTTTGGAACGAGCCTCCAACCCAATTCGAGGTCCGTTCACACTCCTGTTTCCCTGACATGTTGGGCATGTAGGTGTGACCACATTGTCTAAACCACATTTGTAACAAAATCTTCTCCATTTTTCTTCTTTACATTCCATAAATGTATGCCCTTCAACTTTGCAGTTCCAGCAAATGAGCGTTCTTTCTTTGCCAATGGCATCTACCGATACTCGCTCTTCGATCGAAAGATTCTCAAACCCAATTTCGTTAACTTGACGAATTGGATATCTGGAATTAAACTGTCGCTGCGAGTTGAGTAGATTTTCGGCCCTCCGGCCTTCTCGCCTAAAATGAGCTAAATCAGGAATGTTAACTGAGAACAGAAGTTGAGCCATAGCTGTTTTTAAGTTGCCCTTCATCATTTTTACTAGATTCTGTTCGCTAATTGGTTCACGCTGCTGATTTCTAAGACTCAAAATAACGTTGCAAAAGTCGTCAAAAGTTTCGGTATTCAGCTGACGTCTATCCAAAATTTTCCTCTGGATGTCAAAGTCGTCTTCATATTTGTGGAACTGCGACACCAATGCTTCTTCAAGTTCAGGCCATGTTGATAAGTTGTTCAATCTCCTTTGATTCCACAGCCATACCGATGCTGGTCCGCTTACTAAATCATGAAAAGATGCGATCACTTCATTCCAAGGACAACGATAAGATGCTTGTAAAGTTTTCACTTGGAACACGAAGTCTTCGACATTCGGAATTTTATTAGTCCCGTCGAACTTTAATCCCCATTTATCAATTGGTTTGAATGAGCAACTCGACATTACTGACAAACTTGGTGGTGGTTGGTTCATTGGAGGTGGAAAATTTGTAAAGCGTTGTGCGTTATTGAACACTTGTGTTTGAGTCGTCTGACGTTGACTTCGACGATGGTGTCCACTGTATTGTTCTCTATGATGAAATGGTTGCCTTGCATTCGGTAACTGAAACTGCGGTGGACGATCTTGGTCGACGTTATTGGGTGGTGTATAGTTCAAACTTGAATATGGCGAAAACGCACTTATACTTTCCTGCACTAAGCGAGGTATCAAGTTTGTTAATCTTTCGTCTACCCTGCGCATGATTTCTGCTTGCATAAGTCCTGCCGCTGCAATTTCACGCTGCTGATCGTTTTCAGTCGCGGTTTGCTGTCCGTTTAACATTCGAAAGGCGTTACGCACTCCTTGTGCTGTGATACTACTAAATGGTGGTGAAACTATCGTGTTCTGACCAATGCTGCCATTACTAAGCGCCGACTCATCTTGGGCTGAAAAACTATCCATACCAGCATTTCTCATAATTGGTGGTGGTATTCTCGGTACTGTTCCAGTACTCGCAGATGTGGTAGTATTAGTCGTGGTTGTGATAGTAGTCGATGTCGAACTAGTAGTCGTAGCCACACAATTGGCATCGTCGCTTAACCGTTGGCTTTCACCTCGAGTTAGGACCATTTTAAAAATGTTATCAATTGATAGATATTTGAAATCGACCAAGAATTTTATTTACCAGAACCTTTCAGTAAATTTCAAGTCGTCAGAAAAAATTTGAACCAGTTGGCTCCAAGAATTTAAAATTTCCAAAAACTTTTAAAACTTGTTGTACAAGTTCCCTTAAATAAGCTATAAGTATGAAAAATGAGGTACTTGCGTTAGGCCAGATGATGATGTTGCCAAAAAGGATTGACATAAATCAACTTGGATTAACAGACCTTAAAATTTTTTTTTCAGTGTGAAATCAAAAAGTTCTCAAAATTTCCAAATGTTTTTAGTTTCAAAGTAATTATATTGACTGAGTTAAGGAGGTATCGAGTTGGTGGTTTAATATTAAAAAAAAAAAGAATAAAAGATGTTAAGCCCCTATGCGATTTTTCGTCGAATTGGTTTATCATCACGATTTGCACTGTTTATTATTGATTTGAAAAACTAAATGTCGCAACAGGAAATCTAAAAACAAGACGTTTTCCTGGACTTACATTTAGCGTCTTCAGAAATATCGATGCCTTCACATTCGAAGCTTTTTAAAGTGTCCGATCACTGGACCAATAAGTCTTAGGAATGTGTTGAAATCGACTGTTGCTGTTTTACCGCATCGTTGCTAACAGACCTAGTCAAATGTCACAGGCTGCGACTAAACAAATAAGGTTTACCCAAAAATTAAATTTATCTAAACAGTCCTGTGACCGTCGGTGGTGCAATGGGTAGTGTGCCGCCTCTTGTACAGGAGATCCTGGGTTCGATCCCTGCTCCAACCACCTTAAAATTTCTTTCGACGACGGTCACCTCGCTTAGTGGCGGCGACACTATCGAGTATATAGCCATGAAAAAGCTTCTCAAAATACCGTTCGGAATCGGTGTAAAACTGTAGGTCCCAATCAGTGAGTGAAAACTGGAAAGCGCACAGCTCAGTGATTGTGAGAAGTTCTCCCCGGTCCCTTCATGGGATGTAATGGGAAACCATTTATTTTTATAAACAGTCAGACCGCTATGACGTACTAATCATAGGAACAACAACGATAAAAACCAAACGAAATATTGGTTTTCGTCTGAACTAGACATTAGTTTTCGTCGTTGCCCCACGTTGGGCGCCATTTTTATCTGTCACGTATCTATGTTTATTCAATTTGGTTTCAAAAAACAAAAGTAACGGAAAGAGCTCGAGAATGTTGAAAAACATTACTGCAATGAGACACTGTTCACCAAAGATATTTTACACACAACTGACACACTGGCAACTTTTCAATTTGGGCACGGCTATGGCTCGCGGGGCTTGGGTGTATGTTCGTTGCAGTTGTGTGAATAATGAAACCATGACAAGAAAAAAAATTTGTACCAGTGCAGATGTACCTAAAGACAAGGAAACTTCTTTTATCTTCTCATAGTAGACTAGGTGTACTGTCTACTTTACCCACCCCTATACCATGGTAACCAGTTCAGATTAGGGTTACCCCTTTTATACACCACCAACCGATACCTACCTTTGTTAAGGTTCAATTAGACGTGACTTAACATAAGAAAACTTAACATAGACGAAACAGCTGATCGAACCAAACGTATGGGCAACAATGTAATTGATTAGTGGTGACTTAACATAATGCCAGCGACACAGGGTAAAACGTAGAAACCAATTGGTTTTTGGTATTTTGACATATCATAGCGAGACAGCTGATTGGTGTTTTCATTTCTTTGGTTTTTTCTTTTGTGTTTTGATTTGCTTGAGTGCGGACGTAAAATATTGGTAAGTTTTAATTTATTGTTTTGGCTTCTTTTATTGGTTTATAATACATAATATTTTATTATTTTTAGACAATGGATGACGAAATTTTGATAGAGAGTGTTAGGAGCTCTTCGTGCCTTTGCGACAAGAGCAATCCCGATTTTAAGGATCGCGAAAAAAAAGGCGCGCATGGATAGATGTTGCCAAAAATTTGGGAGTAGATGGTAAGTATGAAGTGTGTTTATTGTATTATGTCATTATAATAATATAATAAAAATAAATAAATGGTTTCCCATTACATCCCATGAAGGGACTGGGGAGAACTTCTCACAATCACTGAGCTGTGCGCTTTCCAGTTTTCACTCACTGATGGGGACCTACAGTTTTACGCCGATTCCGAACGGTAATTTGAGAAGATTTTTCATGGCTAGATACTCGATAGTGTCGCCGTCACTATGCGAGGTGACCGCCGCCGAAAGAATTTTTTTTTTGAAGGTGGTCAGAGCCGGGTTCGAACCCAGGATCTCATGTACAAGAGCCGCGCACACTAACCATTGCACCACCGACGGCCACCATTAATAATATAATGTCGTTATATTCCCAACAGAAACTATAGCTATGAAGCGCTGGGCAGCCCTGAGGGAGCGTTTCAGCAAAGAGGTCAGAAGTGACCTTAACACCTCAGGAAGTGGTGCTTGTGCGAGAAGGCAATGGCCGATGTTGGAAAGCATGCAATTTTTGCGAGGTCATGTTATTCCTCGTCCGTAAGTAATATGAATTTTTATTACGATTTATAATAATGAAAGTGTCTATTTACAGAATGAGACAAAGTGCGCCATTACTCGAACGCGATATGAGTGTTCTAAGCGAGTCGCCCCCACCAGTTTTGCCTACTCAGTCAAGCACACTTTGTATAGAGCAGGCAACTCCCATTTCGTGTGCTAGGTCTGCCCCATCAACTTCTCGGGCTAGAAAGCGAAAAACCGCACAGGAGGGCGAGTTAGATGTCAGCATACTGGAGACAGTGAAAACCTTCCAGGAAGTATGTGCACGGAAAGCACGCCGGGAAGAGTATAGTAGGGAGATAAGCGCCTTTGGGTCTATGATGTGTTCTATCATTTCAACAATGAAGGAACATACCCAAGCCGCAGTGATGCGTCACTGCACAGATTTCGTCTTGCAGGCACAAATAGACGAACTTGAAGAGGAGGAATAAAAGTAATAGTAAGTAAAGTAATGATTATTTACTTCTCTATTAATCAATTTCTGATAACTAATTGATTACGATTACAAATAATGTAAAAGTAATCAGGATTACTTGAATTTACGATAAAATAAAAAAAAATTATCAAAAAATAGTCTGACTACTTTCAAAGCTTACTTTTGATTCCTTTAATTGTTTTCAATGTCTACTGCAATATAATCTTTGAAAGTAGTCGGACTATTTTTTTTATTAATTTTCATTATTTTATCGTAAATTCAAGTAATCCTGATTAGTTTTACATTATTTGTAATCGTAATCAATTAGTTATCAGAAATTTTTTAATGGAGAATTAAATAACACTGTGCAACAAATGGAAGGTTTTTGTTAAGGTTTTTGTTCTGCCCCTGATCGTCACAATTTTTCTTTACAGGCCATCGAAGATTTCATCTGAGGGTCGGGGCACTATTTTCGATTTAACTTCCATAAATCCCGGGTAGTTCAAAATGTTGCTTTAAAACCTTCGACAATATTTTAGCTCTTTCCTCACTTCGTAAGCTCATAAATAGGCCTCTTAAAAATACGTGTCAATCCGCCACAAATGGACGAAACGTCATAACAAATTTGTTATATTTTATACTTTATGAAATTTTCTGATACATTGTTGATAAAATTGGGCAAATCTCTTCAAATGAATTGTAGCCTAGAAATTTTTTGACAACTTTGCCATATACACAAAGCAACAAAAATTTCATTTAGAGATCAGAAATGGCTGTAGAAAAGCAAAATTTTACAAATTTGTTCAATGTTTCGGTTATAAGTGCCGAAGCTAAGGACAATAGATATGGATATATTCTACAAAGTTGTAGTACTGAAGACTTTTTACAACATTGCAAATACAGTAACTAACAAAAACCTCATTTAAGCTTACAAAATAATCGTTACAATTCAAAACCTTGAATTTTTTTTTGTAACTATAAAACTGTTAGGAAATGTACCTAAAGTTATAAAACTCGAGGTTTTTGATAAATTTGACAAATACACAAACCTACAAAAATTGCATTTATGACCTCAATATGGTATCTCAAGAATAAAATGTATGGTTTTCTAAGGTTTTGTCAGAGTTGTTTTTGTAGTCACAAGTGTATGTTTCAGATATATTTGATGATTTGTGTGTTAGACAACAATGCAAAATATTGAGATATTAAAAATATGTGATAGTTTTTATTAGAAAAAATGATTTATTAATACGTAGTACATATTTTAACGCCATATATCTCAGTTTTGTTAGTCAGAATTTGCAATAATGTTTTCATAAGTCTTAAGGACTAAAACTTTGAAGAATATTGTCACATCAATTTTCAAAGTTTATGACAAAAACGCAGAAAACCATTCATTTTTAGCTTGAGCTAACATATTGAGGTGATAAAAAGAATATTTGTAGGTTTGTGTATTTGTCAATTTTATCAAAAGCCTCGAGTTTTTTAACTGTGGTGTATCTTTTTGCATTCATTTCCTAACAGTTTAAGAGTTATAAATAATTATAAAATTGTAAAAATTGGAAGTTAAATCGAAAATAGTGCTCCGACCCTATGATGAAATCTTTGATGGCCTGTAAAGAAAAATTGTGACGATCAGGGGCAGAACCGAGCACGGTTTTGAGTTACCATGTCCATGTACTTTAAAAATTATTTGGTTTGGTTGAGGCCCTAAAACCACTGTCGCACAGTGTAATCAATATAATTCTTTTTACAATTTAATCGAAATTTAACAACTATGTAATGCTCATATTTTTATTATTATTTTTTTTTTTGTCATAGAAATTACTACAAAGTACAACCTACAGAGACTGAATTTTATAACCTGATTTTTTAATTTATTTTTTTTTAAATATATTTAAATACTGAATTTTGAATTTTATTTCCTTTTAATTATAGACTTTATTTTTTTTAACTGAATAAATGAATTTATTTTATAACGTTTTTAAAAAATATGTTTTTCTTAATCATTTATTCTATGTGGGATTGGAATGTTACTGCGCCTTCATTCATAAAATAATTGGTAAGGTATGCTCTGTAGTCGTAAGCACTATTTCGATCCCTACGTCTGAATGTTGTTACGGACCGCAATGGCCCACCATATGGTCTCAATTCGTTCCTCCATTCTGCATTTTCCCCTTCTCCATCAGTGTAATGCTCGGGACAGTACCAACGATTCGTATCGTGCAACATTATGAAATTGTGAAGTACTAAACATGCCAGAACGATTTTTTCGGCATTTTCTGGATGGAACTCCATTGTTGTTCTTAGCACTCTCCACCTCGCCGTCAAAATTCCAAACGCATTTTCTATTACGCGGCGAGCTCGCGATAGGCGGTAATTAAAAGTCCGTTCTGCTCGTGTTGTATTCGCGCCTGGATATGGCTTCATAATATTGTTTTTTAAGGGAAATGCACAGTCTCCAACGAAATAATGTGGAAAGGGTTGGGATGATAACGGAAGAGGAATATCCGGTGGTAGTGGCAACCGATTTTCCAACAGATCTGTACCAAACCTTGTAAAAGGAAAAATGCCTCCATCACTCTCCCTTTCATAAGCACCAACGCTTATAGCTGTAAATGTGTATTTTGCGTCGCATGCTGCTAACAGCACGATGCTAAAAAACTTTTTATAATTATAAAACGTAGAGCCTGATTTTGGCGGACACTTTATGGCAATATGTTTTCCGTCTATAGCGCCTACGCAGTTTGGCATGTTCCACATTTGGGCGAAGTCAGTGGTGATGTCTTTATATTGTTGCTCCGTGGGTTCACTCAAATATGTTGGTGAAAGCATTTTCCATAAAGCGTCACATGTCTCCAATACAATGTTTCTCGCAGTAGTCTTACCAATTTTATAGCTCCAGGCTAATGTTTTGAAAGGAATTCCATGTGCTAAGTACCTAAAATCAATCGAATTAATTAAACATGAGGTATACAAATCTTAAAACTTACAGAATGGTGAGCGATAAGCGCTCTTCGGCATGAATTGTTTCTTTGAATTTACGTAGTGATGGAGTCATTAGCTTGAATAAAATATCATAAAGCTGCAGGGACATTCTCGTGTGAGCAAAGAATTCTTGTTCGTCCATATTTTTGATATTCAGGAACACTTTCCGCTGGTATTCGTGTTCGAACCAATCCATGTTAATAGGCAGGGTACGCCATCGTCTTCTACGCTTCAATTTCTTTCTTTTAGCGTATAAACTCAGTATACCAAGAAATAAATTCTCAATTTCTTCACCACTGCTCATATTTCTTAATTTTGTATTTGTTTGTTAAGCACTTTGAATTAAATTAACAACGACAACGCTGTTTATTGTTATGGCACCACTAATCGATGACAAAAAGCTAAGTTACGGATTTTGCTATGTTAGGCGTAAAAGTTTATGTTAAGTCACGTCTAATTGAACCTTTACTCCCTACTCAGCCATCACTCAAACAAAAATTTCCTCATTCCAAAAATTTCTGAAATTCAACATAAATTATAATTTTATTGCCCAATTTGGGACTTCATATTATGATGTACATTTTTAGAATAATATAGTAAGAGAGCAGAAAAATTCTTAAGATATAACTATATAAATACAAATGTATGTTGTATTATTCTTAATTTCTAACTAGTATTATGGTTAGTATGTGTTAATTTTATGTTCGTCTCTTAGGACTTATAATTTCAGAGATTTATTATAATTTCAGAATTTGACAACAATGGAAATCAAAGAGATGAATTCAGAAGTTTACAAAAAATGCAAACATTCTTAAACTACAAATTTCGTAAACTATTATTCTAATAAAAGACGTTACGTCTTACAAAACCATAGTCGATCAAGTGAAGCTTGATCCACAGAGCAGGATTTTTTTTTTGATTAGGAGTACCAGATCTCCTAGGCCATGGTGGATAAAGAAAACTTTAAACCACAGGACAGGAATTTTTTTTGTCAGGAGTACCAGATCTCCTGGCTCTTTCGAGACTTTTCTACCCCCGCAGGATATCGTGAAAAAAAGAATTTTTATTTGTTGTATAGAAGTTTGTTTCTCCTAGCTCGGACGAGACTTCGATAAATGCCAGAAAAAGAAATTTGTTTGATAGAGGAGTTTACTTCTCCTTTGTCGGACGACTAATTAAATATTTAAAGCAAGATTTATTAAAGGTTGTCCAAAACTCGACAATCTATGACTTCTACACAACTACTTTCACCCACTTACTACCTTGACTACGCAGATTCATCGTGATTTCTTCTTTTGGAAATAAGCCTCTGGTGTTGATACGGCTACAGTTGATGCTCCAGTTGATGTTAAAGTTGTTGTTGTTGAAGTTGCTGCTGTTAATGTTGTATTGTGGTTGGTATTGGTTGGCTGTACTCCTATTTTCTTATAGCTGATCTTAGCTTGTTGTTGTAAATTTATAATTTGTTTCAGGATATTGTCGTTTTATTTGCGATCGTTGTTGGTTATTGTTGTTTTTGGGATTGGTTTAGGCTATTGTCGTTGTATCAATGTTATAACTTGTTGTTATCAATTGTTGTTGTATTTATGTTATTACATTGTTAAAAATTATAATTTGATTTAGACTATTGTTGTTATTAATTTATAATTTGTTCTAGGCTATTGTTGTTGGATTTGTAATTGTTGTTGTATTAATGTTATCACCTTGTTGTAATTATTTTATAATTCGTTTTAGACTATTGTTATTAATTTATAATTAGTTCTAGGCTATTGTTGTTGTCAATTTCTAATTTGCTTTAGGCTATTGTTGTTGTTTTTGTACTTGTTGTTGTATTATTGTTATCACCTTTGGTTTTAGTCTGACATTGGCTTTCTCAATGTTTTTTTTTTTCCTCTCTTTCTTAATGTTTGCCAATGTTGCAGACTTTCTTCCTACAAACATTATCACCTTAAGCAGCAGAAACCACTCTTATTTCTGTAGCAAAAATAATTGCAGCTTGGCGTTGGAATTGGGAAAAAGTCTCGATTTCCTTCACACGACCAGTCCATGCCACGTTCACCATCAAAAGGAAGGAAACCGCCCTCGCGTCAGTTACAGCTTGCTTTCGACTTTTTGTCAATTCTTTGACCGCAACCTACTTCACATTTAGGGTGTTGCCACATTACAAGCCACAGGGTTGTATTTGATGTATACCAGTGATCAGTTTCGGCTGGTAGTAAAATCTGGCAAATCCTTAGGGTCCGTTCACTCAGAACGGTACAAGCGATTGGCGGAAGAGCTAAATACAGCCGGCCCACCAATGCGGGAAGTGGTCGGTTGGAAAAAAATTATAGATTGTTTGCTTCTAAGTGCAATTTCATTTTGTTATTTTTGGGTTTGGGCAGATCACAAGACCCATATAAAGGCCAAACTAAGGAAGAACCGCATTAATTTTTCGGGCACAGGCGGTGGCCCGGCAAAAATGTGTTCGTTCAACGCACTTGAGGAAGCTGTAATTGATTTACTTGATATGAAGGAGGCTATTGACGGTATGAGCGGGGTACGGAAATTTGGTATCAGCAACAGTACACCCCCAACCTGCAGCGACACTAGTACGCCCAAAACCTGTAACGTTACAAGTGATATGCAGGAGACGGATGAATTGGTGTTTGTCCCTTCCCCACCGCGTTGTTCGTCTGCTGCTCGAACACCCATCACACCACGAACACCATTCAATCGCGCTGTGCAAAAAAAAGAAAACATTGCTGGAGAAGCAAGTGCATTGTCAAATGGAGTACCATAAGCGCTCAATATCAGTCTTGGGAGACCTAAATAGTAATATATAGTGTTTAGTTAAATACAAAAGAAGGCAATTAGATGTACAAGAGAAAAATTATCAGCTTGCCAAAAGAAAGTTCGAGCATGAAATGAAGTTAAGCGTTGAAAACTAAAAACTAAAAATTGCAAAGCTTGAATTAAAAAGAGATATATATTACGGATTGAAAAATTCGAAATGGATAACATATTTTCTCTTTGTTTTGTATTATCTAAATATGTATGTTATATTACTATTTATGCCTAATTTTTTATCTAAAACCATTATAAATGAATTACTAAAAAGCTTCAGTTTAATTAAATGAAATTGTTTTTTATAAATTGTTCATAAATTGGTTTTTATTTGATTTCTTACAGCTTGGGCTAAGAATAAGTATTGATTTGTGTCTTCCGAATCTAAAACAGTGGTTGAGATTAACTCCATTTCTTCTTCACCATTAGGTATTTCTGGAGGTGGATCGACATCATACTTTAAACAGATATTGTATTCAATATTTGTGTGACTTTTTCTGGCGCATAATGTAATTCCCGCGCTGCGAGCAAACAACGAAATCTTCCTTTCAATATACCAAACACACGTTCAATAATTGATCTTGCTTTACAAAACCGCTTGTTAAATCTGCTCTCCGCAGAATGCTCATGGGCGCTCCTGTACGATGTAAGAATCCATGGCTCCAATGGGTACCCAGAGTCTCCTACGGATAAAATGCATCTTGAATAACTGAAAATAAGAATTAAATATTAAATTTACCAATCAGCCACGATGACTTATCGCCATTAATAAATGGATCCTTCAGAAATTGACGCTCGTCCGACATGCTCCATACGTGAGAGTCGTGCGATGCTCCTCATAACATCCATTCACTGCTCTTATGCGCATTCTATGATCGCATGTCTTAAATAGCAAAGAACGTGGTTGCAAAAGGTGGAAAGATTGAAAAATATCGTCCCCTCAAAATAACAATAGCCTATAATAACACATATTCTACAACACATAGGCTATTATTATATTGAGTGGACGATATCATATTAAAAACTACTTACAACCATTGCATTTATACTGTGTTTCAGTTTCCGATTGAAAAACAAGTGCTCGTTTGTAGCTGGCCTGACCATTTGGATATGCGTGCCATCAACAGCTCCAATTATCCCCGAAATTCCAACCGTTGCATAAAATAAATTTTTCCAACTCGTTTTTCATCTTCGCTCATGACGAAATTAATGTGCTTTGGACACAACACCTTCTCTATACCATTGCACACTTCCTTTATGCAGTTTGACACAGTTTATTGTGCCAAGCCAGGAAACCGGTCTTGACCGATTTGGTGTTGGTATCCACCTTGACCAAGAAACTTAAGAGTAGCACCCAATTTGATTGTTGGTGTTACACCAGTCGATCTCACAGTTGTTGGTAGCTGCGCACTAATGCTCTCCAGCACATAATTAAAACATTCCTTGTTAAGTCGGAAATTTCGCGCAAATCTACAAATATAAACACTTTCAAATATTTAACAAATTGTTACTTACATTGCATCATTAACTGCGTAACATTTACACCATCGCGTAAGATTTTACGTTCCAATCGCTCGTCTTTATTTTCCATCCAACTTTTTGACATTTTGCCTAAAAGATGCTACCAACTTTGATTAGTACATTCGAAAGTACTGCCAAAAATACTTCCAATTAGTGACAACATTTGTACTCGATCCGAAACAGTTACATGGTACGAATTTAAATTCGGATCGAATACAACTTTCGACCAGATTGAACTCTCGAATCGAGTTACATAGTAGCCCCCCAGCTACAAAAACAATACCAAAAAAGTGAGGTTAAAAAAGATTTTATTTAATTAGATCCATAATGGGTTAATAAAATTAAAAATGTTTGTACGCAGATTTATAAACTTTAGAAAGGCCTTTGGAATGATACCCAACCAGATCGAATAACTTATGCCCGATTATAAATTCAAGCTTTAGAGGTCTATAAATCGGAAGATATGGACATCGCACTTTATCAAATTACAGGATTTGTCCCCCCCCCCCACTTACCACTACTCTCTCCGGCACTTGAGAAATATTTAACTGCCTGTCATACGGGAAAACGAAATAATATTCAAAAACCTTAATATAAGCTTTTGTATAAGTCGATATTGCATTTAAAAAATATAGATAAAATATTTAAAAATCTTTGTTTTTACAAATTAGGTAAAAATCTAAATCTAAATCTAAAAAAATTTATAAAAACCCTTCTATAATACAATCTTTATGAAAGTTTGTACTAGTCAATATGAGGTCAAATAAAACTCCTATAGAAAGTGAGCTGTTTTGCCACGCCCATTCTGGTACCTCCCATATAAAAGTTGAGCGGATGACCGGTTGATCGATATGATACCTCTTGTAAACTACAACCGATCTTAATAAAATTCGGTACTAGGCAATATTTTGCTAAAAACTACTGTGTAATTAATAACTGACTATTGTGTCAAGCCCAGTTTCGTACCTCCCATACAAAAGTTGGGCGTATTTGCAGTTTGCCGACTCGATATCTCCAATAAATCATAACCGATCTTAATAAAATTAGGTACTGATAAAAATTTTGCCAACAACTTGCCATGCCCATTTTTGTACCTCGCAAATAAATATTCGGAGGGAAACTAATTAACTAACTAACTTGGGTATTCAATAATATTTAGCGCAATGTCAATCTGCTATTGAATAAGGTCACTTTTGAGTATGGGGGTTTTTTAACATAACTCCCACAAAATGGATGACTTTGGGTGAGGGTATGGTTAAGTCGGTTCACCCGACTGAAACTTAGGTACTGGTTCTGCTTCACGTTGCGACAAGTTTAATTCTCCAACAAAAGTCATATGATTTTGTCAAACGTACAATTTGTGCAAATTTTGTGCCTGTATATTGCAAATTATATAGTAAGGCTGTTTTTTTATTCCATTAAGCTATCGCCACTTACGACTTTCCAAATAAAACGATCCATACTTAACACTACGCAAGGTGGCAACATTTGCTGTAATGGGTGAAAAAATGCGATACGGCAATACGTTTGTAGCCAGTGCCAACAAGCACATGGTAGCAGCAGATGTTGTTGTAATTGTAAGCAGAACAACAGACATTGTATTTTCGTTCATTCGTTTCAGTTATCAAACTCTACACAAATATATACTAATAATACAAAAAATATAAAAACAAAATACATACAATTTTGAGAAGTGAAACGAAATATGACATGGAAAAATTGTCATCACCTGTTTAAAGGACTATAACTTGTAGATAATTCTACCATATTGTTGTCATGGTACAAATATAATGGTAGATGCAGTATGACAACAAATACAAGCCAAAAACAGCAGGCATTTTGTTTTTGCTCAGCGTCTGTATTGTGTAAGTCAGCTGATAGAAAAATACTGAAATTGTTGACAAAATTGGAAAAAGTGCCATTTAGAAAATGATTGTGTTTTATTTGATATTCTGAAAGTGCTTAATTGTGAAAATTAAAACGTTTTTATGTGATTTTTACAGAGAAAACTTTTCAAAAACAGCAGCTGCAGGCGAACGGGGGTTGCAGACAACCAAATGTAAACAAACTTTGACATAAGAGGAAAACTTACTCATACTCACTCCCGAAAAAAGTGCAAATCAGGTGGGCTAGTGCCTCTACCATTTATTTGTACCATGGTTGTTGTGAACAATTTAGTTCCAATTTTCTTTTCTATCGGAAATAAAAGTCTATCCTTCAAATTTAGAGATATAAAAGGATACGTAGTATTCCATTAAACAAAATAACTTTAATGAACTTAAAATGTGTAAGCCATTTTGCAAATTTCTGCTTTTGAGTCTCTCCTTGATAACACTTTTTTATTCGCAAGAAATGATAACAAAATTTATCTAAAGGGGCCCTTAGACCTGTGGATAAGTTGCAGCGACTTCAAGTTGATATCAACTTATCCATGGTGTAAGGTGAAGTTGGTGGTTTGTACAAACTAGTTGATGTAAAATCAAGCCATTTTGACTTTTTGAAGTTGATATCAACTTATCCACCAGTGTAAGGGGAAGTTGCACCAACTTTCATACGCATTTCGATAAGAAACGTTCATGAGACAACATTATCGGCAAAATGTAAATAAATGAACCAAAAAATATATAAATTAAACAGTATCGGAAAAATATATACTAAATAAATGTGATTTATAGTGTTATTTATTTTTTTCTTAAAATTGGTGATATTTTCGCACTACGCTCATCACCTTTCATTTCGACATCTGACAAGAAAATGAAGTTGCCTCAACTAGTTTGAGAGTGTAAGGGCAAAATCGAAGTTGATGTCTTGTTATTGAAGTTGATGTGAACTTGAAGTCGAGCAACTTATCCACAGGTCTAAGGGCCCCTTAAGATAACTTTGCTGCCATTTCTTGAAATTGAACATGTGGCAATATTGTCATTGCTCAAGTCGGTATTTAAGTGGGAAATTGAAATGCCACTTAATATGGCTTAGCTGTCCCGTACAAATTAAGCTATAATTAACTTTAGCGGGGCAAAAAAACACACTTAGTATTAGGTATGTAAATAAGCGAATACGCACAGGTTTGCAGTCAATTGGGACTTGTTGATTGTTCTTTAAAACTGTATGTCAGAAACACCGAGTAACGGATTAACGGACAATTCAACGGCCAAATAAAAAAAACCCTATTTGTTCCAACCGTTGTACGTCTCAGGACTGAGGGGTAGAAGCTGCGTTAACGGGTCAGATTCAGTCATATACTCTCTACGTACGTTATTTTTTCTCCGGAATCGCTGGATATTCATTTCGCAGACGAAGAACCAACTGTAAGCTTACCACAAAACCCTGCACTTTCGTGGGGCACCTCGTTGTTACCACTATCGTTACTGCTCTCGTACCTTCTGTCGCTTGTGTGTCGTTGCTTCAGTGGTGACGTCACTTTGACCCAAAGCGACAAACACTGGCGCACCCCTCTGGTTGCCTTGCTTGGCTGATCGGCTTGCACAGGTGTTGTTGTTGTAAAAAAACTGAATAATTTGGTTACTATGTAATTCGTTTTGATGTAAATATTAAACGAATACGGATTGTTCCCACTACGTATTTCGTATAGGAATGAACCATTTTCTACAGAGGCAACTATGTATTTCGTTTGTAAATGCCAAAAATTTTGATTTTGTACAGTTTTAATTCGGTTACATTTGAGTTAGCGATACAAAAATTTAAGTTTTATTTTCTTTTTTTAATTGGTCAATACAAGTTGAATGATTTTAATAATAGGGAAAGTACCAACAAAAGACCCCACGCGAGGCAATGCCCGTTGGAAGCAATTATAAACTCTATGACATTGCATCCAGACTTATCAAAAGGATTTTTAAAAACTCCGGATGCAAAGACAAAATATGAACATTTACGGAAGCGACTGGCAGAAGATGTTAACCAGTTAGGGCCAGCAATACGCGATATATCTTGTTGGAAAAAGATACGTAATTCAGACATAATGAATACTTTGGAGTGTTTACTATTGAAATTCGTTTTAAAGGTTTGCTCCGACCATAAAACTTACCTAAAGGCAAAATTGCGGAAACATAAATAAAATTTTTCTGGCACAGGTGGTGACCCACCAAAGTTGTATTCAATCGCCATAATAAAAGGCCATTGAGCTACTTAGTATGCGGGAAGCGGTGGAAGGTGTTATTGTACAAAATTTGGCATATATAATCGCAAGAGTGTTGACGGTTCAACACACCCCACATACATGGAGGAGGAATATCTTGGGAGAAGGGTAATCGAGCCAAATGTAGAAGAATTTGACCATAGTGGGCATTCACATCGCTCTCGAACATTTCGTTCTACAACTCCCAGCCGACATTTCTTCACATCCCCAAAGGTTCGGTAAGATTCTTACCAACTTTCACTGCGGATTTGGTGTCTTATAATCGACAAATAGATGATAGGTGTCGATTTGTTTTTCGTGGGTCTTCTCCAGGATTTGGCGTAGCGTGGAAACTGGTCAGTTGTCGATTTTACAGGCTTAAAGCCGCACTGGTATGATCCAATCAGGTCAGCGGTAATTGGTTTTAGTCTTTCGCACATTATACTTGATAGAACCTTATATGCAATGGATGAAAGGCTTATTCCACGGTAGTTAGCACAGAGACTCGGTCACCTTTTTTAAACATGGGACATAGTACACTGAGACTCCAATCGACGGGCATGTATTCATCTAACCAAATTTTGCTAATGAGCTGATGGATGCACCTTAAACAGCTCCGCCAGTAATCCATCGGCTCCTGCGGCTTTGTTGTTCTTAAGCCGGGCAATAGCTGTTCTGACTTCGTCTTGGTTAGGTGGGGGGCAATCGGCGTCGTCGTCCAAAATTTAGATCGATTGTTTCGTCATTGGATATCACAGGTGCCAGTAGCGCGGAGAAATGATCTCTACATATTCCCAACATGCTCTGCAGTGTTTTTATCTTCTTGATAACATTTTCATTCGCAAGAAATGATAACAAAATTTATCTAAGATAATTTTTTGTTGCCATTTCTTGAAATTTAACATGTGGCAACATTTTCATTGCACGAGTCGGAATTTAAGTGGGAAACTGAAATGCCACTTAATATCGCTTAGCTGTCCGTACAAATTAAGCTATAATTAACACAAAAAACTTTGTGTAAAATTACCCCAATTCATAGTCTGATATCAGCCAGTGCACTGGACAATGTAGGGTCAGCTATTTAATTGGTTTTTTCCTAGAATAAAATTTAAACAAACGATAATATTATAATAAAGAAATCCCAGGCTCCTGAAATATAGTTCCACCCTTGGTTTATTTCTGTCGTTGACTCCAATCACGTTCCCTCAATATCCTGTGAAGAAATTAATTAAAGATGAGATAAAACTATCAAACGTTTTGCTATAAAGTTTGGACACACATTTATATTCTCCAAGTGACTAAGAGGTATTTATTTTCACGTCGTTTATTAAAAACATTTCGACATTGATCGAGTGTTAAACAACAGACAACCAAGACAAGACACTTTTCTAATTACACAAGTTTGACCATAGAATCTTGGCCACTGCAAATATGTTGGCTATTAAAAACACTTGGATATCAAATTTTTTTACTGACAATTCTTTATGAAATTAAAAATTTGCACTATTTATTGGGAAATTTAATAAAATGGACGCTGAGAAATTTTGGTAAAATTCCGTTCCTGTTTTTGCTTTCACAAATTAATGGTGTACATACACACGACGTAGTAGTAACCCAGCAGGAAAGTGAAGAATGGATTACATTGAGAATGCGCAAAATTGCGCATTGATCCCCAGTGCATTCCCACATCTGCGAAGATGGAATGTGTTGTTTCTGAGTGTAACGATTGTTCTTTCATTCGGAATGCCGTTATCCGTCGCCCCTTCATAGCGCGTACAAATTTTACGTTTACGTTTTGCTTTGTTGTTTTACTTCTTGTCAATTTTGTCAAAGTGATTTCAGTTACAGGGTTGCTAACTCGCTGCAAAACACACATTTTTTCACAAGAAATGTTACCTATCTTAAGTAATAGTAGGCAACATAGAGTTGGCAATCCAGTTCTTTTTTTCTGATGGCTTAACATTATATTTGTAAACCTTGCAGTCGTCCACATGTTTCTATTAGAACCGCGTTAATAAGTCAGTTTGTGCTGCAACGTTTAGACGTGAAGATGTACCAAATTTAAAAAAATGTTTTCTAAGCGGCATTGGAGAAGATTATTATCTAATAATTATTTCAAATGTTTTTTTTAACTTTAAAGATATAAAATATTTTTTTAAAAAAAATATGATAGTTATATAAAGATATAAATAGCAAAGATAAAAGATAAAATACAGAATAGTTTATTTTATCCATGTATGTATGTCGGGGGAATGCATTATATAACAAATTCTTAATTCATTAACAATAGAATGCATTATAAATAATGCATTATAGAATTCATTCTTGATAACATGTTAAATAATGCATTAAAAGAACGAATTATATAATACATTCTCTGGACACATTAAAATAATTCATTCTTTTCCTAGGACATCCCTGTGTTAAGGATAATGCATTCTGAAATCAACGTTTAATGCACGCTACACGTTACCTTCTCGCTTCCTATTCATTCCCTTTTCCTGCTGGGAATACAAACTCTTATAGCTTTATATTCGTCTCGCTTTAACGCACGGTGTCTGGTCGGTGTGCTGCTGCCTCCCCACAATTCTTGATATAGTACAAATAAGAAGCAGGGTATTTGCCGACATTAGAATGTAAATTCAGCTTTGCTGTTGGTAGTGTGTTTTACACTTTTGATTTAGGCAATAATTCAACCTTTTCTTGTCTTCATGTAAAAAAATCACCAAACACAAACTGGGCAATATTATTATATTGCAAATTATACAGTATTCGCTCTGGCATCGATTTTCTTGATTTTGCCACTTTTGTTATAGCTTATTCGCACTGCAAAATATTTTCCCGATTTTGTATCAAATGTCCTAACAAAATCCGTAGTGTTCACATTGGGATTTTTCCTAATTTGACTGAAAGGTAGTGTTATTATGACAACAAACACACCAAGCCTACCACAATAAGTATTTCTCTGTGTCTGGTATTTTCCCACAATAAAATTCAGCATGAATGTATTCCAAAAATGAAAGAAAACAAAAAAATACAGCAGACAGATAACAAACTCGGTACAAGGACAGCACTAGTAAAATACGACAAATGGTAAACGTATCATTCGCCATTGTATTGTCATATAATATTTTAATGTGTAAGCCAACAACAAAAAATGTACAACTGTTGTATAAAAATACAACAATACGACCAAGTACGATAGCTTGTGAAACACCTAATATAATTTTTATCCGTCTCATCTGAAGTTTCTCTTTACGCTTCTTCAGTGAAGAAACGAACCTCTATCAGCAACATCCATGAAAATCCTCCATTTTTAGTTTTGTGCATTCACGTGTTTATATATTTACATATTTTGAACATTCACAGTAACCATTTCAGCTGTGTTTGTCAAAACAGAATTCTTCTCTTGACGTTCAAAACCAAGTTCGCTTCCCTTCAGTCATTAAACCGAAGAGCGAGTTGACAAATCTATTTATAAATTAATCTAATACAGCATCCTCACTGGTATCGACTTTCTTGATTTTGCCACTTTTGATGATTTTAAGCAGAAATCAAGAATATTTGCTTGATTTTCCATACGTTTTGATAGACGACAAAAGGGGTATATTTTCTTATTTGTCTAGGAATCTAGAATTATGCCTTGTTCACGCTGCCGCGAAATTGAGGTCTTTCGCAATTTGGGCTGAAATTGAGTTGAAATTGCTCAATATCGCATATATTTTGACAACCACGAAATTGAGATATTTACAATCGGCGTGAAGTTAACAAACTAAATTATATGAGTGAGAAAGAGAGAGTAAATTGTGAGAGATGGCGGACACTCTCTGAGTATTTATGAATATTCTCTTTCAGGTACTGCCAGGCCATAATGATGTTCCATTAACTTAATTAGGTGGTATCACTGTGGTTCCATAAGGAATTGCCATTTAAATATATTTTGTCCGTAAATTTATTAAATATGGTAGCACAATTCGATTTTGACATTTCTTACCAAAACAATTCCGAATTTCGTTTTAGAGCCGTGCCGTGAAGTTAACAAACAAAAGTTAACAAACTAAAATCAAGGAAAGTTGAATTAATTATAGAATAAAATAAAGAAAATGTAAAATATTCCAGAAATAAATACATATATTGTTAAAATAAAAAATGTGTTTGATGTGTCTAATTTGGGTTGGTATGAGTATACACTGTCTTAGGTCCTATGTGTACATACAATATTCTATGGACTCTGGAGAGTTTTGCGAATATTTTGAAAATTAGTGGGCACTTGTTTCCTAGATTTACGAAGTTTGCAATGATAGGGCTTGGAAGCGACGAGTCTGGGGAAGGATTTGGTATATTCTATGTGCTGCCCAGAGAATTAGGGTACAAAAACGTCTTAATGAAACACATATTTTTTTTTTGCTTGTTTTGATAATTCCTGGCCACTTGTTTCCCAGACTTACGAAAAACGCAATGATGGAGGTTGAAAGCGACGAGTCTAAGGAGGAATTTGGTATATCGCATGTGGTGCCCAGAGAATTAGGGAAAAAGTTTTTAGTACAAAAACTTTTTCGTCATAATCAACCACTTAATGTTTTTAACTGGGTTTGAAAATTTCTGGCCACTTGTTTCCCAGAGTTACGAAAAATGCAATGATGGAGGTTGAAAGCGACGGGCCTGGGGAACAATTTGGTGTATTCCATGTGGTGCCCAGAGAATTAGGGAAAAAGTTTTTAGTACAAAAACTTTTTCGTCTTAATCAAACACTTAATGTTTTTTACTGGGGTTGAAAATATTTCGGGCCGCTTTTTTCCCAGACTTACGAAAAATGCAATGACGGAGGTTGAAAGCGACGGGCCTAGGGAACAATTTGGTGTATTCCATGTGGTGCCCAGAGAATTAGGGAAAAAGTTTTGAGTACAAAAACTTTTTCGTCTTAATGAAACACATATTTTTTTTTTTTTTTGCTGGTTTTGATAATTCTTGGCCACTTGTTTCCCAGACTTACGAAAAATGCAATGATGGAGGTTGAAAGCGACGGGTCTGGGGAACAATTTCGTATATTCTATGTGGTGCCCAGAGAATTAGGGAAAAAGTTTTTAGTACAAAAACTTTTTCGTCTTAATGAAACACATTTTTTTTTTGCTGGTTTTGATAATTCCTGGCCACTTGTTTCCCAGAGTTACGAAAAATGCAATGATGGAGGTTGAAAGCGACGGGCCTGGGGAACAATTTGGTGTATTCCATGTGGTGCCCAGAGAATTAGGGAAAAAGTTTTTAGTACACAAACTTTTTCGTCTTAATCAAACACTTAATGTTTTTTACTTTGTTTGAAAATATTTCGGGCCGCTTTTTTCCCAGACTTACGAAAAATGCAATGACGGAGGTTGAAAGCGACGAGCCTGGGGAACAATTTGGTGTACTCCGTGTGGTGCCCAGAGAATTAGGGAAAGAGTTTTTAGTACAAAAACTTTTTCGTCATAATCAACCACTTAATGTTTTTTACTGGGTTTGAAAATTTCTGGCCACTTGTTTCCCAGAGTTACGAAAAATACAATGATGGAGGTTGAAAGCGACGGGCCTGAGGAACAATTTGGTGTATTCCATGTGGTGCCCAGAGAATTAGGGAAAAAGTTTTTAGTACAAAAACTTTTTCGTCAAAATCAACCACTTAATGTTTTTTACTGGGTTTGAAAATTTCTGCCCACTTGTTTCCCAGAGTTACGAAAAATGCAATGATGGAGGTTGAAAGCGACGGGCCTGGGGAACAATTTGGTGTATTGCATGTGGTGCCCAGAGAATTAGGGAAAAAGTTTTTAGTACAAAAACTTTTGCGTCTTAATCAAACACTTAATGTTTTTTACTGGGTTTGAAAATACTTCGGGCCGCTTTTTTCCCAGACTTACGAAAAATGCAATGACGGAGGTTGAAAGCGACGGGCCTGGGGAACAATTCGGTGTAATTCTCTGGGCACCACATGGAATACACCAAATTGTTCCCCAGGCCCGTTGCTTTCAACCTCCATCATTGCAATTTTTCGTATCTCTGGGAAACAAGTGGCCAGAAATTTTCAAACCCAGTAAAAAACATTAAGTGGTTGATTATGACGAAAAAGTTTTTGTACTAAAAACTTTTTCCCTAATTCTCTGGGCACCACATGCTATATACCAAATTCCTCCTTAGACTCGTCGCTTTCAACCTCCATCATTGCATTTTTCGTAAGTCTGGGAAACAAGTGGCCAGGAATTATCAAAACAAGCAAAAAAAATATGTGTTTCATTAAGACGAAAAAGTTTTTGTACCCTATTTCTCTGGGCAGCACATAATATATACCAAATTCATCCCCAGACTCGTCGCTTCCAAGCCCTATCATTGCAAACTCCGTAAGTCTAGGAAACAAGTGCCCACTAATTTTCAAAATATTCGCAAAACTCTCCAGAGTCCATAGAATATTGTATGTACACATAAGACCTAAGACAGTGTATACACATACCAAACCAAATTAAGCACATCAAACACATTTTTTATTTTAACAATATATGTATTTATTTCTGGAATATTTTACATTTTCTTTATTTTATTCTATAATTAATTCAACTTTGCTCGATTTTAGTTTGTTAACTTCACGGCACGGCTCTAAAACGAAATTCGGAATTGTTTTGGTAAGAAATGTCAAAATCGAATTGTGCTACCATATTTAATAAATTTACGGACAAAATATATTTAAATGGCAATTCCTTATGGAACCACAGTGATACCACCTAATTAAGTTAATGGAACATCATTATGGCCTGGCAGTACCTGAAAGAGAATATTCATAAATACTCAGAGAGTGTCCTGCATCTCTCACAATTTACTCCCTCTTTCTCTCTCAAATAATTTAGTTTGTTAACTTTGGTTTGTTAACTTCCCGTGCGTATATTTACAACAATTTCGTTGAAATTGACTTGAAATTGTCGTATACAACGCTGTTTTTACTCAACAAAACTAACGTAGTACTCTTTTTTGCATATATGCAAGGAGAACAAAGCCGACAGAAAATTTTTCGGTGTGCCGCCGTCGTAGATAATTTTTTTGAAGTTCACGCCGCCGTCATTAAGTCATGCTTCGACTTAAAATCTAGGCCGATATTATCGCCTAAACCGCTTTTAAAGTCCGGAATTACTAAAAAAAATATCTAATTTTATTTTACACAACCAACGAGATGAGCTAAAAGTAACGTCTGCCGAAAAATCACGTTTAATAAAAACTCAGTTGCCGCGGTCGATTAATTTTTTTGTTGCTCCAACGCCGTCGATAATTGTGGGTCGGCTTCGTTCACCGAACACGTGGTTACTAAAATTACAACAAAAACAAAACAATTGTATGCCGCCTCATTCAACATATTGAAATTTTAAGTTTACATCGAAATAGGGTAGAGAAAATAAACTATAAACCGTGGTGAATCAGTGATTCATGATAAAGTTCACGTATCATTCATCTATTTTATTGGTTTCATTCAGTTCCTAACAGAATTTTGGTTATTATACCCAGGCACTAAAATTTTACTAAGGGCAATATTTGTAAACAAACATTTGTCATTTTTCAACGAAATTGCTCAAAAGCCAGTGTGAACGATTTCAATTTCGTTCGACAATTTCAATCCGAAATTGTCAATTTCGTGGCAGCGTGAACAAGGCATTAGACTACCAGAAGATGTCCGCAATTTGGCAACCTTGGTAAAACAGAACAAAGACGATTTACAATTAGACGACCAGAAGATGTGCGCAACTTGGCAACCCTGGTAAAAGAGAACCAAAAAGTGCTAGGAGTTCACTCAAACGCATTTCTCTTTCGCGTCATATCTTGCTTATTTCATACTTTTTGCATAGTTTATGTAATTTTACTTCAACATGGTTGGAATTTGTAGAGTTATATACAATAACACTATCAAAAAGCTGCTCGTGTATTGAAATATTCAATGAAGAGAGTAAGAGAGAGAGTAGAGAAGTACTAGGGTTTCACTCGTTTTGTTTGTTGGCATTTGAGTGAAGAGAAATTTTGACTGTCTACTTGTACATCGTTTTTGAACAGAACCAAAACGTGCCAGAAATTCACTCAAACGCTTTTCTCTCGCGTCAAATCTTGATTATTTCATATTTTTGCATAGTTTATGTAATTTTACTTCAACATGGTTGGAAGTTGTATAGTTATATAAAATAACACTTAGGGAATTCACATGGTCCTCCTAAAGTCATAAGTCGTAAAGTCATATTTGACAAATTAGTACATATGACTTATGCATGTGAGCAGCATGTTGTATGTGCTAAATCATAAGTCATAAAAACGGCAAATAAACGTCAAGCAACAAAAGAAAATTATTAAAAAAAATTTAAAAATGCCAACAAGAAGCGAAAAAGATAAAATTTTGTGCACAAAAACTTACCGAAGTAGTTTCTTCTCCTTCCATTTGTCCAATTTCCTTTTTTTTATTATTTTACCAATTAAAATTAATTCTTGAGTTAATGTTGTAGAAAAATGCAAAATTTCTTCAAAACACAACAATATCTCTGATTAAATAGTAAACAAAAAGCAGCTGATACTAAACATTCAACATAGTACACTGGAAAAACAGACAAGCTCAGGTTGTATAGTCGTAAAATATATTTACATGAAGAATACCAACAACATATTTACAACTGTTGTATTATTTTAGCATATACGATAAATACAACACAATAGAACAGCATGTGAACTCCCTAACTATCAGTGTATTGAAATATTCAATGAAAAGAGTAAGAGAGAGATAGAGCACAGAATGACTAGGGTTTCACGCGATTTGTTTGTTGGCATTTGAGTGAAGAGAAATTTTGACTGTCTACTTGTACATCGTTTGTGATGCATAGACGAATATAGTATAGACACATTTATTCTCTCATCTGACGTTTCATTTCACTCTTCGTCGTAGGTTTGTGGAAATGAGAGAAATTAAATTTAAAATTAACTTACACCAGGTGGAGTTACAAAATATGTTCACTTATAGCTCATTCGCACTACAAAATATTTTCCTGATTTCGTATCAAATGTCCCAACAAAATCTGAAGTGTTCGCATTGGGGTTTTTCCTGATTTTATTGAAAGTCAATGCGTATTGATGAGGTAGCGTTACTACGACAACAAACACACCAAGCCGACAACAATAGGCATTTTGCTTGGTCTGGTATTTTTCAACAATCAAATTCACCACAAATGTATTCCAGGAATAAAAGTTAAAAAAAAGTATAAAGAATATATGTGTGGGAAACAATAAATACCTAAGAAATTAAAATATTAAATAAGTCGGGTATTTTAGTGGTACCACCACATCGATGCTAACTTACTTATCCGGTCTCGAACAACCCAAAACGGACCTTACAAAATGAATATAACATATTTCGCCAACCAGTTCGATCTTTTGCTTTATTTCTCCAGTTGGCAATACCAAGTGTACGCAGGGATTCGTCAACCTGATCCCTCCATCGGAGTCTTGGTGCGCTGTGATTGAAATGATTGTAAACAAATTTACTATTCGTTCGTAGTGTGAGATAAAACAGCATTGCATAAAGCAAATCAAGCATTTTTTTCCTGATTCCTAGACAAATAAGAAAAATACTGGATTTGTCGGCTGTCAAAACGTATGGGAAATCAAGAAAATTTTCTTGATTGTTGCTTGAAATCAACAAAAGTGGCAAAATCAAGAAAATGAATGCCAGTGCGAATGCCGTATTAACTTTTTCATTACGTTTTCGTATAGAACTGCAATTTAAATATATTTGTATTTAACACACCTAGTTTGCCACAAAAACATGAAATGTGGTTGATGTTCCTTTGTTGGACGTTGTTTACTATTGCCTCTATCTGGTATTATTGAACCCATGTTTTCCACCATCCAATGCTTACTTGCAACTATACCTTTGACGTTTAATTTATTGAGAGAAAAAATGTGTCTATACTATATTAATGGGTACGAATGAGCTATAAGTAGAGTATTCAAAATCGAAAACCGATACACCGTTTTTTTGGTATCCACCGAACAACCAGTGGAACCGGGTTTGTTCTAGTTTGTTCCGCCGTTTTTTTGTTATTACATTAATGGCCAGTTTTTCAGTCTGTGGTGATCTTCGTTTCTTAGTTAAATAGTGGTTAAACATCGAATTGTGTTTTTTAGTTATTGTTTAACTATGATTTAACCACCCAATGTTGGTTGGTTAACTTATAGTGAGAACCATATTATTTTGACAATCAAATTACTGACTGTCAAAGTGAGAAATGAAGATTGTATAAAATACTTGTTTCAGATTTGCGTATTTGTACACATATGTTGAGTCTAGATCATTAAATTGTTGTGCCTATATAGTTTTTTACACATTTTTGTTAAAATGACTTCGGTTTTATGCATCTATTTCGTATTTTACATAATTCCATTTTGTTTGTTCCCCTTTGTTGTTTTGGTATTTATCCCAAAACACACGTTTTTTCCAATAAGAATACAAGTGTTGCCATATTCGTTGACAATATGGCGAGTTACATTAACTCACCACTGAAAAACAAAATGCAAAGTTAACCTCTAATTAACTTAGAATTAAGATTAAGTAATCCGATAGTTAACTACCCACTTAAAAACTGGCCATAACACATTTAAACTTAACACAAAGCCTTATAAACTAAAAATATTTTTTTTTTAAATGGACTGATCTCCAGAATTAGAATTTTTTCTATTATTTTTTACTTTTCTACGTATTTATATACTTTTAAGTAAAATCATGTATTTAAATACCTTAAAAAGTTCATCAACAAAATGCAAATATATGGGAAGTTTTCAGAATAAATTGAAGTTTTAAATTCTGAAAAATTAAAAAATGTCTTTTTCAATATACAAAAATATGGGAATTTTTCGAAAGAAAACATGCAAAGAATATTAATTTCTGACAAATTAAGATATTTGTTTTGCAAATTGCAAATATTTGGGTAATTTTCAAAATATAACTTGCAAACTAATGTTATGTTGAAATAATGGAAGATTTCTCTGTAGAAAGTTAAAATTATTTAAGTGTTACTAATACAAAAGTGAAGATGAGTAAATTTTAAATTCTAAAATACTAACATTTAACTACATTCGTTTTTTCTGTAAAATTAAAGTTTTTGTTTGATTACATTTTATAATAAAAAATCTAGGTTATATAAAACGAAACCGGTTTTAACCGGGTTTTAACTTCAAAAAACCGGTTGCATCGGATTTTCGAAAACGTTGCTAAAACCCGGTTTGGTAGAAAGGTCGGTTTTTTTAATACTCTAGCTACATTTAAGGTTAGGACATTTGCTAAGAAATAAAAGGCGTTTGTAGAACGTGTAACACCCCCGTTATCCAGATTTAAAATAGTCCATGGTCCGTAGCACTGTGCGTGGTTGGTTGCAACGCTGTAGGGTAAACTGGGTGTTTTGGTAATCATTAGCTCTAAAATTTTCAGCACTAAAACAACGATTCGACAATGCAAAATTCCTTTACGCCCGTTGGTTGCTGGTTATTATGATATATACAAAACTGGATCGATTTTGTCGTTTTTCTGTTATCTCAATGTGAATAGGTTCTATAAACTACTTAATTTGAATGTGTGGAATGTTTATTGTGCTAACGACGCGCATTTGTGTGTCTACAAATCACATATCTGTCGTGTAAAAAAATAATACCGTACATAGACTCGCTTTTCTTATTGGAATATAGTGTACACATCTACATACATATATTACGTGTATAGATACAGTAAAATGACAATCGCATCTTGAAATATGCCGAGAAATACTCCCAAATCTAGATACAATGTTAGTGGAAACGCTTGTGGACTGCAGACTGCGGCTCCGCCAACATCAAATGCGGTTTCACAGACTGCATCCACGGTGTCAAAGCGGGGTAGAGCGGTTAAGAAGGAGCCGGGCTCCGGAACGGAAACTGTTACAGAGCAGGTTTTTCATAGAAAGTCTGAGCGCCGAAGAGTAGCCCGAGACATATTTCTAGTTTTCGAAGAGCAACCAAGTACTCGACGGTCAAGGGGATCAAACAAAAAACAAGCTAAACCAAAGTTTGGTCATCTCAAAGTAGAGGATGCAATTAAACCGAAGGGGCTACTGCGAGACATTAAAAACGAACCAAAGTGCTACTTCAGTAGTAACAGCGCCGCAGGTAAGTCTCTGATAAAGGAGACTGCCAAAAAAAGCGTTGTAAATAGGGATAGCAAGTCTCATTTTGATTTGTGGTCCTCTAAATCCTGTCCACCATGCAAGTCCGTTTGTTCGAAAGTGAAAATTGCTGAACCCTCGAAAGTGTCACAAGATGTTCAAATGCATTCTAAGGTGGACGAATCTCCTATTATTGCCAGGGTCAATCCAATATTTTTGTGGGCTAAACAGGACAACTCACGAATTATCGAAGTTCGCTGTGAGGACTATGACAAGCGTAATAGAATTCGAATAACAAAGACGTCAAATGGATGGCGGGCCATTCCACGATCAGATCCAACGTCTTCAAAGGTCCTTAAGCTGTACACGTCGCCACTGATTAAAGTAAAGCGTGAAAATCACATTAATGTTGCTAATCACATATCCCAAACACCCGCCACCAACTTTTCCATTGAAAATAAACCGATCTTGGATTCCTCAGGTATTAACACATTGCGGGTAGTGGAGGACACGTCCCTGACTGAACTTACAATTGATCGGCCAAGAAATCCCTCCACGAAGAAATCTAAAAAGAAAAAGTCGAAAAAAAGAAAGAAAGCATTCACGTGCAGAAATGTCGTGTTATGTAGCAACACAACTGCCATTGATGAAGGCCAGCAAGCAGCATCACCTATATTACCAACAGCTGACTTTGTCAACAACAACAATAACTGCCCCTCAAAAGTTTGTTATGAGGAAGATGTACGCGTTGTAAAGAAAGTTTCTGTAATAAAGGAAGATTGTTCACCTCCAGACTTTACCGTGCGTGCCGTTATAAATAGCGGTGACCAGCAAATCACAAATGGGCCTTTGGGAAGACCATCACCGTTTGAGAAAATTTCCGCTGATGAAGTTTTTGTGGAGGGGTCTTTTCACGATGAGTGTTCATTTCAGTTGTGTCCAAAAACGGGCTTATTTGTGAGAAGCAATTACGTAGGCATTGAAAGTGGCGCTGGCGATGAGTTTCAGATTTTGGAATGTAATAGCAACAACAGCATTGACATTGACAGGCATAAAAAAATGGTTGCGGATAACAAACAAATTTCCATTGAGGAAAACCACGAAAGTTTAGAAGCGAAGACAAGAAATCTCAAGGATCTTTTAGATGATGCCGACTTATTTCAACATTGTGATGATAACGCCAACAGCGACGCCGATCTTATTGACACTTTAGTGAAGTCAAGCTGTGAAAACAATTTATTACACGATACTGAAACAAATACTAAAGAGGCGTTGGATCCCAGACTGAACAAGGACGCGAGTGAAGGCTCTACAGAGGACGATGATTTGACTCAACTCATATCAGACGTAAGTGAACCGCCTAAGTGCCTTTCGTTCAACGAGGCTGGCGAAATAGAAGCTTTGAATTGCGAGCTTTTTCAGTCCAACGCGTACATTGACACATTTGAAAAACAGACATCAGCTACCATTCCTGACACACAGCTCTCACTCAATACAGTAGCTTCTATGCAGCCGATGCCAGTGCTAGAACCAGCAACTCAGGAGAATCTTTCTGCTGCGCTTGATCTTGTTAGCAATGACAAATCTAGCTACGATGGGACTAATATTGTGGAAGATTCGCCAAAAGACCTCAGTTATAAGAAGCGCGAGGAGGTATGCCCACCCTCAGAATCACGAAGTCAGTGTGCCGTCACTTCAAGTTCAGATGTTATCAAGTCCCCAAATCGTGATGACACCTCGGATTTGGCATCCTCATCTGAAACGCTTAAAAATCTTATATTAGAACAATTTATAAAGCTAAATACAATTTCAAGCCATACGAAAAAAAACACAATTGAGTTGGATAAACAGGCTAAGACCATAACACATTTTAATCCTGCATACGCGAAAAGCATAGGAACAGCATCCACTGATATAGAGACTGTTGTTATTGACGACGATGACAGTGCTGCAGAAGGTAATCTGACTGAAGGCGTATCGGAACCTCTGAAAAAACGTTTGCGATCTAGTGCAGTTTTAACACAAAACAAAACGGAAACCGACAATAATATTAAAGCGAAATTGGTCATGATTGATAAGGATCCAGACCCCCTGACGCAATTACGACTTCTTATACGAAACTCGCAGTGGAAGGTACCAGATCCAATTCTAGTCCCAAAAGATCGTTTAAGTGCTGTGCTGGCCTCACCAGCGCGCGAGATTCCTTTATTGATAACAACACGACCCGAACTGCGGCTACCAGAGGCGTTTGCATATCCGGAAATAATACAGAATCCCAATATACTTGTAATTTCTATGGCACAGTTGGAGGCCATACTTAAGAATGACCTGGAAATTAGTAAATCTAAGTCTACTGATCAAGAGCTCTCGCAGGCATCTACATTACATATTAAACAACATTCAAGTCAAAATTACAAGTTTACTAATGATTTTCACGCACAAACACAACATCAATTAAAGCAGACACCGAACATGTCTGGTCTGCATCAAAGAGAGAGCCGTTCCACAGCTACACTGCCAACAAGTTCACCATCAAAAGAAGAAGTTGCTAAGTGCTCACATATTGGCTCCAGCATGCCTTCAGAAATTAACGCGGCTACAATGGCTGTTCTCAATCAAATGTTGTGGCTTCCATATTTTGGCCAAATATCTCAAGATTTCATTAAGTCTATTAAAACTCCACATAGTCTAACAGAAAAGATGGCATCACTGCTGCCATTTTGTGGCACCCAGAACTTGGAAAGTATGTGCGAAAAAAACACGCAGACTTCGCTGTCGTCCATGCAGCATGTTCATCTCGAAAATTCTGGCGGTCATTATGGAAATACGGGTCCGCCAACTGCGATGAAGCAGGGACAAATAGACGAGATTACAATGTTTCAAAAAGTCCTACAACATCAGATGCAGAATGCAGTGAGTATCAGTCAAGCGAAAAACAGCACATTGGACCCACAAAATATTGCTCAGAATCATTCCACTATCGAACAGAGTCAACACGCCGAACCTGCTAATATCAACCAATCAAATATTAGGTCGGCGATTCATAAAAGCACGTACTCGTCGAAAAATAAAGCAGTAGAGCAAAATGTATCGCATATTATGGACGTAGCAGGCAAAACATATAACTTGAGAAGTTCCATAGCATCTCGACAAAGCTCTGATACGAATCATTACGCCAATATGAAAAGGTCAAATACTGACAATAAACCCAGGGTGACTTGCAAATCACTTTCAAATCTTTTAGATCCGGAGCATAGTCAACCTCACAATATGGGCTTGACGTCTAACGCTTTAATTCCTGTAGTATCTAATGTGGAAGCTAATTTCCTGCAAAATATTAATGGCTCGAAGCCCAACCCAATGGATAACAAAAACAGTGGCAGAATGGTAGAACCAACCAAAGATAGCAAAGTGCTAAAATCGTTGATTAGATCTTGCGCGGATACACCTATTGAATATAGAAAACAGAATAACAAAATGATGGAGGATATTTCTTCAGAGACTGGAGCAAGAACTGTAGAGCCCTCTATGCTGCCTACAGAAACTAATGTACCATTATGGCATCCATTGTTCGGAAGGTAGGTTAACATGCAACATTATCCAAAACATAAGTTTAACGCATTTTCTCTTTTGTTTTGCAGCAATTCGAAATCGGCATATAGCAGTCCATGGCAATGGACTACAGTGACTGCTGCGGGCGAATGACGTTCAAGGGCTCTTACGGAGCCCGACATAATGGAAACCGAATGTAATAAAGTCAATAACAGTAATGTGTGTGCAACCAAACCACAAAACAATTGCTCGAATACAGTCGGTCCAGTCAACAATATTGTAAATCCCAACCATATAAACGCTGCGACTAAATTCAATAACGGCCGCAACGAAAATGTATCGTATCAACCACCAGCATCGTTCGAGACGACGGACAGCACATTTCAACAGTCAACATCAAATTCCACAAGGCGAGAATCGTATCCTGCTTACAATGTATGCAAAGAGGTAGACCCCAGGTCGTGTGTAGATTACACAAACGCCTGGCATCAAAATCATCAGCAGTCATTCGGTCAATCTAGTTGGGCGCCGACGATTGCTTCTAACCGAAATTACTCAAATAACATTTCAAAATACGCGTGTTCCAATCGAATTCAGTCATTTCAAAACCCACGTCAGATTTATATGCAATTTAATCCATACATTGGGCAACGAACAATTATTTCGTCCCAGAATCAGCAGTTGCAGCATCGTAACCATGAAAGCAATGACAACCAAAAACATTTGCGTCTTGGCGAATATGACTATACCCTACGTTAGGACGCTCGAATGTTTTTCTTCATCCTCATATTATTAGGAAACCCTGTGTTAAATATTGGCATACTCCTCAATGGATAGTCATAATACAGCCAGGTTAATGGTTAATATTCCCCATGTCCTTGCGACAACCCCAACCATGTTACCATATTTTCAAAATGTTCATACTTTTATACATACAATACACATATAGCTCTAATGCATATAGCAACATTTAAAATATTTATGTGAATTTAATTAGAAAATTTGTTATGAGTATATGTAGTTTGTTACGCACTAATATTGTTAATCTGTACATCTCATACCTATTGTATTTATTCTTTTTCTACATATACCTCGTGTCATTTATTTAACAATGATTGAGTTTTATGTATATAATGCATTCTAGATTATCCCTAAGTTATAAAGACTATTAAAATTTATTATTATATTTAGTTATAATGAGTATTATTACAGTACACATCTTAATTTTACCATCATTTCAATAAAAGCAAAATCTCGGTGATCTTAAATTAACAATTCATTCCAAGAAATGACCCTGAATTGGTCGATTTATTCGGCCTTATTCCCGTTGTCGTCCTCATTAGATTTTTGTCAACTTTAGAACGTTATAAGCCACATCGACAACAACAAAGTTTTTGATGTCTATGATCCAAAAACAACCCCTTAAGTCGCCAATAAAAATGGTGTCGATATTGTATTGACGTCGACGACGACAACGGGAATAAGAGCGATTGTTTGTGTATGCATTGTGGGAATAGTTAATTATAAAAGTTTCTTTTTTTAAAAATAATTATAACAATTTTTTACAGCCTATAACGAATGGGAAAACTACCGAATTTCTATTCGGTATTTTAAAGGACTTCACGCCAATTTTCTTCAGTATTCACATTACTTTCGCTGATGAATATATCTTTTCCGTGGGTTAAGCCTGGTATTAAGCTTTTATGACACTTTCGTTCCAATAAGAAGTACGTGTATAAAAAATAACGAAAATTTCATGAACCGAACTATCGTTCACTTTTCATTTGCCTGTACTCAGTTCTTTGAAAAAGAATGTTATTTCGTACGAAACAATTGTTTGTGACCGGAATTTTGACATTTCGATTTTGTTTGTTTTTTGTTAATAAAACTCGAAGAATCAAAATGCAATTTATAGCATTGGCTTTGTATCAAGTAAGAAAAGCATATTAAAATTTGCACATTTTGTGCACATAAAGCTTTTCATTATTCGGCTAATTTTGACAGCTCAACCACCAAGGAATATCGATGAGACAGCTGATCAAGTTAGTACTTGGAGACAAATACAAATATGCTTTCAAAGAAGAAAAATCAAAATTTAATGACGTGTCTCGCCCGGTATTCAGTTGTTATGAAATTTTCATTGCCATATGAAGTACGTGTATAAAAAATAACTACAATTTCATGAGTCGAAAAGTTCGCTCACCTTTCATTTGCTTGGTACTCAGCTCTGCGAAAATTTCGTAGGCAAAATCAAGTGCAGGCTTGTTACACCAAAGTTATTTCGTACGAAATCAATTGTTTGGGACCGGAATTTTGACATTTCGATAAGTTTAACAACCAAAATATGGTAAAATAAGTAAGGTAAACGCACTAGGAATTGTTACAACAAATAGGGATTTTGTTTTTGTTTGGTGTCCATAATCTGTAAAATTTTCGTCAAGTGTGTATCTACTGTAAAAGTAAACAAAAAAGTACACAAACAATATGCATGTGAATTTGACATAAGAGAAACACCTTAAGGTGGGTAATGTTGATTTTCCACAGTGAAAACCCATATAAAAAAAATGGTCGTGAAATTCTAGGGAAATTTTTCCACCAGACGGTACTATGTTCTTTTCACGAGGAAAACTTTTTGTTTTTTACAACACTGGTTTGCAACCAGATTCCTTAGAAAAAATGACAGCGGAAAAAAGTAAGTATGTAATATTTAAGTTTTATACTTCACAGATATTGGATTCTCAAAAAACTCTATTTGTTTCAGGAAAGTTGACTGGCGAAGGTTTGGATAAGATGATGGATGAGGGTATCGATGCGGATAAATATAAATATCCCAGTGGTTCGGGAAGTGTCACCTTTTATGTCAACCGCTCTTACATGAAGGCACCCAAAATTGCGGAAAAGGCAAATCGATCCAAAATGTGGAGTACAGAACACGGAATTATCTTGTATGGAATTATCTTGGTTTACTTTAAGTACTTGGTAAACTTGTTGGCAATATCAACATTCAACAGATGCCGATAAATATCACAAGCCATTGACAAGGAATGTCTCATAGACCACATCATTATAGTCGTCATCTTAAAACTATGGTCAATCAGCATAGCTGTAGCAAAAACAATTTGTTGTTGGCTTTACCTCAATCCCAGGAAGCAACAACTACAATTCAGCCAAAACAACAGCAGATGCCACCACCGCTGCCTTCCATGCATCACCACCATCATCATCAATAACTAGCTGCTTTAAAACCGCAACCACCGCCATCACATCAGCAGTAAATACAGGCACTACATTACATTAATAATTAGAATAATGGTGAATAACTTCTGCCAAAGTATGTGCTAAGTTGTATCATTCATAGTATAGAGTAACTTCCGATATTGTGGAATATGCTGGTAAAGTTTGACAAGTTATTTGACAACTCGGTCTTTGTCTACACAGCTTACTAGAAAATATTAACACAAGCTGCTCAGATATCAATAGACTCCAGTGGGTATGAAAGTGAAATCACAAGTACTCGACGTATTTTCTGTGTGCATCCGAAGAATATATAAAGTATATAATTCAGCATATTTAGGTTGTTTATACAATTTTCAATGAGATATTGTAAAGAATGAACTAAGTAATAATTTCATTCAGTAAATAAGTACGTTGAATACCTAAAATTACCGGCTTACCTTACTAAATTTGTTTGTTACTTTTATTAATTTCTTTGTTTAAAACTGTATTTACATGATTACTTAAATGTTTTATTAAAAAGAGATGGCTTGGTGAAATCTTTCATCTGGTAAGCTAGAAGAACAAAAACAAATATTTAAAGTATTGCCAATATTGCAAAATACAGTGCAGTCAGTTAAAATAGGTATCAAATTGTCATCACAGATACTGTGGTATAGAATTTCATATTACCCGCCCGAGGCGTTCCACATTACTATCCAATTTTCAAAATGATCAACTTACTCTTCCTCAATAATCTTGATTTTGAATTTTATTTATTTATTTGCTCAAAATTTTGTTTGCATGATGGTTTAGTGAATCCTTCCTCTAGTAAGATAGAAATAGGTATTACATTCATCAAAGATAATTTTCTCCAATTTTCAAAATTATGGTTTTTTAAGTACAGTAACAGTATTAGTGGAACCTCATTTTATATTTTGTCGCTCTACGAGAAAATACTAACAAAAATTGCATCTGATTGAATCTAATATGTTTGTTGATGGTTTGGTTAAGGGAATTTATTACAGAAAGTATATTGGGTTAATATTAAAACACATTGGAGGACAATGTGGAAGGCCCTAGGCAGGTAATGTAAATTTCTATTCCACAATATCTTTGATGACAATTCAATACTATTTTAACTGAGTATTTTTCAATATTGACATTTTTCAATACTTTAAATATTTATTTTTCTACCTTTCTCTCTTTAAGCCACCATTTTGTATACATACATAGAAAAATTTACACTATTTTCACATAAAACATAATTAATGAAAACTGTATGCACGTTGGTGTTTAAAAGTGTAAATAGTTTACAGTATTAATATAAAATCAAATAACTGTTATGTATAAATGTAGCTTTATATTCTGCAGTTCATTTAAAACTGCAAATAAAACATTTAAATTTTTTAAAAATATAACTTTGTGGAACCCCGCTTTATTTCGGAAACTAAATATTAGCTTACCAAAAAATATATACATAAGGCGCTCAGCTATCAATATGGTCATACTATTAGATACTAGTTGGCCTGAAAGTAAAAAACGCATGTACTCGACTTTGTTTTTGTGCGCATTTGAAGTGATGTACAACTCAACATATGTATTTAGGATTTTTGTACTATTTTGAATAAAACATTGTAAAGGGTGAACTAAGTAATAACTACATTCAGTACATATGTTGAATTATTATACCTTATATTTTTTTAAGTTTTGTTGTGGATTATTTGCTAATCAGACAATGTGTAATATGCGAAGTTGGTGGTTGTTGCACTCTATTCCACCTTACCCGGCCACTAAGTTTGTTTTTTTACTTTTATTTATATGCTTAAAATCATGTAAATACAATTTTAAGCAAATAACGCAAAATTAGTGAGCGGATAAGGTGGAGTAGTGCCACAACCACCAACTTGAGGTATTTTATATTAGCAAATAATCCACAACAAATCTTATAAAAATTATAAGACATACATATTAAATCAACGTATTTACTGAATGAAATTGACACCTAGTTCACCCTATGCAATATCTTAATGGAAATTGTAGAAAAATCCTAAATATGTTGAGCAATATAACACTTCGAATACACACAAAAAAATACGAATACATGTGTTTTTACTTTCAGGCTAACTGAAATCTAACACCTTATATTAATATTTTCTAGTAGGCTACACAAAGACCGAGTTGTAAAATAACATGTATTTAGTTTCCGAAATAAAGGGGATTCCACATTTCCCCCATATTCTAGAATTCCCCAAGTTACTCTACCTCATATTTTTCGAATATATCCAAACCTATTTCTTGTTTGCAATACATTCACTTTACCAATTGTTTGTAATACATTCACTTTACCAATTGATCAACAAACATTAATATTGTTTCGTAGAGCGACAGAATAGAAAATATAGCTTTATTATATAACTTTCCAATTGAAATTTGAAAAATATCAATTTGATTTCGAAAAATATCAATTGGAAAATTCTATTTGAAATACATCAATTGGAATTTAAAAAACATCAACTGAAATTTAAAAGGCATCAATTGAATTTTGAAAGATATCAATTGAAATTTAAAACACATCAATTGAAATTTAAAACTCATCAATTAAAATTTAAAACAAATCAATTGAAATTTGAAACACATCAATTGGAATTTAAAAGATATCAATTTAAATTTAAGACATCAATTGAAATTTCAAATTCGTCACATGAAATTTAAAAATTATTAACCTATTTTATGTATTAGATTTTAAATTTCAATTGGTTTCTTTTAAATTTAAATTGATGTTTTTAAATTTCTTTTGAGTGTTTTAAATTTCAATTGATGTATTTTAAATTTCAGTTGAAGTGATTCAAATTTCAATTGATGTATTTTAAATCCTAATTGATGCTTTTCTAATTTCAATTGATGTATTTTAAATTTCAATTGATGTGTTTCAAATTTCAATTGATGGTTTTTAATTTCATTTATTTCAAATAGTATTTTTAAATTTCAATTGATGTATTTCAAGTTTAAAATAGAATTTTTAAAAATCGATTAATTTTTTTTCAAATTTCAATTGGAAATGGTTTAGTTGAAAACCAGAATAAATAGTATGTTTTTACAACATTGATGAAAAGTATTTTATTATTTTGAACACGAGCGAACCACAGACTTTCCATTCATGAACATCAGCTATTGTTTATGTTTGTCGGTAAACCATCCATCTTGATGCCAAATACGAATGTAATCGAAGTTCGTAACACTATCAAGTTTAAATTTTTTTTGGTAATATTTTTCAAATCCATCAGCCACATAAAAAGTATCGACTAAGCTCATGCTCATAAATGACAGGTCTGTGGTTTGCTATGGATATTCAAAAGAAAATTATTGAAAAAGTTATTTAACTTTTGACTTTAAAAAAATGTAGGCAAAAATTCATGAGTCCGGTCTCGGCTAAAAACCCGAAAATCGAGTAAAATATGACAATTTCAGAAACCAAAAAATTGTTTAACGATCGGACCCATGGCGCCCTCTGAGTCAAAAAAAAGGGAATCGTAAAAGGGACAAAATCGTGCGATAAAAAAAAATTCCCCTTTGTGAAGACCCTTAATCGGGTAAATTTTGCGAACAAATTTACATTATTTTTTATTTCTTATTTGGAGTTTTCATTTTTGTAATTTCACAAGACCCGCAATAATATCTTAAAATAGGGTTATCTCGGTCCACAGAAACCGCACAGCCGAAACATATATATGACTGAATTCGCGAGGAGACTACCTTTAATTTGTGTTCCCACACTTGCTTTGTTCCGAGATGTGCCAAGGTGCACCCGTTTTTTGGAGCCTAATGGGCCCGCTCGTTAAAAAGTTTTTGGTTTCTGAAATTGCCATATTTTACACCATGTTTGGTTTTTTGAGCCAGGCCCGGGCTCATGCATTTCAGCCAAAAAACATTTTCTCTCCTAGGGACGTCTTCCTCCGAGCTGTTTAATCGGGGCTCGTTATGTAGTTCAGCAGCTGCCGTCCCTTCGTTTCTGTCTGTTGATTAAATGCCGGTATATTGGACATCTGCAGCATTGGTGGCAATTCCAACCAGATCGGGAATCTGTATAGAAGGGGGTTTAGTGAGAGTACAGTAGACTGTTAATGAGTGTGCTTACCTGGAATGTTGGCCAAACCAACACAGTTGGCATGATAATGAGCACCACAGGTGGAACACAAATGTAGAATCCTTTGTGGAGCACGTAAACAAACAAATGTCAAAATGTCTAAGAAAAAAATATTGTGTCGATTTATGTGTTGAAAAGCGGCAAAAAAAACACGTCGCTTCTGTGTTGAAAACAGTCAAAAACAAGTAGCTTCAGCTTCACAACACTAGTGTGTTTTCACGAGGAAAAAATGGTTACGCTGCAGCCACACTTTCAAGTTTTTGTTTCAAGTTTTGTACACATACTGCTTGTCAAAATTCATGTAAATTGATAGCTGTGACGTAGGCTGCATGCAACTTGAAAGCAATATTCATTTTTCATAAACCTTCATGTCTTCTGTGTAGCTCTATGAATCGCAACACATCATTATATTTATTACCTCTACTCACAAACATTTTTAATTATTTATAATATTTTAATATTTGTAAAAGTAGAAATCAAAAAATTATGACAGCAGAATATTTGTAAGGAGGAAAATGAGAAACTGTTCATAACATATGTAATCAGCTGTTTTCTTGAAAGAAAATTGAAACACTCGACTTGAAAGAGAAATTGAAAGCAAGTTCCTTTCAAGTTTTAAAAGTGTGAGTTTATTCGTAAAAAAGTATGAATGTAATGAAACTTGAAAGGCAAAAATTGACCGTGTAACCCCCGTGTTAGGCGTAATGCTGCCCTCAGACGTACCAACAGTTGATTCAACTTTTGACGTTTGAGTTGAATAAGAAAGTTGGTCGTTCTCCTCAGACGTTTCAACTTTTGAATCAACTTTTCATTCAACTTCACTTAAAAATTATTTTTGAAGCGTCAACATGAATTCGGAAGTCCTTGCGCTACTAACAATTGATGTAATTTCAGAGGAAGAAGAAGAGATAATTACCGAAAAATAAAAAATTAAAGAAAAAAATAAAAATAAAAAAAATAAATTACAAAAAAATTTCGAAAATAAAACTTATGAAAACATTGAAAAATAGTTAGGCAAACGATTATACAAATTATATGCGAATGTCAGACGAAACACTCAATGATTATTTATTTATTATCTTTATTTATTTATTTATTTTTATTATTTATTTATTTATATATTTCTTATTATTTATTTATATATTTCTTATTATTTTTTTATTTATTTCTTATTATTTATTTTTTTCTTGCGGTCAACGTTCTTGCGCTCACAGCGTATGTGTTGCTTGATCAACATCAAGAAAAAATGAAGAAAAACACTGAAGTTGAACAGCTTGCCCTCACACGTACCAACAGTTGGTTCAACTTCAACAAATTATCAAAAAATTTTGATTTTTCATTCAACTGACGACCAACTAACTTCAACTTGCCCTCAAACGTACCAACAGTTGAATCAACTTATGACAGGTTGAATCAACTGTTGGTACGTCTGAGGGCAGCATAATTTTTCCTCGTGAAAAACATAGTGCCCACCTTAATAAGCTAGAAAAATTTTGAAATCAGCATTTCTACCGAGTTTACCTTACTTATTTTACCATGAACCAAAAGTAACAACACAAGCGTTAAAAATATAATCATAAAGCAACTATGATTTATAGACGTCAACATAGACGGTTGTGTTTTTTGTGAGTGCTCCGTTTGCAGTATATTCTCAAACACACGAACCGAAAACAAATAGATTCATATATATATTCTAATCTCAACAAATAAATAGTCGGGAATCAAAATATCAGCGAATGGACGCTTAAACAATAAAAACACAATTAGTGTAAATCAGATATTAAAACTTCCCAAAACAGAGTAAAGAAGAGGGAGAATAGTAGAAAAAAAACAATAACCATAAGTGTATGAGCTCGGCGGAAAACGGCAGTAGTGCCTACAGACACTTAAGCTCACATGAGAGTGATAAGGCGAATAAACGTCATGAAAGTTGGCATATTACAACAAAGCCAACTCTGAGATCTGATAAAAGCTCTCCCCGTGTTCTTTGCCAACAAACGCGGTAAAAAGACAGTGAATGTGCAGAGATGCAAAATTTGGCATCAAAGAACAACTGCAGTGACAGCAATCAGCTGATGGCTACACTGGAAGAAAATGTTAGGTCAACTACTAAAGTTCCGAGCAAAATGCAACAGATGGAGAAAATGTGTTCTCCATCTATTGCTAACGTAAACGAAAATACGGGTAACACCTCCAACGATAAGGAGGGAAGTGTAAGGACTACGCAAACGTGTATGGACCGCTACATTTTGGTTAAGAGCAGAGCTGAAAATGAAGGTATAAAGTCGGATCCGCTGTCTAAAAATCGTTTCGCGCCGCTAAGTAGCGATGACCAGCCCAGCGGTTCTAACTCGGTTTCGAAGAATACCGTAAGGCCTCCCCCGATATTCTTACGAGAACGAAGCTCGAAAGGTTTAGTGGATAGTATTGAGAAAATTATTGGCTGTAACACATTCCACATTGTTCATCTTCTGAAAGGTAGAATATATGAGACGAAGGTCCAAATATATAATGAGAAAAGTTTTAGGGAAATATCTAATTATTTCACCTTAGCTAAGAAAATTTTTTACACCTACCAGCAAAAGAGCAGAAAGGGTTTAGCTGAAGTAGTTAAGGGCATTGAGCATGACGTGGAATCGAAAGAAATTAAGGATGCTCTAGAAGAACAGGGGCTCAGTGTACGCTCTGTTATGAATATTTTTAATAGAAACAAGGTCCCCCAACCTATGTTTAAGGTCGAGCTAGAGCAAGACGCTCGAAAGCTGAAAAGAAATGAGGTCCACCCTATTTACAAACTGCAATACTTGCTGCACCGACGAATTTCTGTGGACGAGCCACATAAAAGATGGGGCCCCATTCAGTGTCAAAATTGCCAGGAATACGGACATACTAAGAAATATTGTGTTTTACAGACAGTTTGTGTAGTCTGCGGTGATTTTCACCAATCGCCTGAATGCACGGCAAAGACACAAGAGGAGAAAAAGTGTAGTAATTGTGGTGGAAACCACACTGCGAATTACAGAGGTTGCCCAATATATAAGCCTCTTAAGAAGAAACTTGATGAAAAGTTGAAAAGAGTTCATGCTCGTGACTACGCAGCACCGACCTTAGAATTTCGTTCTGTCCCTGTACCGCAAGAGGACAACAATATTACAGTTCCTTTTGGAACAATTCCAGCTTTCTTAAACCGACCCCTCAACAACCCTCACAACAACCAGTTAGTGGCCTGGAATCAATGATGCAGCAACTTACTCAGAGTATGAACATGTTCATGTCGACAATGCAGCCGATGATGCAGGACTTTATGAAGAGTCAGAATCAACTGATTCAGACTCTTATTGGAAGCAGGCGCTTTCCTTAAAATCTGTGCATGGAACGCGAACGGTGTTATTACACAGACTTGAAATAGTTAATTACCCTGCTCGGGAAGATATGGATATAATGCTCTTATCGGAGACTCACCTTACAGATAGGTATAACTTCAGTATTCCCAATTACAAGTTTTACGGCACGAATCATCCTGATGGTAGGGTCCATGGAGGTACAGGTATTCTTATACGCAACAGAATGGGTCATGATGTCCTAGAGGGCACCTCAGAACTATGTATATATGCAGGCAACTACAATTCGTGTCCCAATTTCATATGGTCCAATGACAATATCGGCAATATATTGCCCCCCACGATTTTCGATATCAAGTGATACATTTTTGAACTTTTTCCATAGTCTCGGACATACTTTTTTAGCTGCCGGAGATTGCAATGCGAAACATATTCATTGGCGCTCCCGTCTCGTGAATCCAAAAGGCAAACAATTGTACAATTGCATCATGTCTCGACAAAACGGGCTCGATTACATATCGCCCTGCCAGCCTACGTACTGGCCGCATGATCGCAACAAACAGCCTGATCTAATTGATTTCGGTATAATTAGGGGAATTGCAAGGTCAAACGTCTCCGCGACTACGTGCCTAGGACTGTCTTCGGACCATTCCCCAGTCATATTTTCAATTAATGCTCACCACGAGATAGAAGCCCCTAGGAGGCTAACATCCAAAAATACAAATTGGTTGAAATATAAAAAATTTATAAACAGTCCTGTCCCAGTTTTGAACAAAAGTGTTGTCAAAGAACTTGATATTGAAAACCAAATCTCTAATTTTAATTCCTTGCTTGAAGAAGCAGCTTGCCACGCAACTCCATCTCCGAAGGAACGGCTAGGGTATGTGTACACTCACACGAATAGGGAAATTGAACATCTGGTAAATGAGAAGAGAAAAGCTCGACGGGATTGGCAAAGATATAGATCACCAGCTGCAAGTCTTAGACTTACCGTTGCAACGAACGGTCTACGAGTTGCCCTCAGAAAAGATGATGACCATCAACATGCATGTTACGTTGGGGGCTAACTACGACAAATGCGACCAATTTTTCCTTATGGGTGCCCATAAGAAATATAAGTAAGCCAACTGAGTCTATTTTTCCCTTGCGGAATGAAAGTGGAGAGTGGGCGACAGCAGGTGAGGAAAAAGCCAACCTCTATGCGAATCATTTAAGTCAGGTCTTCCGCCCCAACCCATGCACTAATAATTTTAACCTCTCGAACTTAGTTTGTATTAAGGAGTCCTCTACCATACCACTGGAGATAACGATTGAAGAAGTTGTTATCATTATAAAGGGAACTGCTAACCCGAAAAAAGCACCAGGTTTCGATCTCATATCACAGAAAATGATCTCTGAACTCCCATCCGTGGGAGTAAAGTTTATCGTAAGTGTGTACAATCACATAATAAAACATAGTTACTTCCGTAAAGCGTGGAAAATTTCCTTAGTGAAAATGATATTGAACCCTGGAAAAGATAAAACGCTCCCATCGTCTTACATACCTATAAGCTTATTACGTTGCTTGTCAAAACTCTTTGAGAGAGTCTTTCTATTGAGGCTTAAAGGTTTTATATCGTCTCATAATTTCATCCCTGGGTTTAGGGACGATCATAGTATACTACAACAGGTAAACCGTCTTACTAACGAGATTAGAAAAACCTTTGAAAAAAGGCAGTATTGCAGTGCGATATTTTTGGATGTTACTCAAGCATTTGACAAGGTCTGGCACGAGGGCTTAATATATAAAATTAGGAAATACCTTAATGCAAACACTTATTGCCTCCTTGAAAGCTACTTGAAAAATATAAGTTTTAGGGGCAAATATGGAGAGTGCATTTCAGATGAACGTAAAATAAATGCCGGGGTTCCGCAAGGACGTGTTCTCGGCCCTTTTCTTTATCTTATCTTTACAGTTGACATCCCAACTAGTACGGGCTTGCACACGTCCACTTTTGCAGATGATACTGCAATACTGAGCTGCCATAAAGATTCAGTTACAGCCGAAAAAATTCTTAGCGACCATCTCCAAACAATTGCTAACTGGAGAATAAGAGTAAACGAAACAAAGAGTAAACAAGTTACGTTTACTCTAAACACAAAAACCTGTCCACAAATAAAACTAAACAACATACGGATTACTTACTTAGGTATACACCTTGATCGCAGGATGACGTGGAGAAGACATCTTGAAGCTAAGAAAACTCAGATTAAATTAAAGACTCATCTACTTCATTGACTACTCAATTCGAACTCGAAACTTAAACTGGACTACAAAGTTCAAATATACAACAGTGTAATTAAGCCAATTTGGGCATACGGCTCTCAACTATGGGGCAATGCTAGTAAAAGTAACATCGAAGTTATCCAAAGAGTTCAGTCAAAAATACTACGAGTAATTACCGGCGCACCATGGTATATGCGAAATGAGAGTATACATACAAATTTAAAAATACCTGTAATAAAGGACGAAATCAACCGCATCAAACAAATTCACCAACAAAAACTTTCACAACACACAAACGCTCTAGCAAGAAATCTAAGAATAACAACAAGTTCATCCCGTCTACGTAGAGGGGATTTCCCAACTCTGTAATTAACCAAGAAATCCCAAACGCAACGATACAGAGGCCCGCTTCAACATCAATCTAATTATTAATAATTGGATTAACCCCGTTTAGAACATAAGATTCAAATACTTATTGTTAGGCTTCTTTGGAGCAGATTCAATCAATCATAATAAAGTCTTTAAAAAAAAACTATGGTATAGAGAAGAAATTTTACTCATAGAGTAGAAACGAGTGAAGCGAGTCGTTTCTCTGTTCTCTCTCGTACTCTCTTTGTTGAATATTTCAATACACGAGCAGTTTTCTGATTATGTTATTGTATCTAATTATAGAAATTCCAAGCATATTTAAATAAAACTACATAAAGTATGCAAAAGGTATGAAATAATCAAGTTATGACGCGGGAAAGAAATGTGCGTTTGAGCCGGCTTTTTCTTCTCTACTAGTACATCCTTTTTGATAACACGGAGCGCGAAGCACAATTATAAATAAAATATTTGCAAGGTAGAACAAAGGTAGGTGGCAACTCTCCGGTACAAAAATTTCCGTTTAGAGATAAACGACAAAAATTATTTCGAATATTTCACAAAAACTGAATACGGGACTTAACACGCAAACTGTTAAAATAAAGATTCCTCTCATTCTCTACATGTTTTCCACGTAGCCCAGGGTATTTGCTAGTACAAAAAACTGCTGTTCTAAACTCTTGTTAGTATATTCAAAAATGATGTACAGGCACAAATGATGTACAAGTAGACAGTCAAAATTTCTCTTCACTCAAATGCCAAGAAACTAGCCATTCTCTCACTCTCTTCATTGAATATTTCAATACACGAGCAGATTTTTGATAGTGCTATTAACTATACAAATCCCAACCATATTGAAGTAAAATTACATACAGCCAATTCTAAATATTCCCAGGGAAATGAGTTAATTTTTCCCGGGAATTAAATCCTCCCATTCTAAACAGACGGGGAATAGAATAATAAGGGAGAGAAAATTAGGAATTTTCGAAGTCAGCTATTTGCTTTATGACGATGGGTTTTAGTTGTTAAATGCAAATCATTTTAAGCAAATAAAACTTAATTAATAATCAAAATAAGTGAAAATGTACACCATAGCCTTTAGAATGGCAGCAGAAGAATGACCGGGAGCAGGAGAAGCAACAACAAACGTTTACAAGAAGATAGTTACGCGATGCGACGAATTCACTTGAGCTGCCGCGAACTTTATAGGTAAATAAGGGAACATACATACATATTTGCTTGGCTTACCTCTACTTCAATGGCATTTCTTGGAATGAAATCAAAATTTTATCAGCAATACTGATTTTTAAGCTGAGCTGAAATATATATTTTTTTTACGATCGGCCCATCTTCTTGAGATATAGGCTTGCAAAGCTTGAGTGTATAGTTGGCTATGACTCTGAAACTACTTTTCCGACCTTGTTGAAATTTATGTCATTAGAAAGGTCTTTTCAAACTCTACAAATACGGTTAAAAATATTTTACTTGTTATTAACCCATTGTGGAATAATTAAAAAAATTATTTTATAAACTCACTTTTTTCTTTAAAATCATTATTTTTCAAAAATAGACCGTAGGGTTGCTACATTTTTTCTACACGCCGGTAATAGAGAAGATTTCAGGCTTTCTTTCAAGGTATAATACGGCTCAGTAGCCATTGAAAGACCGGGGATATAAAAAGTTAAAAGATGAGGACCTGTTTTCATTAAAATATCAAAAATTATTTTAAAACATTCGCGCGATTTTACTGATTTTGCCACACATCGACTTAAGGTACAGAGGGAATTTGTACCTCCCTGCCTGAGCCAAGGTGAAATATAAATTTAACGATTTTCAAAAATGTATTTTCATTTCGGCGTTACGGAAATTTTACTCAAACAGAACATGTTACATATGTATCTGAACTTTGAAGGGCCATAACTGGGGAAATATGGGCCTACGGGAAAATTTGTTGTTTATTTATTTAAAAATAATTTCTTGAAATGGAATCAAAATTTTATCATCAATATAGATTTTTAAGCTGAGCTGAAATATATATATTTTTTGTACGATCGGCCCATCTTCTTGAGATATGGGCTTGTAAAGCTTGAGTGTATAGTCGGCTATATCTCCGAAACTACTTTTCCGACCTTGCTGAAATTTATGTCATTTCGACGTTACGGATATTTTATTCGAACCGAACATGTTACATATCTACCTGAACTTTGAAGGGCCATAACTCGGGAAATATGGGCCTCCGGGAAAATTTTTTGTTTTTTTATTTAAAAATAAATTCTATACACCACCTAAAAAATGAAAAAAATTGCTCAATTGCCCCTAAAATAGAGTTGTTCCAAAAAAAGATTAAAAACGGGCGCTGGTCCATATTTTCCGTACTATAGACGTCCAAAGCTTGAATATATAATCGGGCATAATTCAGCCTTTTATTATCCGATTCAGTTGGGATCGGTACCTTTTTAAGCCCTATAAATGTGTTATAAATATTTTTATCTATATTAACCAATTGTTGAGCAAATTAAAATAAACGATTTTTGAACCTCACGTTTTTGATAAACATTTAAAAATGCCCTATTATATTTCTTTTTTGTAGGCTCCGATAATAGACAAGACCTTAACTTGTTTTAGGGTATAATATTTACCTATAACCCTTCGAGGACCGGAGATATTAAAGTTCATAGTATTTGTGTGTTATAAAGCTTTCTGTGTGCCTTGGGTGTTTTCTCGTCTGGTGCGAGTTCAACACCCGTTTCGTGGCATTGGCATAGAATTTTTGTGTTAAATCGCGCGATTTTTTAGATATATTTTTTAATTTTCGTGAAAAATGTGGCAAATGTATTCAAAACTTTGAACTTAAATGTCTCCGGTCTTTGAAAGGTTTATTGGTGAGAATTATACCTTAAAAAAGGCAAGTCTTGTCTATTATCGGAGTCTACCAAAAAATCAACCAATTTTTTGAAAATAATAAATTTTTATTAAAAAAGGGAGGTTAACAAATATTGGTTTTTAATTAACCCCCAATGGATTAATAAAAATAAATATGTGTATACACAGATTTATAGAATTTAGAAAGACCTTTGTAATGATACTCATTTCTACTAACTTTGATAACCTCTTTTAAAACTTTTGAACTCAGTGCAGACGCTTTTATCGCTGGTGACATTTTGGTGTAGATCTGAGAGTTGGTGCTAAAGTAAATTTATTCCGAAGAATAATGCCATAATATTGAATAAAATAAAAGTAATTATATAATTTTTTATAGAAAATATTAAATACTTACATTTTTGCGCAGCACTCCCTATCAATTTGTTGGCGGAATTACTCCCAAAAGTTGTTTTCACATTCTCCATTTTATTGACATTTAGAATACCTACTTTTTTCCCGGGGAAAAATTACCATTTTGCGAAGTTCGTTTAGAATAAGGGAAAAGGGAAAAAACTCCCAGGGAGATTTTATTAAGAATAGGGGAACAGGGAATAGGGAAAAAACTCCCAGGGAATTGCTATTGAGAATTGGGCTGATAAACTATGCAAACAGTGTTAAATAATCAAGATATGACGCGAGGGAGAAATGTGTTTGAGTGAATTACTGGCACTTTTAGCCTCTCTTTTGTCTAATTTTTGAACGTCTTTGGTACAAGAGAATAAAAACCACCCCAATGTGGCAACCCTCGTAGAAGAGAACAAAAAAAAACGAGGGAAGCGTCTTATTTCTCTTATCTCTTTCTCTTACTCTCTTCGTTGATTATTTCAATACACGAACAGTTTTCTGATGATGTTACAGTGTCTAACTATAGAAATTCCAGCCATGTTTATATAAAATTATGACGCGAGATAGAAACGCGTTTGAGCGAATCGCGCCGACTTTTTGGTTTTTTCTTCTCTACTTCATCTCTAGTATAAATATTATCACATTAATTTTTACACATAGAATGAAATGCTTTTGTTTTCTTGTTGGTTGTTTTGAACCATGGCCGCTATCTGATATTATTAAAGCAATATTATTAAATTAATTTAGAAGTTCTGGCGTTGGCCTTCCATTTTTAATTATTTGAGTTTTTTCTTCGACTTTTAATCGTGAAAAAGGACTATCTAAACAAATTTCAATAGAGCATCCACATTTCATTTTGCAATTTGCGTCTGATCTCATTCAGTCACATGTACAATGAATATTCTACAATTAACTAACTTCTGTTGCACACAATTTTGTTTGTATGTGAGTGTGTTTTTCTTTTCTTGCTACAAGCTGTACTACTTAATATTTTTTGTCGTTCTTGTTTTAGTTTTTTTTATGAATGTTACTGTAAAACTTTTAACAGTGGTGCTATGCTGTAGGAGAACAATTTTTATATATATTTGCTTTGTTAATGTTAATATATACATTTCATTTATATAGGCAATTTGTTCACTGGCTGCTTTTGAACATCTTGTATACAACTAAAGTATTGTCAGAGACTCGCTATTCGTTAATGTCTAAAAGTATGAAATGAAAATGGAAATTTATTTATAATATATATAAAGTATTGCCTCAATTAATTTCTGTATTTGAGCTAGTAAGTCCCCTTTTCCACTGACAAATATTTCTTTGCCAAATTTTTTCTTTTCTCTTTTGGTATGTTCGAATGCTTTTCCACTCACAAATTTTTCTTAGCCAAATTTTGCGAATCAAAATACAAAAAAACGAAAAAACTTCAAAACTGTTTACATGGTAAAGAATTTTCCGAAGAAGTGTATAAATAATTTAAAATCGGTGTAAAAATGTTAATTTATAAATTAAATTTCATTTCTTTACTTCAAACAATCACTACGTCTGTAAACAAAAACCGATTGTGTCAGTAAAAACGAATGGGTTAAAAACGATATGTCAAATAAATTTGTTTTAGCGAAAAGAACAAAGCAGACTCTGTGAGAACAGCAAATACTGAACTCACAAAGATTTGTTTCTCTTCCACCCACCCCTCTCGCCAACAAACTCAAGAATTTGCAAAGAAATATTTGCTAGTGGAAAAGGGGACTAAGCAGAATGCAAATGTTGTGTGTGGTCACGGCGGATGTCAAGGGGGTTTTCTAGTTTAAAAATAGTGTTCAAGCTGTTAACAGAACAGCATTAACACATACAACAAATAACGAATACAATAATGTTCGCTAGAAATTCAAACTGGAATGTGTTCAAAATGTTCAATAGCAGTAAGCGAACAAAATGCCTATACACAATGATATGTAAATATTAACATTAGCAAAAGAAATTTATATTAAAATTGTTCTCTTAAAAAATAGAACCAAATGTTAAAGTTTTACAGCAATAAAAAAAATAAACAAGAACAACACAAAATGTTAAGAAGAAGAACTTGTAGCAAGGAAAGAAAAAACCCACGAACACAAAAAAAATATGTGCAACAGAAACACGCAATAGTATTATAAATAAGATGTACCGTTCTGAGTGAACGGACCCTAAGGATTTGCCAGATTTTTACTACCAGCCGAGACTGACCACTGGTATACTTCAAATGCAACCCTGTGGCTTGTAATGTGGCAACACCCTAAATGTGAAGTAGGTTGCGGTCAAAGGATTGACAAAAAGCCGAAAACACGTTGTAAAGCGCCTTGGAGACGTTCAAAAAACTACATCAATCACGTGCATATGTATTAGTGTGTGCCTTCGTGTCTTGCCCCGCAAACGATCAACAAAATACGGCAATCATCACTTTTTCTTTGTTTTCATTGTGTTCGGTTGACATGTCATCGTCGGAGGAAGATGATTTGCTTTTAATTATTAATATTAATTTTTAATTATTTATATTTATTATTTATTTTTATTATTTATTATTATTTATACTCATATATTTTAATATTAAATGGGACATGGGACTGTCCGTGGAGGTGGAAAGTTTCTGATAGCCATTCACTTGGGAGTGGCCAGAAATGATTCCTTCATCGGGTAGTCCAAGCAGCTCACTACTTCCACGCAGTATGTCCTGGGCAGTATGTCCTGGGACCACGACATTAAGATTATCCTAGGCGATTTTAATGCCAAATTAGGAAAGGAACGTGTCTTTCGACCAACCATCGGCAATCACAGTCTACATGATACCACCTCCTATAATGGAAAAAGACTGATAGACTTCGACGCTGCAAAGAACATGGTAGTTAGTAGCAGACGATTCCAGCATAAGGACATTCATAAGGCGACCTGGATATCTCCTGATCAACGGACGAAGAACCAGATTGATCACTTGGTAATAGATGGCAGGCACTCTTCTAGTGTAATGGATGTACGTGTGATTCGAGGTGCCAATATCGACTCGGATCATTACCTGGTGGCTGCGAAAGTTCGCACGAGATTGAGCAGGGCGAAAAACGTACGGAGCCGAACACAGAAAAAGTTCGATATTGACAAGCTACGAATACCGGAGATATCAATGTCCTATCGACAGAAACTCTCTCTCCTGCTGGAGCATAATACCCCCCTCCCGAAGACCCAGATGCGCAGTGGAAGCACATCTCCCATTCTTTGGAAATCGCTGCAATGACTGAACTTGGTTATCAAAAACCGCAGAAGGATAAGCCATGGTACGACGAAGAATGTCGCATTGCAACTGATGAAAAAGACGCTGCACGTATGGCAACGAAACAGTCAGCTATAACGCGTGCTGCGAGTGAGCGGTACAAGAGGCTGAGAAGGGAGGAAAACCAAATATTTAGGCGAAAGAATGGCAGTGGGAGCAGAGAGAGATTGAAAGAACCGAAATGTGCAGGATGAATGGTGAATCGCGAAAGTTTTTCCAGAGGGTAAGAAGATCGACCAACGGACCTAATAATGGGCTGCCCTCCTGCAAGGACGAGAATGGAAATCTGGTGACTGAGAAGCAGTGTGTGCTCAAAATGTGGAGAGACCACTTTTCAGCACTACTCCACTCAGATTCTTCCACTGCAGATCAGGAGGTAATGATAGTGGAAGATAGTATAGATTGTACCCCCCCCCCAACCAAGACGAGATTAGAACGGCGATCTCCTGCCTGAAGAACAATAAAGCCGCGAGTGCGGATGGCCTACCCGCTGAACTTTTTGAGGTAGGTGGCGAAGGACTGATAGCCCACATGCATCAACTGATATGCGGTATGTATATGGCTAGGGGAATCTATGCCCGACGACTGGAGTCTCAGTGTATTATGTCCTGTATTCAAAAAGGGTGATCCGTGTGTCTGTTCCAACTATCGCGGTATCAGTCTTTTATCCATCGCGTATAAGGTCTTGTCGAGCGTATTATGTGAAAGACTACAGCCAATTATTGAAAACCTGATTGGACCTTATCAGTGTGGGTTTAGACCAGGCAAGTCCACAACTGACCAAATATTCACGCTACGCCAAATCCTGGAAAAGACCCACGAAAAGCAAATCGATACATACCACCTTTTTGTCGATTACAAAGCTGCTTTCCATAGCCCCATACGGGGAAAACTGTACGAAGCTATGTCTGAACTTGGTATTCCGGCAAAACTGATCCGCCTCTGTAGAATGACGCTGACCAACACCAAATCAGTGAAAGTGGGGAAAGACCTCACTGAACCATTCTGTACCAAGCGAGGACTTAGACAATGTGACACACTTTCGTGCAATCTCTTCAACATCTTAATGGAGATAATAATGCGAAAGGCTGCAGTAAATACGAACAAGACCATTAACACGAAAAGCCATATGTTGCTGGCGTATGCTGACGACATAGACATTATTGGGCGAAATTTGCGAGAGGTTACTGCAGTATTTTCAAGAATCGAAAAGGAATCAGCAAAGATGGGTCTTGCTGTTAATGAGGGCAAGACAAAATTGATGGTGTCAACGACTAGAGAAACCTCTCGACTTGGTCCGCACTTGAACGTTGACAACCGATTTAATTTTGAAGTGGTAGATGAATTTGTCTACCTTGGATCCGCCGTGAACAAGGACAACAACGTCAGCCTGGAGATAGTTTAGGAACAAAGCCCTCTCTCGACGGACAAAAGTCCAGCTATATCAGACTCTCATTTTACCTGTCTTGACATATGGCTCCGAAACTTGGGTCATATCGCAAGCGGATGAAAACACCTGGGAGTTTTCGAGAGACAAATTCTCCGTAAAATATATGGGCCTGTTAGGGAAAACGGCGAGTACCGACGTCGCTGGAACGCAGAGCTATATAGTCTCTATTCTGACGTGGACATAGCTAGACGAATCAAAGTGTGCCAATTGCGTTGGCTAGGCCATGTTATCAGAATGGATGAAGATGAGCCAGCGCGAAAGATTTTTGATAACGTACCCGATGGAAGCAGGAAAAGAGGACGACCAAGACTCCGCTGGAAAGACCAGGCAGAAGAATCCCTCCGTATCCTTGGTGTTACCAACTGGCGAGAAAAGGCGAAGGATAGAGCCAGTTGTACGAATATGTTAAAATTTGTTTAATTTGTTTGTTTAATTAATATGTGTAAGACGTATGACCTCATGAGGTTGTAATATAGTCAATAAAAGTAAAGTATATTTTAATTATTAATATAAATTTTGTTTTTACGTCATCCACAGTTGCATTAGGGTACTGCTCTTTAAAAAACTCTAGCAGTATCTCATTCTGCTTTCTTTTTTCCTCCCTGTTGCTATAGGAACTCATAGCGTTCAATAAAATTTAATATGAATTTTTTTCGTCCGCGCACTTGTCCATCTCGCACAATTTTTCTCTACTAATGAGTCATGATTGACAATCATAAATGGAGACCATCAACAAAAACGCCATCAACAGAAAATATCAAAATTTTTTGATATTTCATCAATCTGGCCGACGTCGTGTACGTGTAGCCGATGAAAGCCGATTACCAGCACACACTCAACCGATTGATGGAATTTGTTGAACGTCTCCAAGGCGCTTAACTGACGCGAGGGCGGTTTCCTTCCTTTTGATGGTGAACGTGGCATGGACTGGTCGTGTGAAGGAAATCGACACTTTCCCAATTCCAACGCCAAGCTGCAAATATTTTGGCTGCATAGATAAGATTGCTAAATGTTCCGACTTACAAACGTGACGTGTCTTTAATTTCGAGTGTTGTGTCCATGGTAGAATGAGAAGGTAAACTCGGTACGCAGCTGATTTACATTTTTTCTCGTTGTTTAGTTGGCCGCTTCTGTCAGTTTCAAAGGTTTTGCTTTTGTACTTTTCTGTTTACATTTATTTGTTGGTATATGTATGGGTTGATTTTGACTTGAGGAGAGCCTAAACAAAAACAAAATGCCTGTTGTTCTTGCCCACAATTGTTGACGTATCTACTGCGACTACTTGGTATTTTTACTATGGTTGTGTCGTTCGTTCGCTCGCCCATTTTTTTCTTTCTGCTACTTGTGATACTATTACTACACCAAGAAACAGCAACAACACCAAGAATATGCCATACAAAAAAAAGCCAGGCACCAAAAACTACAAATGAACCAATTGTGCAAAAAGAAAAAACAAAGGCAAAATTTTTAAATGTACCTAGGTATAAAAAAAAAATTAAAATCAAATTTTTTGCTAGTGGTGTACATACATAATCAATGTGAGAAGCAAAAAAAAAATTTCTAACATACATACATACTTAAATTGTTGTAAAGAATTAATACATACAAATAAATGTATGCATGTATACAACAACATAACAGCAGTAGCGAGCGCACCCATTATTAGCAGCTGTCAATAAAGCCGGTCGAACGCAAAACAGCTGTTTATTCTTACACCACGACGAGGTCTAACCAACACATCATTAATAATAATAACAACAACAAAATAACAATAATAATAATAACAACAACAACAATAGTCTAAATCAAATTATAAATTTATAACAAGGTGGTAACATCAATACAACAACAAGTATAAATTAATAACAACAATAGCATAAAACAATTGTAAAACCAACAACAATAGTCTAAATCAAATCATAATTTTTTAACAATGTGATAACATAAATACAACAACAATTACAGAAACAACAATAATGGCTAAAATCTATCTTAAATTGATAACAACAAGTTATAACATTGATACAACGACAATAGCCTAAAACAATCGCAAAAACAACAATAACCAACAACAATCGCAAATAAAGCAACAATATCCTGAAACAAATTATAAATTTACAACAACAAGCTAAGATCAGCTATAAGAAAATAGAAGTACAACCAACAATAACCAACAACAATACAACATTAACAGCAGCAACTTCAACAACAACAACTTTAACATTAACTGGAGCATCAACTGCAGCCGTATCAACACCAGAGGCTTATTTCCAAAAGAAGACATCACGATGAATCTGTATAGTCAAGGTCGTAAGTGGGGGAAAGTAGTTGTGTAGAAGTCGTAGATTGTCGAGTTTTGGACAACATTTAATAAATCTTGCTTTAAATATTTAATTAGTCGTCCGACAAAGGAGAAGTAAACTCCTCTATCAAACAAATTTCTTTTTCTGGTATTTATCGAAGTCTCGTCCGAGCTAGGAGAAACAAACTTCTATACAACAAATAAAAATTATTTTTTTCACGATATCCTGCGGGGGTAGAAAAGTCTCGAAAGAGCCAGGAGATCTGGTACTCCTGACAAAAAATTCCTGTCCTGTGGTTTAAAGTTTTCTTTATCCACCATGGCCTAGGAGATCTGGTACTCCTAATCAAAAAAAAAATCCTGCTCTGTGGATCAAGCTTCACTTGATCGACTATGGTTTTGTAAGACGCAACGTCTTTTATTAGAATAATAGTTTACGAAATTTGTAGTTTATGAATGTTAGCATTTTTGGAAACTTCTGAATTCATCTCTTTGATTTCCATTGTTGTCAAATTCTGAAATTATAACGCATCTCTGAAATTATAAGTCCTAAGAGACGAACAAAAAATAAACACATACTAACCATAATACTAGTTAGAAATTAAGAATAATACAACATACATTTGTATATATATAGTTTATATCTTAAGAATTTTTCTGCTCTCTTACTATATTATTCTAAAAATGTACATCATAATATGAAGTCCCGAATTGGGCAATACAATTATAATTTATGTTGAATTTCAGAAATTTTTGGAATGAGGAAATTTTTATTTGAGTGATGGCTGAGCAGGGAGTAACAAAGGTAGGTATCGGTTGGTGGTGTATAAAAGGGGTAACCCTAATCTGAACTGGTTACCATGGTATAGGGGTGGGTAAAGTAGACAGTACACCTAGTCTACTATGAGAAGATAAAAGAAGTTTCCTTGTCTTTAGGTACATCTGCACTGGTACAAATTTTTTTTCTTGTCATGGTTTCATTATTCACACAACTGCAACGAACATACACCCAAGCCCCGCGAGCCATAGCCGTGCCCAAATTGAAAAGTTGCCAGTGTGTCAGTTGTGTGTAAAATATCTTTGGTGAACAGTGTCTCATTGCAGTAATGTTTTTCAACATTCTCGAGCTCTTTCCTTTACTTTTGTTTTTTTTAAACCAAATTGAACAAGCATAGATACATGACAGATAAAAATGGCGCCCAACGTGGGGCAACGACGAAAACTAATGTCTAGTTCAGACGAAAACCAATATTTCGTTTGGTTTTTATCGTTGTTGTTCCTATGATTAGTTCGACATAGCGGTCTGACTGTTTAGATAAATTAAATTTTTGGGTAAACCTTATTTGTTTAGTCGCAGCCTGTGACATTTCACTAGGTCTGTTAGCATCGATGCGGTAAAACAGCAACAGTCGATTTCAACACATTCCTAAGACTTATTGGTCCAGTGATCGGACACTTTAAAAAGCTTCGAATGTGAAGGCATCGATATTTCTGAAGACGCTAAATGTAAGTCCAGGAAAACGTCTTGTTTTTAGATTTCCTGTTGCGACATTTAGTTTTTCAAATCAAAAATAAACAGTGCAAATCGTGATGATAAACCAATTCGACGGAAAATCGCATAGGGGCTTAACATCTTTTATTCTCTTTTTTTTAATATTAACTCAGTCAATATAATTACCTTGAAACTAAAAACATTTGGAAATTTTGAGAACTTTTTGATTTTACACTGAAAAAAAATTTAAGGTCTGTTAATCCAAGTTGATTTATGTCAATCCTTTTGGCAACATCATCATCTGGCCTAACGTAAGTACCTCATTTTTCATACTTATAGCTTATTTAAGGGATCTTGTACAACAAGTTTTAAAAGTTTTTGGAAATTTTAAATTCTTGGAGCCAATTGGTTGAAATATTTTCTGACGACTTGAAATTTACGGAAAGGTTCTGGTAAATAAAATTTCTTGGTCGATTTCAAATATCTATCAATTGATAACATTTTTAAAATGGTCCTAACTCGAGGTGAAAGCCAACGGTTAAGCGACGATGCCAATTGTGTGGCTTCGACTACTAGTTCGACAACGACTACTATCACAACCACGACAAATACTACCACATCTGCGAGTACTGGAACAGTACCGAGAATACCACCACCAATTATGAGAAATGCTGGTATGGACAGTTTTTCAGCCCAAGATGAGTCGGCGCTTAGTAATGACAGCATTAGTCAGAACACGATAGTTTCACCACCATTTAGTAGTATCACAGCACAAGGAGTGCGTAACGCCTTTCGAATGTTAAACGGCCAGCAAACCGTGACTGAAAACGATCAGCAGCGTGAAAATGCAGCGGCAGGACTTATGCAAGCAGAAATCATGCGCAGGGTAGACGAAAGATTAACAAACTTGTGCAGGAAAGTATAAGTGCGTTTTCGCCATATTCAAGTTTGAACTATACACCACCCAATAACGTCGACCAAGATCATCCACCGCAGTTTCAATTACCAAATGCCAGGCAACCATTTCATCATAGAGAATAATACAGTGGACACCATCGTCGAAGTCAACGTCAGACGACTCAAACACAAGTGTTCAATAACGCACAACGCTTTACAAATTTTCCACCTCCAATGAACCAACCACCACCAAGTTTGTCAGTAATGTCGAGTAGCTCATTCAAACCAATTGATAAATGGGGATTAAAGTTCGACGGGACTAATAAAACTCCGAATGTCGAAGACTTCGTGTTCCAAGTGAAAACTTTACAAGCATCTTATCGTTGTCCTTGGCATGAAGTGATCGCATCTTTTTATGATTTAGTAAGCGGACCAGCATCGGTATGGCTGTGTAATCAAAGGAGATTGAACAACTTATCGACATGGCCTGAGCTTGAAGAAGCATTGGTGTCGCAGTTCCACAAATATGAAGACGGCTTTGACATCCAGAGGAAAATTTTGGATAGACGTCAGCTGAATACCGAAACTTTTGACGACTTTTGCAACGTTATTTTGAGTCTTAGAAATCAACAGCGTGAACCAATTAGCGAACAGAATCTAGTAAAAATTATGAAGGGCAACTTAAAAACAGCTATGGCTCAACTTCTGTTCTCAGTTAACATTCCTGATTTAGCTCATTTTAGGCGAGAAGGCCGGAGGGCCGAAAATCTCCTCAACTCGCAGCGACAGTTTAATTCCTGATATCCAATTCGTCAAGTTAACGAAATTGGGTTTGAGAATCTTTCGATCGAAGAGCCAGTATCGGTAGATGCCATTGGCAAAGAAAGAACGCTCATTTGCTGGAACTGCAAAGTTGAAGGGCATACATTTATGGAATGTAAAGAAGAAAAATGGAGAAGATTTTGTTACAAATGTGGTTTAGACAATGTGGTCACACCTACATGCCCAACATGTCAGGGAAACAGGAGTGTGAACGGACCTCGAATTGGGTTGGAGGCTCGTTCCAAAAATCTTGCTACCCAGAATCACCAAACCAATCAACAATAAACCAAAGTAAAATAATATCAGCTGATCTTAAATCATCTAGGCAAGTAGAAGATAAGAAAACAGCAACACCTTTAAATAAACAGCAATAGTCAAGCAACACCTATACAGATTTTGGAAAATATTAAATGCGGAAAGTCAACACAGCCACATCGACCATTAAAGCCATTTCATATTCGTATGCAGGAATATCAGGAAGCGCAAGATAGAATCTTCGGACCGTCGGAAAATATAATAAAAACAAGAGAACGATTTAAGAAAAGAAAACAAACGCGGTATGAAATTTCGTCAGCTAGCATTTATGGAGGCTCTGATTCTCGCATATATTCTACAATTGAAATAAACGGTCATCCTATTCAAGGACTACTTGATAGTGGTGCTACAGGTACATGTCTCGGAAAAGATTGTCTCGACTTTGTAGAAAAGGCTAAACTTACCATATACCCTTTTCGGTCTCACATTAGGACAGCTGATGGTCGGTTAAATTCAATTATAGGTCGTGTTAGAGCAGATATTCAGTTTAATAAAGTTACGAAACCAATCGATTTCTTTCTAGTACCCTCATTAAAATTAAACCTTTTTCTTGGTCTTGATTTTATGAAGATTTTCAATTTAATTCGGTTCGATATAAGCGGTTTGTCAACACGCGGAGAAGCATCTGATGAAGATTTGGGGGATACGTATCCTCGTATGCACTCATTAGATGTCAAGCAACAACAAATTTTGGGGAATATAGTAAAATTGTTTCCATGTTTCACTCGGAAGGGTTTGGGTAAAACTTCGCTCGAAATCCATTCAATAGATACCGGCAATGCTGTCCCGATTAAGGAAAAACATTACCCAGTCTCGCCTGCAGTACAAAAACTGATGTATGGGGAACTGGATAGGATGCTTTCACTGGGAGTCATTGAGCCGAGCGAAAGTCCGTGGAATAATCGTGTCACATTTGTGCAGAAAGGGGAAAAAGTACGCATTTGTTTGCATGCGCGTCGGCTCAATGATCTCTCAGTGAAAGACGCCTATCCACTCCCCCATATTGAAGGTTTATTAAGTCGTTTGGGTGATACCCACTTTATTTCAAGCATTGACCTCAAGGACGCATTCTGGCAGATACCACTGGCAGAAGCGAGCCGTCACTGTGCCGGGACGACCTTTATACCATTTCACGGTCATGCCGTTTGGGCTGTGCAATGCTGCCCAGAGGATATGTCGTTTGATGGATAAAGTTATTCCCGCACGGTTAAGGGAAAAAGTGTTTGTCTACTTGGACGATTTGCTGGTGGTATCTGCAGAGTTTTCGGAGCACGTTCAATTGCTAGCGGAAGTCGCACAATGCTTAGATAAAGCAGGCCTCACTATTAACGTAGGAAAATCTAAATTTTGTTGCAGTGAATTAAAGTATCTCGGTTACATTGTGGGCGAGGGTTTACTCAAACCTGATCCTGAGAAAATTCGAGCTATAGAGAAATTTGTTTATCCGTCTACAGCGAAGCAAGTTCGAAGCTTCCTTGGTACCACTGGTTGGTATAGACGCTTCATTCTAGATTACGCCACCATCACTGCTCCGATATGCGATACTCTAAAGAAGGGTACGAAATTTTCTTTTCCCGAATCTGCAAAATTGTCATTTGATCGTTTGAAAGAATGTCTAATTGCTAGTCCAGTTCTCTCTCATCCCGACTTCTATAAAATATTTTTTGTGCAATGCGATGCCTCAGATGTTGGAGTAGGCGCAGTCCTATTTCAGGAAGACGACGAGGGTGGCGAGCACCCAATCGCATATTTTTCGAAGAAGTTAACAACAGCACAACGAAATTATTCCGTTACTGAACCTGAATGCTTGGCTGTCTTGTTAGCTATAAAACGTTTCCGTCCATACATAGAGCTAATGAACTTTGTCATAATTACTGACCACTCTAGCCTTAAGTGGCTCATGTCCCAGAGAGACTTGAGCGGGCGCTTGGCCAGGTGGAGTCTGCAACTTCAATCTGTTTCATTTGAGATACGTCACCATAAGGGATCACAAAATGTTGTGCCGGACACACTGTCGCGATATGCCATGGCATGGAAGCTATGGGTTCCAGCAGAGCTCACGGACAAACTGATTGCGAACGCACATGAGCCACCCAAAGTTTCACATGGTGGCATTGGCAAGACTATACATAGAGTGCGCGAGTATTTTTATTGGCCGCACAAGAAACGTGCAGATAAGAGACTATATAAATCGATGCGAGACTTGCAAAGAGACAAAACCGGCCAATACAATTTTCAAACCACCGATGGGACGCGAACCTGATGTAGCTCGACCTTTTCAGCGCGTCTACATAGACTTTTTAGGACCATACACCCGTTCGAAGAAAGGCAATTGTTTCATTTTTATCCTACTTGATTATTTCTCAAAATATGTGTTCCTAAAACCGATGGCGAAAGCTACTTCGAAAAATGTTATTGACTTTTTAATTCGTGAAATTTCCGGAGACACTAGTATCTGACAATGGTGCACAGTTTGCTAGCAAAGAGTTTGCTGAACTAATGAATTCTTTTGGAATAGAACATATAAGAACCGCTAACTATGCTCCACAAGCAAATGCGTCCGAACGCGTTAATCAATCGGTACTAGCAGCGATACGGTCATATCTGGAGACGAATCAGCAAGAATGGGATCTACACCTCTGCGAAATCGAATGCGCGTTACGTTCAGCGGTTCACTCTGCTATCGGAACTACACCCTACTTTGTATTAATCGGGCATAACATGATTACGCATGCGTCGGCATATAAACTGGCTAGACAACTTGATGTACTGGAAGACTCCGAAAATAGAATCGAAAATCGGCATGAATTTTTAGAACTCGTACGGGACAATGTTCGGAAAAACTTACACAAGAGTTACGAAACGAATGCGAAGAGATATAATGTCAGATGCAGAGAGACTAGGTTCAAAGTCGGACAAGAGGTTTTCCGACGAAATTTTCAGCTATCTGACTTTGCCAAGCAAGTTTCGGCAAAATTATGCAAGAAATTTATCAAGTGCCGCATACTACATGCTGTGGACCATAACCTGTATGAAGTTGAGAATCTACAAGGAAAGTCACAAGGCGTGTTCCACGCGAAAGATTTAAAAGTGTGAGACTTCATAATGAATCAAATGCTGGGGTACGACTTTGTTTACTAAACTTTATCATATCAGCAAATAAAGTTTGCTGATATGATAAAAACAAACCACCCAAGTAAGGATGTGTGTACCGTTCTGAGTGAACGGACCCTAAGGGTTTGCCAGATTTTTACTACCAGCCGAGACTGATCACTGGTATACTTCAAATGCAACCCTGTGGCTTGTAATGTGGCAACACCCTAAATGTGAAGTAGGTTGCGGTCAAAGGATTGACAAAAAGCCGAAAACCGCTGTAACTGACGCGAGGGCGGTTTCCTTCCTTTTGATGGAGAACGTGTCATGGACTGGTCGTGTGAAGAAAATCGACACTTTCCCAATTCCAACGCCAAGCTGCAAATATTTTGGCTGCATAGATAAGATTGCTAAATGTTCCGACTTACAAACGTGACGTGTCTTTAATTTCGAGTGTTGTGTCGTTCGTTCGCTCGCCCATTTTTTTTTCATTCTGCTACTTGTGATACTATTACTACACCAAGAAACAGCAACAAAACCAAGAATATGCCATACAAAAAAAAGCCAGGCACCAAAAACTGCAAATGAACCAATTGTGCAAAAAGAAAAAAACAAAGGCAAAATTTTTAAATGTACCTAGGTATAAAAAAGAAAAAAATGAAACTCAAATTTTTTGCTAGTGGTGTACATACATAATCAATGTGAGAAGCAAAAAAAAAATTTCTAACATACATACATACTTAAATTGTTATAAAGAATTAATACATACAAATAAATGTATGCATGTATACAACAACATAACAGCAGTAGCAGCAGTGCCAACAGCAGTAGCGAGCGCAGCCATTATTAGCAGCTGTCAATAAAGCCGGTCGAACGCAAAACAGCTGTTTCTTCTTACACGACGACGAGGTCTAACCAACACATCATTAATAATAATAACAACAACAAAATTCTCTTACACACAAACACACCCAGTGGATACAACTTGTATAAAAGAAAGTGCATTTCGAAATAAAACGCAAAAACAAATACACAAAAATATTTCCCACTTTCTCGCTCTCAACGTAGTAAACAAATAATAACAGTGAATCGAAAAAAAACTGATGACTTAATTACAACAAGGTGGCAACATTGAAACAATAACTACAGCCTACAACAAGTACAAATACAACAACAATAGTCTAAATCAAATTATAATTTTTTAACAAGGTTATAATCTTAATACAACAACAATTGCAAATACAACAACAATAGCCTAAAACAAATTAGAAATACAACAACAATAGCCTAAAACTAATTATAAATTAATAACAACAATAGTCTAAATCAAATTATAAATTTATAACAAGGTGGTAACATTAATACAACAACAAATACAAATACAACAACTATAGCCTAAAACAATTGTAAAACCAACAACAATAGTCTAAATCAAATTATAAATTTATAACATGGTGGTAACATCAATACAACAACAAGTATAAATTAATAACAACAATAGCCTAAAACAATTTTAAAACCAACTACAATAGTCTAAATCAAATCATATTTTTTTAACAATGTGATAACATAAATACAACAACAATTACAGAAACAACAACAATGGCTAAAACCTATCTTAAATTGATAACAACAAGTTATAATAACACTGATACAACGACAATAGCTTAAAACAATCGCAAAAACAACAATAACAACAACAAACAACAATCGCAAATAAAACAACAATATCCTGAAACAAATTATAAATTTACAACAACAAGCTAAGATCAGCTATAAGAAAATAGAAGTACAACCAACAATAACCAACAACAATACAACATTAACAGCAGCAACTTCAACAACAACAACTTTAACATTAACTGGAGCATCAACTGCAGCCGTATCAACATTGTCGAGTTTTGGACAACATTTAATAAATCTTGCTTTAAATATTTAATTAGTCGTCCGACAAAGGAGAAGTAAACTCCTCTATCAAACAAATTTCTTTTTCTGGTATTTATCGCAGTCTCGTCCGAGCTAGGAGAAACAAACTTCTATACAACAAATAAATATTCTTTTTTTCACGATATCCTGCGGGGGTAGAAAAGTCTCGAAAGAGCCAGGAGATCTGGTACTTCTGACAAAAAAATCCTGTCCTGTGGTTTAAAGTTTTCTTTATCCACCATGGCCTAGGAGATCTGGTACTCCTAATCAAAAAAAAAATCCTGCTCTGTGGATCAAGCTTCACTTGATCGACTATGGTTTTGTAAGACGCAACGTCTTTTATTAGAATAATAGTTTACGAAATTTGTAGTTTATGAATGTTAGCGTTTTTGGAAACTTCTGAATTCATCTCTATGATTTCCATTGTTGTCAAATTCTGAAATTATAATGCATCTCTGAAATTATAAGTCCTAAGAGACGAACATAAAATTAACACATACTAACCATAATACTAGTTAGAAATTAAGAATAATACAACCTACATTTGTATAAGTTAAGTCCACGAATTATTAAAATCACAGACAAGCATTATTTACACGCGCAAACTTTATGCTGACATTAGACACCTGCTCGAATGGTGGGATTGAGAAATAACAGGAAGACACATGTCGCTGACGACATGTCTACGGATGTCGCAACGTGGGATTGCAACATGAATTTACGGTGGATGACAACAATTGCTTATACTGCAGAAAATTACCTTAAGACAAATTATTTGTATTTTAGTTAGTTCAAGTTTGTGAATTCAATAAAGAGGTTGACACCTCCAATAAAAATAATAAAAAATTTATTTTTTTTATTAAATGTAACAAAGAATTGTTTAACTGGCGCCCAACGCGGTTAATTCGTGAATACGTCCTTAAGTAGTACGTGCGAAATTAACAGTGTCGATCTGTAGACAGGACACAACTCGACGGAGAAGTGCGCGGCGGATCCGTAGTAGTTTGAATACAAAAAGGAGTAATCCCAAACGTCGGTCGAGATTTCATATAGTGTTTAAGTAATAGTGTTAAGTGTTTAAGTAATGTCCAAAAAAAGGAGAGAAAATAAATATTAAGTACTATAAGATCAATTTAGTCAAAAAGAAAATGAATATTGGGTGAATAAATTAATGTTATTAAAATTAAATACATAAAAAAAGAGAGAGAGAAACAAATAATATACCATTTAGTAAATACAAAGAGAAAAAGAATTATTGCATGAATATATCAATGAAATAAATAGTGATAATATTAAATAATAAATGCAAAGAGAATATAAGAATTATATGGAAATAAGTGAATAAAATTAAAATGTTGTTGCTGGAAATAATTTTGTAAGTTTATATCAATTATATAAAAAATAGTAACTATAAGAGCTTAAATATCCTTTCAAATTGATTTAGTTATTGAAAACCAATATGTCCAATCCGAATAATTTGATCAGACCTGCTCAACTGCAGGCAAACCCTCCACAAAATCCCAATCCCCCACAAAACCCAAATCTTCATCCAAACCCAATTCCTATACAAATTACACCTCAGCTTGAAGAAGCAATGGCTACAATATTTCGTAGAATGTGTTCAGAAGAATGTAGTAATATAGTAAGGTCAATGAATGCCAATAGTAAAAATGTGGTAATAACGGATCAGGAAATATTCACAGACCAAAGGTCAAATCTAACGGATTTGGAGAAGATACCCGATGTAGTTAGGTGTCTAAGAGACTTTACAGGTAATCCTGTAGAGTTCAGCTCTTGGAAAAAGAGCGTGGAGAGAATTTTGAAACTGTATGAGCCCATTAAAGGTACGGCTAAATACTTTGGAATACTTAACGTAATAAGAAATAAAATTACTGGAAATGCATGTACTGCATTAGAATCATACAACACCCCATTAAATTGGGATGCCATTTCAAAATGTTTGACAATGCATTATGCTGATAAACGGGATCTAAGTACTTTAGAGTACCAAATGTCTTCCTTAATCCAGGGTCAAAAATCAATTAATGATTATTATCAAGCTGTATACACACATTTGTCATTGTTATTAAATAAAATTGCTTGCATGGACATGGGCCAGGAAGCATTGCAAATACTTACAAGAACGTATAGAGACAAGGCTCTAGATACATTCATCAGGGGCCTAAACGGCAATCTTCCCGATTTATTAGGCGTCGCAAATCCAACGGATCTGCCACAAGCCTTGCAATTGTGCTTAAAGATGCAAAATCAGAACTTTCGAACTCATTATGCCCAGCATAAAAATCCGATGCCCATTCCAACACGTCGTACTGATAGCAAACCGAATACGCAATTCCCTACAAAGTATCAGAGAAGTCAAGGATACGAACAAAAACCATTTTACCCACAACTAGCGTATATTCCGAGACCTCCACAATTACAAGGGACAAATTCATATCAAAGTCCTGGATTACAATATGCGTCACAACCATATCAATATACCCAACAACCTTATTTTTCGAACTCTCAATATATTCCACAACCACAGTTCTACCAAAACCATTCTAATCCACCTCCTAGACCTATGGGACAAAAACCTTTGCCAAGACCTGAGCCTATGGATATTGACCAGAGTATCCGTAGTAGGGCAATAAACTATGTGAATAGGCCTAAATTCAATCAATATTTGGGAAAGGGACATACCTCCAACCCACAACCGGGTCCCATACCGGATAAACGGCAAAGAAACTTTCATATTGAGACAGAGGGTCAGGGTCAGTCGACCGCTAACAATATGGAGAACCAGAACGTCAATTATGCTCAAAAGGAGGAAGAAGATGAGACTTCATTCGAGGATTATCTCGAGACCTTGGACAAACAAGAGGAATTTTTCGCTATTTCGGAGAACGGTGAGCCGGAATTAGTTAATATGTCGGATATTCATTTTTTAGACTAAAAGACTCCTCATTGCCTTATGTAGAATGCAGGACCAGTGGTGGGGAGGTTATGAAAATATTAATTGATACCGGGTCTAATAAAAATTACATACAGCCAAGGTTGGTGAAGAATCCCATTCCAAATGAGGAAATATTTAATGCAAATTCAGTAGCTGGTGATATTAAAATCACTCATCATACTAAAGCCACACTTTTCAATATACCGGAACTTCCAATAAAATTTTTTATCTTACCTACACTAAAGTCATTCCACGCTATTCTCGGCAATGACACATTGAAAGAACTAGGTGCGATCATAAACACGGAACACGATAACATAACTTTGAGCAATAAGATGAAAATAAAGTTGAAACAATATAAGGCTCACAGTGTCCACAATATTACTATTAGAAATGAACATATGTCTGAGAAGCAAAAGAAGGTTTTACAATTCCTCACGGATAGATACAAAAGGTTATTTTCAGAGCCTGACGAAAAATTGACCTATACGACTAGGGTGGTTGGCGAAATTCGCACCAAGGAAGATACACCTGTATATTCCAATTACATAACATACCCTATGTCAATGAAAGAGGAAGTGGAGAAACAGGTTGGTAAATTACTTGAGGATGGAATAATTAGACCATCTAGATCACCATATTGCTCGCCCGTATGGGTTGTGGCAAAAAAACCCGATGCATCCGGCGAGAAAAAGTTCAGGATGGTTATTGATTTTAGGAAACTGAATAAAATAACGATTCCTGATCGATATCCCTTACCTGATATTAACTATGTTTTAATGCAGTTAAAGGGTAACAGGTACTTTTCCGTTTTGGATTTAAAAAGCGGATTTCACCAGATTCCGTTAAAGGAATCTGATATCGAGAAAACCGCTTTTGCCATTAATAATGGCAAATACGAATTTGTTCGATTGCCATTTGGCTTAAAAAACGCGCCGGCAATTTTCCAGCGGACGCTCGACGATATCCTCAGAGAACATTTGGGGAAAATATGTTTCGTGTATATTGATGACATAATCATCTTTAGTCAAGACGAGATGTCCCACGCGAAAAATTTGGAGACAATATTTAAAACACTGAACGATGCGAATATGAAGATTCAACTCGATAAATGCGAGTTCTACAAAGATCAGGTTGAATTTTTAGGATTTGTTGTGACGACAGAAGGAATCAGGTCTAATCCCAAAAAGGTAGACGCTATTGCAAATTTTCCTATTCCTAAAACTCTTAAGAGTCTGCGGTCCTTCCTTGGAATGTCGGGATACTATAGGCGCTTCGTCAGGGACTATGCAAAAATTGCAAAGCCTATGACGAAACTCTTAAGAGGGGAGGATGGGCGATTGCCCAAGAATATATCCGCGAAAAAAGAGGTTAAATTGGATCAAGAAGCTCTTGACGCATTTCGAAAGATTATTAATACGTTGGTGTCAGAGGACTTATTGTTGGTTTATCCTGATTTCAGTAAAGAGTTTCATCTCACTACGGACGCTTCCAATTATGCACTTGGGGCTGTCCTCGAACAAGAAGGTAGACCAATTGCTTTCATTTCCAGAACGCTACAAAAAAGAGAGGAACACTTGGCTACCAACGAACGGGAAATGCTTGCCATCGTGTGGGCACTGGATGCATTTAAAAAATACCTTTATGGTACCGCAAAGGTGAAAATATTTACGGACCATCAGCCGTTGACTTTCGCTATCGGGAACAAAAACAGCAATTGGAAATTAAAACGTTGGAAGGAAAGATTGGAGGAATATGATTATGAACTTTTTTACAAACCTGGTAAGAGCAACATAGTGGCAGACGCGTTATCTAGAGCGCCTGCTGACCAAAATCCGCAGATCAATTCTATGACAGGAACAGTACATAGTGACGAGAGCTCTGGAGAAGAACTAGTTCCTGCTGTGGAGGCTCCGATTAATGGGTTTAAGAACCAGCTGTTGATATCAGAGGGGGACGAAGATTCATATAAATTTGAAATACCCTTCCCTACTTACCATAGGCACATAATCGTAAAACCAAACTGTACAGAGGAAATCCTGATAGACTTGTTGAAGAAACATCTAAATCCGTCGGTTACAAATGGGCTATTTACTTCTGAGAGCATAATGGGTCGAATTCAGAACTTTTATGCCGCTCATTTTACAAATTACAGAATTAGATTCACACAGACTAGGGTAAGGGATGTAACTTCGGAAACCGAACAGGAGGAAGTAATTATATCAGAACATAAGCGCGCCCACCGAAATGCTAAGGAAAACAAAAGCCAATTATTGGAGAAGGTTTATTTTCCGAAAATGAGTCCGAAAATCAATAGAATAATAAAGCAGTGTAACATTTGTAAACTAAACAAATATGAGAGACACCCTCAAAACCCTGAGATAAAGGAAACTCCTATTCCCCAATATCCAGGTCAAATATTACACGTTGACATATACTTGGTTGAAAAGAAATACGTTCTGACGACGCTTGACAAGTTCTCCAAGTATGCACAGGTAAAATTAGTGAACTCTCGCGCTGCTGAAGATCTCAAAGAACCTTTAAGACAACTTCTTTTCACATTTGGTGTACCGGAAATGATAATATTGGATAACGAAAAGGCTTTGAATTCTCAGACCATAAATTTTATGTTAGAAGACCAATTGGGTATAAGAGTATACAAAACTCCACCACACCACAGCGCGTCCAATGGACAGGTGGAGAGGTTTCATTCTACCTTAACGGAGATCATGAGATGTCTTAAATCGGAAAATGTTCATAATACATTCCAGGAGCTACTGGATAGAGCTGTATATGAATATAACTATTCCATTCATTCTACAACGGACAGGAGACCATTGGAAGTATTCTTTGGTAGAAGAATTAGTGTAGACCCCAGTATGTTTGAAAAAGCAAGACAGGATAACATCGCAAAATTGAGGCAAAAACAACAGAAAGATTTAGAGGTTTATAACAAGAACAGGACACCTTATAAATCATTCAATGTAGGAGACATCATTTACGTGAAGATTAATAAAAGATATGGTACAAAGTTGAGTCCTAAATATAAATCAGAAGTTGTTAAGGAAAACAAAAATAGCACAGTCATTACCAATTCAGGACGAACGATTCACAAAAGTAAAATAAGAAACTAAAATTTTCTTTTAGGTCAACACTAGTGGTTTGCACAATGGCAGAAACGCAGATATTTGATTACACACATTCGAAATTGGTTGCCATTAATACGGGAACTGCCAACATTCAGACTGGGACGTTTAAGATGATCCATGTAATTGAAATAGACAAATATGATGAATTGCTGCGGCAAATTGAGGCACACATATCACAGCACATAAACAGAAGCCACATCCTATTCCCCTTCCTATCCCAGAAAATTGATTCCATCAGAAATAATATTCACAGATTACAAATAAAAAACAGACATCCACGTTCGATAAATTCAATAGGAAGTGCATGGAAATGGATTGCAGGTAATCCTGACCACGACGACTTCCAATTATTAAATGATAAAGTAAACAAAGTTTTAAAAAATACAAATGATCAAGTAATTATAAATAAATTAACTAAAGAAAAAATTAAAGAAATAACAAATGTAACAAATAATATCTTGAAAATTGTAAAAGACAGAGGAGAAGTCGATGAAGATTTATTTCTAAATTATAAATACAAACTTGATCTTATGGAAGAAGAAACTAGGAACATAGAATACGCAATAAATTGGGCAAAGGCCAATATAGCAAATACTCACATATTAGGTCATGAAGAAATTATGGAAATAGAAAAAATAATAGAAAGAAATGATATTCCCTTTATGAACGTGGATGAGGCCTTAGAATTTTCAAAAGTAAAAATAGCCAGGAACAATAATACAATATTGAACATGATGTATTTCCCATTAGCCAATAAGAAAAAATGTAATATTTTTATGCTAAAACCTGTCAAAAAGGAAAATTGGGCCATTAAGGTACCACACGAAAATATTTTGAATTGTAATGAAAACATATATGGACTAAAAACAGAATGTAAAAGTATGAATAATTTATCTATATGTTAACACCAAAAATGTTTGGTGGGTCAATAACCAATAATGCTGACGCTGTTAAGCGTGCCACAATTGGAGCAACGATCGCAGACGTTGTGCCATAAGTAATATCAAACAATGCTGACGCTGTTAAGCGTGCCACAATTAAAACAACGACCCCAGAGGTAATTTACGTTATGCCAGCAGTCAACGCGACGGTGCACATTTTGCGACGTCATCATTAGTTGGTAAGGTAGTTATCATTAAGAATTTTGTAATTAATTTAAGTCAGTTCATTTTGAATCATTAAATAAAGAAGTCGCTCCTCTAAGCAGCGCAATACAGGAATAAACTTTAATCTTGTTAATTAAATAAAGAAGTCGCTCCTCTAAGCAGCGCAATACAGGAATAAACTTTAATCTTGTTAATTGGCGCCCAACTAAATCAAGTACCCGAACAGGCTACAAGTGCAACTAAATCAAGTACCCGAACAGGCTACAAGTGCAACTAAATCAAGTACCCGAACAGGCTACAAGTGCAACTAAATCAAGTACCCGAACAGGCTACAAGTGCAACTAAATCAAGTACCCGAACAGGCTACAAGTGCAACTAAATCAAGTACCCGAACAGGCTACAAGTGCAACTAAATCAAGTACCCGAACAGGCTACAAATTCAACACAATCAGCAGGAAGAGACCGTAGGACCTTCAACTGAGAGCAGCTGTGAAAAATTGACCCCTGAGTACCAACAAAGAAAAAGGATTCTGTCGACCTTCCGGCTCCCAGTATGCTAGCAATTATTTTAGTGTGAGTATAGTGATAAGTGACTAGAAGCCACTACGAATCCTACGGGACCCTCTAGCGGCAGTAAGAAAATTGTAAAACCAATCCTGTGTAGTTTAAACATAATAAATAAGTGATTAAAAATAAAATATTCAAAATATAAAAGAAAAGAAAAATATAAAATGGCAAACCCAAGCAATTTAGTGAGACCCCCTATCCTAAACATCCAAAATCCTCCCATACCCCAAATTCAACCTAACGTGAACGCGATTGATATCGACGCGATAAGGCAAATGTGTGCAGAACAATCCCGAAATGTAGTCAGGCAAATTCTAAATCCAAACGCAGATATTTCGGGAATAGACCAAGACATAGAGGAAAGATATAGGGGAAATCTTACCGAACTGGACAAAATTCCAGACGTGGTTAGGTGTCTTAGGGAATTCTCTGGCAACCAATCCGAGTATAGCTCCTGGAAAAAGAGCGTGGAAAGAATTTTAAAACTATATGAATCCTATAAGGGAACGCCGAAATATTTCGGTATCCTCAACGTTATCAGAAATAAGATTATTGGCAGCGCTGACGCCGCCCTAGAATCTTACAATACTCCTCTAAACTGGGAATGCATTTCCCGCTGTCTGACACTGCATTATGCAGACAAAAGGGATTTGTCAACCCTGGAATACCAAATGATATCTATTGTACAAGGCAATTGTACTATACAAGAATTTTACCAGGTGGTATACTCCCACCTGTCTCTAATAACAAATAAACTCTCCAGTATGGAGATGGGACGTGAATCGTTAGATATTCTAACACAAACCTATAGGGACAAAGCGCTGGATACATTTATCAGAGGACTTAAAGGTGATTTGCCCCGTCTTCTGGGAATAAGGGAACCCACAGACCTTCCTCAAGCTCTGCATTTGTGTCTCAAATTAGAGAACCAACAATATAGAGCACAGTATGCAAATTCCCATGCAAAAACCGAGAAATCTCAACAGCAACCTCCACCTCGTAAGAACTATAATCCGAAATATATTAATCCAAATCAAGGATTTATTCCACAATCCTTCAATCAAATACCTCAAGGGTATTTTAACCAAAACCAGCCATCAATATCTCAACAACAATTCTTTAACCAGATGCCTCAACGGCAATATTATCAAAATGGCTATGGTTTCGCTCCCCAACGTCCAACGGCACCGAAGCCGCAAGCCAAACCAGAACCAATGGATGTAGATCAATCCATGCGATCGAAAGCGGTCAATTATATGAATAGGCCGGTGCAGGATAACAAGTTTGTAGGAAAAAGACCTACCAATCAATCAGCACAGGTTCATCAACCAGCGAAAATACAAAGGAATTTTCACCTCCAAACAGATGCACCTCAAAACGATTCAAATGAAGAAAACTATGCATCGGAAATGTACAATTATGAAAATGATCAAGAATTACAACCATTAGATGAATATGTTAATGAATATAACACCTTCAATCAAGAGGATGAACAGAATGAAACACAGGAATTCATTGATATTCATTTTTTAGGCTAACAAGCTCGTCCCTACCATATATCGAGTGTAGGACGAGCTCAGGTCAAACACTAAAATTTTTAATTGACACGGGATCAAATAAAAATTATGTCCAACCCGAACTTATCAAAAACCCAATTCCAAATAATGAAACGTTTTACGCGAATTCTGTTGGTGGTAAAACCGAAATTACACACCATACGTTTATAGATCTTTTCCATACAAATTCTAATGGCACTAAATTTTTTCTGTTACCAACGTTGAAATCTTTTAACGCTATCCTGGGAAACGATAGCTTAAAGGAATTGAATGCGGTTATCTTTACTTCCGAAAATTATATGTTAATAGATAATAGAACAAAGGTGCTAATAAAGCAACAATACTCCCAATCCGTAAATACGATAAACATCAGGAACAACCATATGACTCAAAAACAAAAAGTCAACCTAGATTTAATTGTGAAGAGGTATGAAAAATTATTTAGTGACCCGAATGAGAAATTAACTGTCACCACGTCGGTCATGGGTGAAATACAAACCAAGGACGAAAATTCGGTATACTCACGGTATTACCCATATCCACTGCACCTAAAAGATGAAGTCGAAAGTCAGATTAAAGAATTATTGGATAACAATATAATACGACCATCTCGGTCACCATATAACTCGCCGATATGGATCGTACCGAAAAAGGCTGACGCCTCAGGGAAAAAGAAATATCGTTTAGTTATCGATTACAGAAAACTAAACGATGTTACTATACCTGACAAGTACCCAATCCCGAATATAAATGATATCTTGCCACAACTATCCAAAAGTAAATGGTTTTCTGTAATCGACTTGAAGAGTGGTTTTCACCAAATACCGCTAAAGGAAAGTGATATGAAAAAAACTGCATTCTCTGTGAACAATGGAAAATATGAGTTCACAAGACTTCCCTTCGGGCTGAAAAATGCCCCTTCAATCTTCCAAAGAGCTCTCGATGATATCTTACGTGAGCATATAGGGAAAATTTGTTTCGTCTACATTGACGATATCATCATTTTCGCAGAGGATGAAGAGACACATCTGAAAAACCTGCAAATAGTCTTTGAGACCCTACAAGGAGCAAATATGAAGGTCCAGTTGGACAAATGTGAGTTCCTAAAAAAAGAAGTAGAATTCTTAGGGTTTATCATATCAGATTCGGGAATTAAGACAAATCCGGAAAGAGTAAAAGCGATTCAAAATTTTCCGATTCCCAACACACTTAAAGATCTCAGATCCTTCCTCGGACTCGCGAACTTTTATAGACGTTTTATCAGGGACTATGCTAAAATAGCAAAACCCCTGACAATACTTTTAAGGGGGGAAAATGGACGCATGTCCAAACATGTTTCGAGTAAAATAAAAGTAGATCTTGACGAAGAGGCTTTAAATGCCTTCAAGAAATTAAAGAATACACTGATATCCGAAGATGTCTTATTAGCTTACCCGGACTTCGAAAAAGAATTCCAATTGACTACGGATGCCTCTAACTTTGCCCTCGGCGCTGTATTATCCCAGGATAATAGACCAATAATTTTTCTATCAAGAACTCTCCATAAGCCCGAAGAGCACTATGCGACGAACGAAAAGGAGATGCTCGCAATAGTATGGGCTCTCAAGTCTCTTAGAAATTATCTTTATGGCGCAGCCAAGATGAAAATCTTCACGGACCATTTACCTTTAACGTATGCGTTAAATAATAAAAACTCGAATTACAAACTGAAAAGGTGGAAGGCCTTTTTGGAAGATTACAAATATGAATTAATGTACAAACCTGGAAACACTAATGTTGTTGCAGACGCACTGTCAAGAATTCCACAGGAGGTAACACATATTAACTCCATGACAGCAACGCAACATAGTGATGAGAGCTCATCACAGAATCTAATAGACAAAATACAACTGACCCTACACCACAACGTGAGCACATCCCATCCTCTGTACCCCTTCCTATCCCATGAAACCAATCAACTCCAAGCCCATCTCAATAGAATTAAACAAAAAATGAATAATGTTTTGCGAAATAATGATAGACAAGTAATTGTAAATAAACTATCTATAGATAATATGAATGCTCTAGCTCAAACAACTAATCAAATTGTAAAGTATTTCAATTCTCATGAAATAGTCAATGAATCACAAGTATCAACTCTTAAATACAAAATAAAATTATTAAAAGAAGAACTTTTAAGTATTCAATATGCCATCCACTGGGCAAAAGCTGGAATAGTAAACTCATTCATTCTCACAAACAACGAAATAAATATTGTTAAACAAATTTTTGAAAAGGAAGCCATCCCTTATATTAATTTAGAAGAAGCATTCGAGTTCTCTGAAGTTAAAATAGCCTCCAGCAATAGTCATCTTATTTATATTGTTACCATACCAACTACCGATGTAAATTCATGTAATAAATTAATAGTTAAACCTACTAAATTTGGAAAATACGTTAATAAGATTCTGTATAACGAAGTATTGTTATGTAACAACTCAACTTTTGGCATAAAGTACCCCTGTAAATCATACAATAAATTAACCATCTGTAATAGTATTAATGTTGAAAATATAAATAATGATACCTGCCTAACAAATTTACTGAGAAGTCACACTTCAAATTGCACATTAATAGACAATGCCGACATACCCACTGTTGAAGAAATTGTTCCTGGAATACTCCTACTAAATCAAATCAACGAAACTATTCATATTAACGAAGAACCACGGGATCTGACCGGAACCTACATTCTGCAGTACCATAATGCATCAATAGTTGTCAAAGACAAAACATATAACTATTTCCAAATGATGGATGTTCAACCTTTACCACCTATTTTACAGCCTAGATTACCTGGATCAACGATTGAGAAAACGCTTACCTTACAATCAGTAAAAGAACTTCACCTCAAGAATACCGAAGAAATCGGCCTCCTAGATGTCAAGAACAGATGGACTTCAGGAATTAATTTTGGATTATCCACCATTATCATACTATTCGTAGTGATGCTTGTGAGAGGAAGAAATCAAACAAGCAAAGAAATTGTAACCACTATACCAGCAGTACACCTCTCACTCCCTGAAGTTGCCACCACAAATTTTATGGAATCGCAACAGACCCCAAGATTGTCCCAAATACCATATTTCTAAAATGTCACGATCGAGGACGCTCATAATTAAAAGGGGAGGTGTTAACACCAAAAATGTTTGGTGGGTCAATAACCAATAATGCTGACGCTGTTAAGCGTGCCACAATTGGAGCAACGATCGCAGACGTTGTGCCATAAGTAATATCAAACAATGCTGACGCTGTTAAGCGTGCCACAATTAAAACAACGACCCCAGAGGTAATTTACGTTATGCCAGCAGTCAACGCGACGGTGCACATTTTGCGACGTCATCATTAGTTGGTAAGGTAGTTATCATTAAGAATTTTGTAATTAATTTAAGTCAGTTCATTTTGAATCATTAAATAAAGAAGTCGCTCCTCTAAGCAGCGCAATACAGGAATAAACTTTAATCTTGTTAATTAAATAAAGAAGTCGCTCCTCTAAGCAGCGCAATACAGGAATAAACTTTAATCTTGTTAATTTATATGCGGTATTGATAATGTAATTGATTTAAGTAACACTAGCTGCATCCCAAGACTACTACGAAGCCAACAAGCTGATTGCACATCCATTAACAATCAACACATACTCTCCGTGGAACAACTATCCCCAGGCCTTATTTTTCTTAATCAATATAAAGGACCTGTGATCATTGATAATGAAACCGTCACATTAGAAGGAACGTTTATCATTAAGTTTCACAACTCAACACTTTCCATTGATGGCAGATCATACATTCATCATGAAATATCCACATTTAACCCAATACCAGCATTACTACAACCCACTAAACAAGAAAAACAGATGGAAGAGGTATTATCATTAGAGATGATAAACGAGCTTCAGTACAACAACACTCAAATAATAGATCAATTGAACAGAGATGGTAAAATAGCATCAATCATGAATTGGTGTTTAGGATCACTGGCAATAATGGTCATAGCCTACGGATTGTGGAAAAATCTAACCAGAAGCAGAAATAAATTCAATATATCTAAAAAGATTATCAAGAAAACCCAAAATGAGGATTTCACGCCTATCGAAATCCAGGAGAAAGCCTCAGAAACGATACACCAGGTCAATTACGAACCTAACCAAACGAGGACGTTTGGACTTGAAGGGGGAGGAGTTAAGTCCACGAATTATTAAAATCACAGACAAGCATTATTTACACGCGCAAACTTTATGCTGACATTAGACACCTGCTCGAATGGTGGGATTGAGAAATAACAGGAAGACACATGTCGCTGACGACATGTCTACGGATGTCGCAACGTGGGATTGCAACATGAATTTACGGTGGATGACAACAATTGCTTATACTGCAGAAAATTACCTTAAGACAAATTATTTGTATTTTAGTTAGTTCAAGTTTGTGAATTCAATAAAGAGGTTGACACCTCCAATAAAAATAATAAAAAATTTATTTTTTTTATTAAATGTAACAAAGAATTGTTTAACTTATATATATAGTTTATATCTTAAGAATTTTTCTGCTCTCTTACTATATTATTCTAAAAATGTACATCATAATATGAAGTCCCGAATTGGGCAATAAAATTATAATTTATGTTGAATTTCAGAAATTTTTGGAATGATGAAATTTTTATTTGAGTGATGGCTGAGTAGGGAGTAACAAAGGTAGGTATCGGTTGGTGGTGTATAAAAGGGGTAACCCTAATCTGAACTGGTTACCATGGTAAAGGGGTGGGTAAAGTAGACAGTACACCTAGTCTACTATGAGAAGATAAAAGAAGTTTCCTTGTCTTTAGGTACATCTGCACTGGTACAATTTTTTTTTCTTGTCATGGTTTCATTATTCACACAACTGCAACGAACATACACCCAAGCCCCGCGAGCCATAGCCGTGCCCAAATTGAAAAGTTGCCAGTGTGTCAGTTGTGTGTAAAATATCTTTGGTGAACAGTGTCTCATTGCAGTAATGTTTTTCAACATTATCGAGCTCTTTCCTTTACTTTTGTTTTTTTTGAAACCAAATTGACAAACATAGATACATGACAAAGAGCAATGAATAAAAGTTGGATGTACATATGTCACTGAAATATTTTTGGACTTCAGGAAATAATTATAAAAAATATAACATGATTATCAAAATATTTATTATCAAAATATTTAGGGCAGAGAACACCTCCGGACCTTAGACGCAACGTCACTGGATTAGAAGCATATGTGCTTCCAAACATCACACCTCCACAACCCATCACGTCTTTTAACATCGGATCATGGTCAATCCCGGACCATCTGGCATTGGCAGACCCTCAATTCAACGGAGCAGCAATGATCGACGTTTTACTAGGAGCCAAATGTTACTTTCCACTCCTGTTATCCGGAGAATTGAAATCTATTCTAAGAAATACGAAACTGGGTTAGGTTGCCAGTGAAATATTGGGCGAAGACAGCGCACATGAAGCTGTTTCTGCAGTCTTCAGTGAAAACGACCTATCGACGGGAGAGTTGGTCGACAAATTCTGGAAAATTGAGGACATCACTTCAGAAAACAGGCTGACAGTTGCAGAACAAGCCTGCGAAACTCATGTTACGCAAACAGCTAGCAGAAATCATAATGGACGATTTGTAGTTCGTCTGGCCCTATCAGAAGACGCCGCATCACTTGGCGATTCAAAATTAACCACACATAGTAGATTCCTCGAATTGGAACGACGTCTACAACGCGACAGTCATCTGCAAAGGCAATATCAAGACTTCATGAAGGTTTATGAAGGCCTGGGTCACATGACTCAAATTGGCCCTGCTAATATTGCCGGTCATCACTATTATATTCGTCATCATTGTGTCCTCCGCCCGGAAAGCACCACCACAAAACTTCGAGTTGTCTTTGACGCATCAGCAACGCATACTAACGCATACTAACAGGTCCAACAGTACAAGGCGACCTTTTTGAAATGCTTTTACGTTTCGTATGCCCATATTCGTGTAAGTAAAGTAGAATTTATGGTCATTTAAGTAAATAAGAATTTATGGCCATTTAATTGTTATTGTAACCAACAAGGTGATATAATTTTAATGTTGGTACCAGTTTGTTTAAAGTCGTCCAAAAGTTAAGAGGTCCAACGAAATGTATGTGCTGTAAATAGTTTTTAAAGCTTAACCTATGTATCTCTTAACCTATATCTTTTTAGAGAATAAATTACTCATTACTCATCTCTATATGGACGGAGTTTTTATTTCTTTGAAGGACGACATCTTTATTCTATTGTGGGCGCATTACTATTCTTTCTGGAATTAAGAATATTTTACAGAAAATTTTTGGCGATTTCATCATTTGGACACTTGTTGGTTCTGTTTGTATTGTTTGTAACATTGTCGGAGATTTGTCATTGTGTCTCCAGTGTTACAATTTAAACTTGTGTTTGTACAACGTATGGAGGACCAGTCTTCCAGAACAAGTGATTCGCCCAATAAAGGTGTGCCACCGAAGCGATTTGACGATATGGAAGGTAATATACCGAAAAATACAACAGCTGCAGCCCTGACATCCAGCCAATTGCCTACCAATTCATGTGTGCAATCGCCGGTTCAGCCTGGTGGAAGTAAAACACAACCACAGACATCACAGGTGGACATTTTACGTGTCGTAGCGGACATGCAAAAGGAAATGATGAAGCAGATTGGTGCAGTTAATAAAAATTTACAAAATTTGATCGTCGCCCAAAAGGAACAGACGGCGTCAAGCATCACATCACTACAAAATGAAATACAGTTGGTATCGCAAAGTGTAGTTCAAAATGACCAAAGAAGTGCAACACATAGTATCGTATTAGAAAGGCCAGTCAATGGGGCCTCAACTTCGACAGCAATTTTGGAAAACAACGGTGAGTCCTTTACTAATGATTCTTCCCACAGCCAAAGTTCCGCGTCCGCAAAAGCCAAGAAAATTTACCCTCTTCCGAAATTTTACGGCTTGCCAGAGGAGTGGCCAACATTTAAGGAAGAATTTGAACAAACGACCGCTGAATTTGAATACAGTCTCCTGCAAAACATCATACGTATTCGGGAAGCACTACATGGTCCAGCAAAAGAAACAGTAGAGTCGTTGTTATCCAATTCAAAAAATGTTAAAGTTATTATGGATATTTTGTGTGAAACTTACGGTCGCCCTGAACAATTGATAAGGAGCCAAATAAACAAAATAAATTCTGTCACACGTCCCTGAAGGAAGACTTGATATATTGGTACAATTTGCTACGAAAGTGACAAATATGGTACGGTTTTTGCAGACTGCTAGTGGTACTTATCACTGAAATAATCCCACTTTACTCAGCGAATTGGTTTCCAAGCTGCCGCCAACAAAACAGATGCAATGGGCAGAAAAATGTATTGCCCTGGAGGAGCCATCCAACTTAAAGCGTTTCTCAGAGTGGCTCGATGGTGTCAGAAAAGTCGCCAACATGGTTTCTGATGGTCTCCCAGCATCGTCATCATCATCTGTAAAGAAGGCAAGTAAAAATAAATATGCGTTAACCACATCTTTTGTGAAAAAATGTATGGCCTGCTCTGGAAATTGTAATCTACTTACCGATTGTCCAGTATTCAAGAATACTCCTGTTGAAGAGCGCTGGAAGAAGGCCCGGGAACTACATTTATGTTTTTCCTGTTTGAAAGGACCACACCAGGTAGCAAAATGTTATAAAAAGCAAAGATGTGGTATAGCTGGTTGTGAAAAATATCACAATCCATTATTTCACACAACAGATGATAAACAATGTAAACAAACCTATAGTGTTGCTACAGTTGCTCTAATTGAAAATCCCAGAGAAGTTGTAAATCTACATGCAGGTACTCGAAAGAGTGAAATCTTATTTCAAATAATCCCGGTAATGATATATGGTCCCAAACAATGTATATTAGACTGACTCACAAAAAAAAGTGTTTTTGTTCCACCCCCTGAAATGTACCTTGACTTGTTTTTTGATGATTCCCAAAATATTTCGCGTCTAGGATTAAAACCCCGTGAGCTGGACCGTTTTTAAAAAAAGGCTTTTTTTGAGTTTTTCAAAGATTTTTGATAGTTAACTAAAGATAATTTGTGCAATATTAGTATCATAGGTAAGCATTTTTAAAGACGCATCCAACGGTATGAAAAACATGCCAACAAATGTTCTATCAACTATCAAAAATCTTTGAAAAACTCAAAAAAGCCTTTTTATAAAAACGGTCCAGCTCACGGGGTTTTAATCCTAGACGCGAAATATTTTGCGAATCATACAAAAACAAGTCAAGGAACATTTCAGGGGGTGGAACAAAAAAACTTTTTTTGGCCCCATACAAAATGAGTCGGTTTAATGTATATACATCTACGCATTTATAGACGACGGCTAGAGTGGGATATTGGAAAACAAATTGGTTTGGAAGGAAAAAGGAAAATTTAAAATTGCAATGGCTTAATGGGCACAATAGTAGCCAACAAACAGAAACTGTGGCTCACAAACGGAAGATGATAAGTATAATATTTCAAAAATTTATTTAGTCAAGAATTTAGAGTTACCAACACAGTCTTTTTCCATGAATGGCATAAATTTTAAAAATCATCTTAAAGAGTTGACTCTTGCTGACTATTACAGAGTAAAGCCAAAGATTATAATAAGTTTGACGTATGCATTTTTGACAGTTCCGGTGGGAATACCTAGATGTCCAGACAAAAGTGGCCATATAGCGGTAAGGACAAGACTTGGATGGGTTGTTTATGGACAAACTGGTGAACATAATAATGATGCGGTTAAGAGTGTGTCTGGCGAAGCAGCAAGAAAATAATATTCATATGGACCAAATGTTGAAACAGTATTTTGAGACTGAGACGTGTATGGTAAAACTCGATGCAAAACCTGTCGCACCTAAAAGTGACGAAAAGGCGCTGAATATTTTGAGATCCACAACCAAATACTGTGATGGCAGGTATGAATGCGGTCTTTTATGGCAAAATGAAATTAGGTCGTTTCCTGACAGCTATGGCACAGCTTCTAGACGTCTCCAGCTGGTGGAAAATAAATTTAAAACAAACCCCAAATTTGAAAATGAATATAGGGCAAAAATGCAACATATATTGAAATATGGTTATGCCAGGCGCATCTCTCTCGTAGAAGAAAACATTTGTTGCTCTAATATTTTCATTTTACTTAATTTTGCAGTATTTAACCCCAGCAAGGAAAGTCTACGTTTGGTATTTGATGCTGCTGCAAAAGTACAGGGTGTCTCGTTAAATGATTGTCTCTTGCCGGGTACAGATTTGAATCAACCACTAATAGGCGTTTTATTTAATTAGAGAAGAGCCGATTGCAGTATGTGGCGATATAATGGAAATGTTTTTGCAAGTGGCTATCCGGAAAGAAGATCAAAATTTCCAACGTTTCTTATATCGCGAAAATATCAACAAACCCATTGAGAAATACGTTATGTAAAAATTGAAATGCTGACAAATTTAAGAATGATATGCCGAGAGCAGCAGAAGCCATAATAAAACGTCATTACGTGGATGATTATGCTGATTGATGAAGCCATGACTGTTGTCCAAAATGTTATCAAAATACACCGAGCGGCGGGATTTACGATGCACAAAATTATTTCCAACTCGGGTAAAATAAATGAACACTTTGGCAACCCTGCTTTAACAAACATAAACATATCGGCTGATAAGATAGAGAAAATTTTGGGAATGCAGTGGTCTCCAGCAAACGATAAATTTATTTTCGATTTGAAATTTAATCGTGTCTCTGCGGATATTTTATAGATGAAACGGGCACCGACAAAGCGTGAAGTGCTTAGCTTAATAATGTCGGTATTTGATCCCTTTGGCTTCTTATGCGACTTATGGAAGTGTGGTTTGGAATGGGACGAGGTAATACCAGAGGCTTTACGCGGACGTTGGAGCTCTTGGATCTGTGGGTTGAAAAAGGTAAGGGAATTTAATATTCCCAGATGTTATTTCACTAATTGTTCTGACCGAGGTACAACACTACACTTATTTTGCGATGCAAGCGAAATGGCAATGGCAGCAGTAGCATATTGGAGGCTCAACGCTGGTGACAATGTCAAATTTCCTTTGTAGCTGGTAAAAGTAATTGTGCCCCTAACAAATTTATGACAATTCCGAGGCTGGAGTTGCAGGCGGCAGTGATGGCTGTGCGACTCATAATATTCAACCAGAACAAATTTGGTTTTGGACGGACTCCAGTACAGTGGTTCAATGGCTCACATCCCATCATCGGCGATATAAACAGTTTGTGGCAAACAGAGTGGCGGAGATTTTGGAATTTTCACAAAAAGATCAATGGCGTTAGATTCCAGGTGAAATGAATCCAGCTGATGAGGGTACAAGGCCGTGTACTTCAGAATATAATCCTGATGGCCTATGGAAAAATGGACCAGAGTTTCTGCGTCGCCCCTCAGAATTGTGGCCCTTCAACAGTAACACCCCTGAAGTAACATGCAGCGAAGAAGAACTACGCCAAGGACGTTTTGTGCTGTCAACAAAAACAACAAATATTTCGATTCTCAATGTAGAAAGATTCTCAAAGTACCGGCGGCTAAAGAGGTCTATGGCGTGAGTATTCAGATATATAAATAATTTGAAGTCAAAATGTAAACAAATGCCACAATCGAGAGGCGATCTGACTGTAAACGAACAGGAAAATGCTGAACGATTTATAGTAGGGTCAGTACAAAAAACAGCATTTAATAATGAATATTCCTGTCTTTCAGAGATGATACCCGTGGCCCTCACTAGTACCATAAATCGTTGAACCCGTACATTGACGAATTTGAAAATCTACGTTGTGGTGGCAGAATCGATAACGCACCACTTATTTCTTTTGGTACAAAAAGACCTTACATTTTACCCAAAAATAATACCGTGACACTAATTATAATTAAATTCTATCATGAACGTCAACACCATATTAATGATGGTACTGTAATCTGTCAAATACGCCTTAAATTTTGGATCCCATCAATACGTGTTGCTCTGAGAAGTGTCAAAGCTGTATGCTGTGGATGCAAATTGAGAAAATGTAAGCCCTTGCAACCGATAATGGGGCCCCTTCCAGAAGACCGATTAAGTGCATATGTTCGTCCATTTTCTTATACTGGATTGGACTATTTCGGCCATATTAAAATAACCAAGTAGTAGCAGTAGACGTTGTTGTTGTTGTAGGCAGCAGCAACAGGCAGTTTTAATCGCTCATTTGTCAATCTATACACGTAAGTATACCAACAAAACGGGAAACAAAATGGTACAAAAACGAAGTACATATGAGTTTGACAGCTGAAATGATCAACCACAATGAAAAAATTTAAAACTAACGAGTTTACCTTCCTTATTTTACCATGATTTCGGCCCTGTGTTGGTAGCCGTACGTCGCAGTCATGGGAAGCGTTGGGTTGCACTGTTTACGCGTTTGACAACTAGAGCTGTGCACTTGGAGCTGTCTGCCGATTTGTCTAGTGATTCGTGTTGGCTGTGTATCCGAAATTTTATTAAGCGTCGTGGTGTCCGTGGAGAAGCGACAACGGTACGAATTTCGTGGGTATCAACAAGGAGCTTGGGGAAGAGCAGAATTTCATTGATTTTAATTTCATTGATTTTTGGTTGAAATCGCTGGGTATAAAATGGAAATTTAACACCCCCTCTGATCGCAGTGCTGGTGGTTCATGGGAACTTCTTGTCAACATTAAAGGAGAAAACACCTCGCTCAGAAACATTGTACGGTTTATTAGTGGAGTGTGAGAACATCGTTAACTCAAGGCCACTCATTCACTTGCCTGTTACTCCAGATGAACCAGAGCCGCTAACGCCGAATCATTTTTTATTAGGCTGCCCAAATTCTACGCAGACCTCGGCGCCATTTAACCCACGATTTTGCTCTAACAAAATAGTGGAGAATTCTGCAAAACCTGAAAAATTGTTTATGGAAAAGATGACCTAACACGAAGAACGAAATGGTGTCTCCCTGCTAAACCTTTGTCCACAGGATCCCTAGTTATGATTTGTGAAACTGACCAGCCAAGATCGAAATGGAAAAGATGTGGGCAAATGATGGCGTTGCAAGATCAGCAGAAGTGAATACTAATACTGGGTGTCTGCGACGTCCTGTTTCTAAACTTGCTGTATTGGACGTTCAAGATTGTGATGAAGTGGTCCACATGGAGTCCATTCACGGGGGCGGGGATGTTGATAATGCAGATTCCTCTCATCCCTAATTCATCATTCAAGATCTCAACCCTGAGCAGCTGTTTTCTTATTTATTACTATAACTTTATTTTTTACACATATATATCTCTATGTTGTTCAAATGTGTTAACTAATTTCCCCTATTTAAGACATTAAGGCCAGCATTTAAATTAAAAACAAAGTAAATAAGAATTTATAGCCATTTAATTGCTATTGTAACCAACAAGGTGATATAATTTTAATGTCGGTACCAGTTTGTTTAAAGTCGTCCAAATTTAAGAGGTCCAACAAAATGTGTGTGCTGTAAATAGTTTCTAAAGTTTAACGTATGTATCTCTTAACCTATATATTTTTAGAGAATAAATTACTCATCTCTATATGGACGGAGTTTTTTATTTCTTTGAAGGACGACATGGAGAGATAACCCTAGCCAACCGTTGCGTCATTATCAACTAACCACAGTGACGTACGGCACTTTATCAGCTCCATACTTATCGACAAAATGTTTACATCGACTAGCTGCCACTCGTATGGAATAATATACACTGGGTGCAGCAGTTCTCAGCCACGATTTCTACGTTGATGATGGAATAAGTGATTCTGATAGTCTAGTGAAGCTGGTGCTAAAGGAAGCTGGTTTCAAACTGCGTAAATGGTATGCAAATCATCGCCAGCTACTCCAAGGTATGCCACAAGAAGATTAAGAAGTTGGCCTTGATTTTGAAAATGCCTCAAGGCAAATTTGCAACCTGAAGGCAAATCTGCAACCTGTTTCAAGCATCACCACATGGTCTGTCATGTGAGACCACTGTTCCACAAGTGATCGCCGACAATATGTGAAATAGCCGTCTCCACATTTTTACACATGCGATTGCAACACAAATGCAATAACCCAAAATGCAATACTTCACCTAACCCCAGCTGCCCCGCTTAACCAACGGACTTGGCTATCACAACAACACTAACGCTTAGCCAGCAACACGTGCAGCGATGTCGCAAAGAACAGCAGTGAGAACTCAGTAGTTTTAATATTCCCTATTCCTAAGTTTTTTAGTTTGTAATGAATAACTCAATAAAGAAGGTGCATAGCACCGCAAATAAAGTAAACTTATTTACTTAACTAGCGCCCGAGCACAAGAACAAAAAATCACCGCAAGTAAGGCTCCGTAGTAGTCTAATCGTAATTGATTTTACAAAAAGGGGGAATTAGTATTCCAGCCTTCGGTGGTGAATCAACATAGTCGGATAAATAATTAAGTCAATAAGACGGGAAAAGACATCAACATAGTTGAGAAAAATTTGTGAAACAGAAAAACTGAAAGAAACACTAAAATTTGTAATTCAAGTGAAGAACGATTTTATAACGTTAAATACAAAACAACAATTTTAACCCAACATACCTGAGTGTAATGGCTTTAAAACCACTGTGCCCAGCAGTAAAAACAAAGCGTACAGACATTCTCCCTTCTGCATAGTTATGTAGGTATGTAAGTTGCTTTGCATATTTCTTCTCTGTGCTATCGTTCTTTGCCGCCAAAAATCAGTGCCAATACGTACCAGGCACCATTCATGCAATGCATACAATGCATTCAACTTCACATTCATATTCTAACGGAGCGGCTATAAACTCCAATTAACTTAATAATGATATTTGTGTTGTGAGCATAAAGGGCTAGTTCGTAAGGGTTTTGTTGTTCAGTAGATCAGTTGTTTCTACGAGATCATCGCTGTCGAAGGTGTAACTAGTTAAAATAAACTGTGAAGAGTCATTTGAAGGAAAAAAAACCTTTCTTATCAGCCTATTAGAACTAAACATATAAAAAAGACTATAGGCTCGGACAATCAACATAATTGACAAAAAATAAACTGAAAAAAAAACAAAACATTTTTTGTAAAAAAAGGAGAGAAAAGACAAAATTTTTGATACGACTACAATTAAATAATAATTTGGGCGAACAACGACTCAACAAAGACACACGTTTAATTTTGAAATTAAAATATTAGAAACCATCATTGCTGAGTGAACAGGAAAACCCAAAATCGACGAAATTTGCATTAAATCCGGAAGTCATCATAGCTGAATCAACAAGGGAACCATACTGAATATATTGATAACTATAACCATGTAAGACACCCACTACTTTTAAGATTAAATATTGTCAAACTTAAATAAATAAATAAAGTAAACTGGAATATAAATTCTGATGAGTGACACCGAAGAAATTGTAAATAAAATAAATAGACTATTCATTTCCATAGCGCCTTCTGCTACAACGAATCCTATAAACCCCCTACAATGAATCCTACAAATCCTCCTAGAAATAATCCTACAAATCCCTCAAGTAGTGCCTTTTCGGAGAACCAAATACGGGAATTGAAACAAATTATTAGCGAAACTATCTCGAGCATCCTGCACCCGGATACAGTTGCCCATAATGTTGAGGAAAATATTGGTTTTTCGGAAAACGTTTCAGATTCAGAAAGAATTCCTGACATCGTAAAAACACTTAGGGAATTTTCGGGCTAGCCTGGGGAATTCAACTCATGGCGAAAGGCAGTCGATAGGATTCTGACCGTTTGTGCAATCTATAGGGGAACCGCGAAACATTATTCCATTTTACACGCTATACGACACAAAATCGTCGGAGAAGCGGACACCGCTCTGGAATCTTATCGGACTCCTCTCGATTGGCCTTCCAACAAAAAATGTTTAGTTTTACATTACTCAGATAAGAGAGATATTTCAACTCTAGAATATCAAATGACGGTTTTGGCCCAACGGCATCTGAGCATAACCGAGTTCTATCAACAAGTTTACCACCATTTATCCTTAATCCTTGATAAAATAGATTGTTAGAATTAGGAGATGAGGCCATAAGTGTGTTGACAAAATCCTACAGGGATAAAGCTTTAGACACATTCATTCGCGGTCTGAGGGGAGATTTACCGAGTCTTCTCAGCGTCACTAACCCCACAAGCCTCCCCGAAGCACTCCATACATGCCTGAAGTTAGGAAACCTTGGTGTTAGAATCCGACATGCGGACGACAAGGGTCCCGGGAACCAAAAGCAGTTCCAACCGGTGCGAAACCAACCCTTTTACCCAGAATTGACTTTTGAACCTAAAACCTCTGAGCCAAGGAGCTCATATCAGAACAGACAATATTACAATCGACCAACTGTTCCCCAAGGACCAGCGGTGGCAACAAGGCAGGTTAGTACGGTTACCAATTTCGGAAACATGCGACCACCGCTTCCCCCAAAACCACAAGTCCCCATGGATGTGGATCGGTCGTTACAAACAAGACAGGTTAACTATCAGAACAGGCCACAATATGATCAAAGAGTCGATGAGAATCGATTACAGAATAAAGCTCAAATTTCTGGAAATACTCACCAACCACAAAAACATCAGAGAGTATTCAACACCGAAGCGCACGTACGTCAAGATGCGAACCCGAATGAACATCCCGATGAGGAAGACCAGAAAATAGAAGTACAATATGAATATGAAGAAGCTTCAGATTACAGGGATGATTTAGATTTCGAAAATACAGATGATGTCAATTTTTTAGACTAAATTCTTCGTTGCCGGTAACGAACTAAAATTTCTCATAGACACAGTGTCAAATAAAAATTACATTAAACCAATTTACATTCGGAAGCCCATGGAAAACAGACAACGATTCTTTGCAAATTCGATAGGCGGAAAGATTGAAATTACCCACCATACTTATATTGACATCTGTCATTGTGGCACTGGAAAATTGAAGTTCTACCTTCTTCCAGGTCTAGAAACTTGCGATGGTATTATCGGAAACGACACATTGAAGAACTTAAATACTGTCATTTACACAGAAGGTTCTTACTTCACCCTTTTCGATCGTATCAGGTTCCCTCTTAGACAATTGAACATAACGACAGCTAATAACAATAATTTACGCCTTTCCCATTTAACCCCTGAAGGTGAACAGATTATTAGGGACATTGCCAACGAACATCCAAATCTCTTTGCTGATCCCGATAAGAAATTGACTTTCTCCACTGTAGTTCAGGCTAAAATAACTACAAGAGACGATAACCCGGTTTACTGTAAATCATACCCGTATCCTATGGCCCTCAAACATGAGATAGATCGACAAATTGACGAACTTTTGAGAGACGGTATCATTCGACCATCTCGGTCAGCATATAATGCTCCTGTTTGGATTGTCCCTAAGAAGCAGGACGCTTCAGGAAAATCTAAATACCGAATGGTAATTGATTACAGAAAATTAAATGAGGTAACTAAGGCCGACAGATACCCTATTCCGGAAATCTCTGATATTTTAGCTAATCTCGGTAAAAATAAATACTTCTCAACCCTAGATTTAAAGAGTGGATTCCACCAAATCCCACTCAGGGAATCGGATATAGAACAGACGGCTTTTTCCGTTAATAACGGTAAGTTTGAGTTTACTCGCCTTCCGTTTGGATTGAGAAATGCTCCAGCCATCTTCCAGAGGGCCCTGTACGATGTTCTACGAGAACACATAGGCAAAAGGTGTTATGTCTACATCGATGACATTCTGATTTTCGGTAGGTCCAAGGAAGAGCATGTCGACAATCTAAGAAAAATATTCGAAACTCTTGAGCAGGCTAATCTGAAGGTCCAATTAGATAAGAGCGAATTTCTCAAAGAGGATCTTGACTTCTTGGGTTTCATCATTGGAAAGGATGGTATCTGCACAAATCCAAACAAACGAAAGGCGATAGTAAATTTTCCACGCCCTAGGACAATTCACGACCTAAGATCATTTTTAGGCATGACTGGACATTACCGACGGTTTATCCGCGACTATGCCCGAATAGCTAAACCACTGACATCTATGCTGAGAGTTGATGCAGGTAAAACTCCTAAGAACAAGTCGAGGAAAGTAGATATTCAAATGAATCCAGAGCAAATGGAGAGCTTTAAACAGCTCAAGAACTATCTGATATCCGATGAGGTTATGTTACATTACCCTGATTTTGAAAAACCCTTTGATTTAACGACAGATGCTTCGAAATACGCTTTGGGAGCGACTTTGTCTCAAGATAATAGACCTATCACATATCTCTCTAGAACATTAAACCAGTCAGAGGAAGATTATGCAACCAACGAGAAAGAAATGTTGGCCACAATCTGGGATTTGAAATCATTGCAGTGTTTCTTGTATGGTGCAAAGCATATCAAGATATCTACTGATCATCAGCCTCCCACTTTTGCATTAAGCAATAAAAACACGAACGTTAAGATGAAAAAGTGGAAGGCTCAATTAGAAGAGTATAATTTCGAACTGGTCTACAAACCAGGCAGCTCAAATGTTGTGGCCGATGCACTGTCGAGACCACCTATTCCCACAATAAATTCCATGACCCCAACGATTCATAGCAGTGACAGTTCGTCGGAAAATTTAATTACCTCGGTCGAAGCCCCAATAAACTCATTTAGGAATCAATTATTTATAGAACAAGCTTCGGAATCATCATACGAATTTAACGTAATCTTTCCATCATATCACCGTCACACAGTAAAGGAACCCGATTTCAGTCAAGATACATTGACTGATATCCTAAAAAGATACTTGAATCCCACGGTAATCAATTGTATTAAGACCTCTGAACCACTTATGCTCAAAATTCAATCAATTTATCCGACTCATTTTAGAAACGTTAGAATTAGATTCTCTCATATTGAGGTTAAAGACGTCACTGATGAAGAGGAACAGAAACGAATAATAATTGACACACATAACAGAGCACACAGGAACCATTCGGAAAATAGAATTACAAACAAGACAGGTTAACTATCAGAACAGGCCACAATATGATCAAAGAGTCGATGAGAATCGATTACAGAATAAACGTCAACTTTCTGGAAATACTCACCAACCACAAAAACATCAGAGAGTATTCAACACCGAAGCGCACGTACGTCAAGATGCGAACCCGAATGAACATCCCGATGAGGAAGACCAGAAAATAGAAGTACAATATGAATATGAAGAAGCTTCAGATTCAGCTTCAGCATAGATTCTCTCATATTGAGGTTAAAGACGTCACTGATGAAGAGGAACAGAAACGAATAATAATTGACACACATAACAGAGCACACAGGAACCATTCGGAAAATAGAATTCAGATTATAGAAAAATATTACTTTCCTTCAATGATGAGGAAGATAAAGAACGTACTGAAGCTTTGTAAAATATGCAAGGAGAATAAATACGAACGCCATCCAAATTACACCAAAATTAGTTCTACTCCCATGCCGACTTACCCTGGTCACACTGTTCACATAGATATTTTTTCAACCGGTCAATCTAAGGTTTTAACTGCTATAGACAAATTTACTAAATTCGTCGTCGTAAAAAAAACTTGACGGCAAAAGTATCGAGAACATTAGGAAACCTTTGAGAGACATCATTTTCTACTTTGGAGTACCCAAAGCAATAATCTTCGATAATGAAAAATCACTTAACTCTCAAACTATCAAGTTCATGCTGGAAAATGAACTGAATATTCATATACTGCGCCGCCGTATAAGAGTGAGGTAAATGGGCAAATTGAACGTTTCCACTCAACACTATCGGAGATTATGCGATGCATCAAAGGCGAACATCCAGATATGGATTTTGATGAATTAGTGGAAAGCGCGGTCAATGAATACAACCATTCTATTCATTCCTCCACGGGGAAAAAACCCGTGGATTTATTCTTTGGTAGACCTATGACCTTTGGCCCCGATGATTATTAACGAACACGGATGAACAATTATGAGAAACTTTTGAGAAAACAGGAAAATGATTTGAATTACCACAATCGAGACAGGAAAGAGCCCATACAATATTATCAGGGACAAAGAATTTTTGTAAGACAAAATAAACGTTTAGGGACCAAGCTATCTAAAAGGTTTAAGGAAGAAATTGTAAAGGAGAATAGGAATTCTACTGTACTAACTGAGGCAGGCAGAGTGGTCCACACAAGTCACATACGGAATTAATCTCCCATGACCTTTGCCCTTACAGATTTATAACCGGCTCCTTTCGTTTTACGGATATTCTGGATTATTCTCAATCAGAGATTGTTGTGATTGAGAATGGTGAAAGTAAAATTCAAACGGGCTCCTTTGAGTGAGTGTTCTAGCACACTTAGGGGCTTTGAAAATGACTTGGATAACAACGTTCCAGGCTCTCATCCTCTCCTTCCATTCCTCCTAGAAGACATCAAATCCCTCTCGTCACTCATCCACAGACCAAGTACGAAAAAGGAATCAGAAAAGATGACAAAAAAATGAGATTGGTACGGTATGGAAATGGATAGCGGGCAAACCCGATCACGAAGATTTTAGAATACTTACCGACAAAATGAACAATGTACTGGATGATAATAATAACCAAATAGTAATAAATAAAAATATGTTTGAAAGAATTAAGATTAAGAATATAACGGAAATGAAAAATACTAAAAAGAAAATGAAATTCTAAAAAATAGTGAGATATTACAAAATACTTTCACATTACATACAAGATTGAAATTATAATGTAAGAATTAAATAGTATAAATATGGCAATCCATCTAGCGAAAGCCAACATAGTAAACACCATAGAGAAATAACACTATGGTAAACACTTCATACTATCAGAAATTGAAATTGCTCATATTGAAAAAGTATTCCTTGACGAGGACATTCCATTTAAAAATATGGAGGAGGCTCTAAATTTTTGCCGATATTAAAATTGCCTGTAATATTAATATGTAGTTTAATCTACGTTATTGTCATACCAGGAATGCCCAATGTTAATTGTAGACCTTAAACCTTAAAGCCAGTAAAGAAACATAATTTTATTGTAAACACTGAATTTGAGAAAATAATCAAACGTAATAAGGAAATCTATGGAGACAAAAATGAATGTAAAATAATTAACGACGTTACAATATGCTTAAAAGTTAATATTAAAAACATAACGAACGATGATTGTATTTCAAAAATAATTGTTAATGCTTCTCATAACTGTTAAATATTAAATAATTATTTAGGAAATGTTACCTTTGATAACGTTCATAGAAATCTATCTGGAACATATTTCAAATAGGAAATACAAAGTTCACAGCAGAAGAAGAGACATACCTTCCAACGTTACCTCCCTTGCTCCTACACTCTCATACCCGAGACGACATCGAATAAGTTCTCTCTTTGCAGCTATTAAAAACCCTACACGTGAAAAGCAACAAAAAAATCGAGAAGCTGAATTCCGAATTTAAGCGCTCTTTTGCAAACTTCTGTCTAACAACAGCAATAATCATTTCTCTGATAGTGGGACTCATCAACCAATAAAATTATAGTCCATAACGGAACATCGAATCCAAAGTTTTCCGAATTGCCTAAGGTATCTTTAGAACAACCAATATCAAGATTACCGCGAACAGTAAACAAATGTCAATCTTTATGATATCCCCTATTTTGAACACCAATCGGGACGCTTGGATTTCGGAAGGGAAGAGTTAATACCACTGTTCCACAAGTGATCGCCGACAATATGTGAAATAGCCGTCTCCACATTTTTACACATGCGATTGCAACACAAATGCAATAACCCAAAATGCAATACTTCACCTAACCCCAGCTGCCCCGCTTAACCAACGGACTTGGCTATCACAACAACAACAACACTAACGCTTAGCCAGCAACACGTGCAGCGATGTCGCAAAGAACAGCAGTGAGAACTCAGTAGTTTTAATATTCCCTATTCCTAAGTTTTTTAGTTTGTAATGAATAACTCAATAAAGAAGGTGCATAGCACCGCAAATAAAGTAAACTTATTTACTTAACTTATATACGATCTTCTAGGAATTGCAGGCCCAGTCTTAGTTGCAGAAAAAATCTTCTTTCAACAGCTTTGGGAACTTCAGCTATCCTGGGATGAAGAACTCTCTGATTCAGTTGCATCAACATGGCATAATTTCCGCAAGGCATCAACATATTACATAACACTCGTATACAGCGGTAGGGTTTTGATAGCCAAATTTCACTCCACACTCAAATTCATGTATTTGTGGATGCATCGGAAAAGGCTTACGGAGCAGCAGTGTATATTCGATCAAAGCAACAAAATGGAAGAATAATTGTCCGCCTATTTTTTGCCAAGTCCAGAATTGCACCCCTTCAGAAATTATCCCTGCCTAGGCTGGTCCTTTGCGCCGCACTTCTAGGAGCAGAACATGCAAACAAGGTACGAAAGGAGCTACGATTTGGAGACAATCAGATATTCTACTGGCCTGACTCAGAAATTGTTTTATACTGGATACATTCACCGTCGTCGTCCCGTCGTCGAATAAGAAAAATACAAGATGTGGCCATTAATAGCCAACGGCGACATGTTAAATCAAAGGAGTATCCTGCAGATCTCATTTCTAGAGGCGTGGCTCCAGAGAAATTCCCAGGATTAAACCTGTAGTTCTACGGTTCTTTATTTTTGCATAGCAACGAATCCATTTGGCCTGGACCATTTAAAGGTAGTTCCGAGAATGCAACAAGTCTAGAATTCAAGCATAAAGTACTCGTTTTAGCTACAGCAGTACCAAGCGGCATGGTGAACATTAACTACACCATAAAACATCGAAACTCCTTCATCAGCCTACACCGAACAGTGGCCTATGTCTTAAGATTTATCCCACGGGTCAAACGGGAATCAACCACAACGAAAGGTATGTTGCTTACATTGAAGGAACTTGACGACGCTCTTTACGTTATCGTTCGCACCGTGCAGTTGTCTGATTTCTCAGGGGAATTCAAAACTCTTAAAAAATCGCAAACAATCAAGAAATCAAGCGCTCTTAGCAACTTGTCACCATTTATAGATTCAGTGGGAATAATTAGAGTAGGCGTTCGTTTGGAATCTTCAGAACCACCCTACAATGCAAAACATCACATAGTATTGAGATCTTTAAACTGATACTGGAGATGCTTCAAAATAAAAATCATCACTGCGGTCCGCAACAGCTGTTGGCTACAGCACGACAAACACATTGGATTAAGGCTCGTTTACAATGATAGCAACAAATTCAACCGGCGTTCACAATGCAAGCAACAAATTTGTTGGAAAAAACAGCTGACTGGCAACATTGTTTACATTATGCAGCAGTATACATATTTGGGGATTGAAAACCATGGAGAATTGCAATACAAACGAAAAAGCAAACAGTAAAAAATAGAAAAATTAAATGTGAGACACGTACCTCAGATTTGTACCACTACCCGGAGCAAAAAGTAGTAAATGTTTTTCTTTAGAAAACTTTTCAAATTTTTCTATAGAAGAGTTAACATTTTTCTATAGAAAAGTTGTGAAAATTTTTGTATAGAAATGTTTTAAAATTTTTCTTTAGAAAAGTTTTTTAAAGAAAATTTTCTATAGAAAAGTTTTAAAATTTTTCTATAGAAATATTTTCAAATTTTTCTTTAGAAATGTTTACAAATTTTTCTATAGAAATGTTTAGAAACTTATGTTCCATAATATGTCATGGCCTTGGACGGTTTCGATAAACGGGCATATTCTTTTGTCCTTAGAAGGCGGATGAGCCAAACATACGGGCCAACGGCAGATAGAAACTAAAAGAAGAAAATCCAGGTTCAACATATCGCATCCTGGTCAGCGTCTGATCCATAACGGGCGGCTGCAATCAAATATCCTGGCAGTAGGTAAAATGCAAAAACACGGTGGGCTGGATTTGCCTCCCGTCACCGTTCATAATGGCAGTGAATATACAGAAACGAAAAAGAAAACATAAACAACCCCTATTTGTTGACGACCCCCGCAAACGTTATATGGACCACGATTTACGGATATGCACTTGGAATGTGAGAACTCTATATAGATCCGGTGCTCGTATCCCACTGGCAGATGTCCTCGAAAGTTATAAGGCTGACATTACCGCTATCCAGGAAATGCGATGGACAGAGAGAGAAAAAGAAACTGCGATATATACTACAGTTGCCATGAAAAAAAACATGAATTTGGTTGCGGATTTGTAGTTGGCAAAAGACTGCGACATCTAGTCTCTAGGTTCAATCCTGTGAGTGAACGAATAGCCACAATCTGCATAAAAGCGAAATATTTTTATATTTCCTTAATTTGTGTTCATGCACCGACAGAAGAGAAAGATGATGATGCCAAAGACATATTCTATGAGCTCCTAGAGGAAACTTATGACCGCTGCCCTGGCCATGACATTAAGCTTGTACTAGGAGATTTTAATGCCAAAGTAGGAAGGGAGAATTTGTTTAATCCAACTATTGGCAATTTCAGTCTACATGCTGACAGTTCCGACAACGGTATGAGACTGATTGACTTTTTCGCGGCAAAAAACATGGTCATTAGTGGTACAAGATTCCAGCATAAAGACATCCACAAGGCTACTTGGGTATCCCCTGAGCAAAGAACTAAGTACGAAATTGATCACGTGGTAATTGATGGAAGGCAGCCATCCAGTGTAATGGACGTACGAGTGATCAGAGGAGCTAACATCGATTCTGATCACTACCTGGTAACAGCAAAGGTTCGCACAAGATTAAGTAGAGCGAAAATCGTACGAAACCAGACGCAGAGGAAGCTGGACATCGGAAAGCTGCAATTACTAGAGGTAGCCACAGCCTACTCAAGGAAGCTCTCGCAACTTTTGGCACAGAACCCACCCCCTCCCGATGACGATCCTGATGCGCAGTGCAAACCCATTTCCGACTCTATAAAAACTGCCGCAACAACCGTACTTGGTTTCGAAAACCCGCTTTGCAATAAACCGTGGTACGATGAATTGCAACGCGAGCTGCAACTGAGCGGTATAGGGAGAAAAGAAAGGAGGTAAACCGTCTCTTTAGGTGTAAGAAACGGCAGTGGAGAAAGCGCGAGAGTGAGAAAATTGAGACATACAGAAGGAAGAACGAAGCCCGAAATTCTACCAAAAAGTTAAAAACGGAACTAATGGACATGGTTCAGGGCCCCCCTTCTGTAAAGACAAGGACGGAAATCTCGTCGCAGATGTGCAGAGCATGTTGGGAATATGGAGAGAGCATTTCTCCGCGCTACTAGTACCTGAGATATCCAATGACGTTGGGACAATCGATCACAATATGGACGACGACGTCGATTGCCCCCCTCCTAACCAAGACGAGGTCAGAACAGCTATTGCCGGGCTTAAGAACAACAAAGCGGCGATGAGCTGATAAGGTGCATGCATCAGCTCATTAATTTGGTTAGATGAATGCATGCCCGGCGATTGGAGTCTCAGTGTACTGTGTCCCATATTTGAAAAAGGTGACCCGAGTATCTGTGCCAACTACCGTGGAATAAGCCTTTTATCCATAGCATATAAGGTTCTATCAAGTATAATGTGCGAAAGACTAAAACCAATTATCGCTGACCTGATTGGACCATACCAGTGTGGCTTTAGGCCTGGAAAATCGACAACTGACCAGATTTTCACGCTACGTCAAATCTTGGTGAAGATACACGAAAAACAAATCGAGACCTATCATCTATTTATCGATTATAAAGCGGCCTTCGATAGTCCGATACGGGAGAAACTCTATGAAGCAATGTCTGAGCTTGGTATTCCTGCAAAACTCATACGCCTTTGCAGGATGACCTTAACGAACACCAAATCCGCAGTGAAAGTTGGTAAGGATCTTACCGAACCTTTCGAAACTAAGCGAGGCCTCAGGCAAGGGGACACCCTATCGTGCGATCTCTTTAACATCTTAATGGAGATCATTATGAGAAAATCTGCAGTCAACATGAATAAAACCATCAGCAGCAAAAGTCACATGCTGCTCGCGTATGCTGATGATATAGATATCATTGGGCGCACAATTAGAGAAGTTACTGCGGTTTTTTCGAGAATTGAGAAGGAGTCAGCAAAAGTGGGTTTGACGGTGAATGAGGACAAGACAAAATTAATGGTTTCAACGAACAGGGCCTCCACACGATTATACCAAAGCGTGAACGTTGATAACCGTTATAACTTCGAGGTAGTGGACGAATTTATATACCTCGGATCTGCCGTGAACAAAAACAACAACGTCAGCCTTGAGATCAAGCGGAGAATTGTGCTTGCGAATAGATGTTATTTTGGGCTAAGCAAGCACTTTAGAGATAAAGCCCTCTCTCGAGTAACAAAAGTCCAGCTGTACCAGACTCTCATTCAACCTGTCTTGCTTTATGGCGCAGAATCCTGGGTCCTATCGCAAGCAGACGAAACATCTGTAGGAGTCCCTATAGTGCACAACGGCGAGTATCGGCGACGCATGAATCATGAGCAGTATGAGCTTTATCCTGACATTGACATAGTTAAGACTCCGCTGGAGGGATCAGGTTGACGAATCCCTGCGTACACTTGGTATTGCCAACTGGAGAAATAAAGCAAAAGATCGAACTGGTTGGCGAAATATGTTATCTTCGTTTTGTAAGGTCCCTGACCCCCGGGGTTGTCCGAGACCGGATAAGTAAGTAAGTAAGTATTAATAAAATTGGCGCGAACTACAGTTACTACAAACAACTACACATTACACATTTGCATCAGCTGATTTGTTCGAAAGCCAGCGACAGTGTTGTATTCGTGGTAATAAAAAAATATAATTATATGTGAAATTATTGTTATTGGCAGATTCTACAGATAATATTATTTATTAAAATGTTTGTTTTGAGACAAAATGTTTACATTTTCAGTCATACTTTCAATTTTTAAAACAAAATTCGAAGTGGAGTGCCGCTAGGTCAGTAGAATAAGCTGATTCGAACAAATTCCAATTTGAAGTAGAAGTAGAACATACTTCTATGACAAATTTGAATTCCAATTTCACGAAAAACATGAGAGGGCATTATATGCAATACTGTGAGTGGGAACGAGAAGGTTTGAATTACAAATCGTTGCTGCCATTGTGAACGCTACTTTATTAAAGTGAAAATAATGGCTACAAATGTAGTACACAATTGTATTCGCTGTACTAAGGCCAAACCACAAATGCTTCAGCAAATAATGGGCAATCTAACTGAAGACAGAATCACACCATCTAGACCCTTCATAAAATAAAGTGTGGATTACTGTGGTCCATTCTGGGTACATTACACACTCAGAGGAAAGCGGCCTCACAAGTCATACATCACTTTCTTCTGCTGTTTTCCTACAAGGGTATTCCACATGGAAGTTTTCACAAATCTGACAACTGATGCATTCATCGGAGCCTTAAAAAGATTCATTTCTCGCCCCGGAATATGTCGGACAATATATTCCGATAATGCAACACACTTTGTTGGTGCAAAAAGCCAACTAGAAGAAATCGGAAATATTGGCTATAGAGTCACAAGAAATGATAGGCAAGGAATGCGCTAAGGAAGGAATCCAATTCAAATTCATTCCACAAAGGGCCCTCATTTTGAAGGCCTGCGGGAGGCAGCTGTAAAATCAGCAAAACATTTTCTACTTCGTACCGTTTCCACAGCATCACCTACTCACGAAGAATTAGAAACGGTGGTAATAGATATAGAAGCCATACTCAATTCAAGACCTCTGACCCCATCATTCTCAAATCCCAATGATTTGATGGAACTAACTCCTGGACACTTTCTAATAGGTGAGCCATAAGGTCATAAGGGAAAAAATGGCCAAGACGAGAACATTACGTCACCCACTCCAACCCCCCGACAAACCACACCACAACGATATGTGATTGATCCATATGACGTATGTATGTCATTGTCGTATAATAACAAGAAGTATCAATAAAATATGAGTGGTATTAAAGCATTTGTTATCACTACAACACAACAGCATACGGTTCAAGTACTCTGTGCTAATTCATCAAAGCTTTCTGTTTCTACCCAAAACATTTTAGTTTTCAAATTATTATTATTAATTAAATAGCTACATTCCCAACCAACTGCCATAATAATCAATTTCACATTATATTTCTTAATAATATATTCTATGAAAATATGCTTTTTCATAGAAATTGACCTTGAACCGGAAATATTGTTAAAGAACATAACATCTTAAAGATCGAATAACAAAACTAAAATGGAGGTAACGAATTAACAAAATGAAACAAAATTTTAGCTAAGTCATTATGTGCATAAGACATTTTTATGATGCAAATTTGCACAAAGTTTGCGCATCACCAAAATCGGTGTACAAGTAGACAGTCAAAGTTTCTCTTCACTCAAATGTCAACAAACACAACGAGTGAAACCCTAGTCATTCTCTGTTCTTTCTCTTACTCTCTTCATTGAATATTTCAATGCACGAGCAGCTTTTTGATAGTGTTATTGTATATAACTATACAAATTCCAACCATGTTCAAGTAAATTTACGTAAACTATGCAAAAAGTATGAAATAGTTAAGATATGATGCGTAAGAGAAATGCCTTTGAGTGAATTTCTAGCACTTTTTGGTTCTCTTTTACCAGGCTTGCCAAATTGCGCTCATCTTCTGGTCGTCTGAGCCTCTTTAAATATCTCCGCTACAACATTGGCCTTTTCTTCAATACAGTATATATCAGCGCCATCTTTTGACAAAGTTCCAAGCGAAGCTTTTTTCCCCTTCATAGCCGATGACAACAACCATATTTTTTTCTTACCAGGTGGCAACCCTTGAAGAAATTTATTCCAGCTGTTATTTCTATCACTTGTCACATGGTGATCTATCAACCAAGTCAGCTGATTAATACAACATATCAAAACATTCCGCTCTAATAAGTCATTACTTCTTTGCAACTTACGATTGTATCTATTTCTCTGCCCAATTAGGTACAGGCTTAATCGTGAGAGCTTTTTCTGCCAGGATTCCGGTCTTCCCGTTGGAATTTGATTAGCTGCTTGTTGGATAATCTTTGTGGTTTTCTGGAGAACTTCTTCAGCATGGGACAACGACACTGCACCTAGCAGGTTACTGTTTTTAACTTCATTATCCACCCATGTCCGGATAGAATTCCAATTCGCCTTATTATATAGTCGGATGTGGAACGATTGTACAGTATGCGAACCAAAGATTGTGCATGACAAAGGAACATGGTCAGAGTAAAGCGAGTCATTAAGGGTCAAAATTGGGGAAATTTGAAGATTCGAGTTGGTGAGCAGCAAATCCACCACGGAAGGCTGTATGATAGATCTTTGCTGTCCAAATCTTGTGTATGATGTTGGAAAATGTATGTAATATTTAGAACTGAGTTGATGACTGTCTATTTGTACATCGTTTTTGCACATGACAAAGACGATCTAGAATTAGACGACCAGAAGATGTGCGCTATTTGTCAACCCTGGTAAAAGACAACCAAAAAGTGCTAGAAATTCACCCAAAGTAATATCTTGATTATTTCATACTTTTTGTATAGTTTATGTAATTTTACTTCAACATGGTTGGAATTTGTATAGTTATATACAATAACACTATCAAAAAGCTGCTCGTGTATTGAAGTATTCAATGAAGAGAGTAAGAGAGAGAACAGAGAATGACTAGGGTTTCACTCGTTGTGTTTGTTGGCTTTTAAGTGAAGAGAAATTTTGAGTGTCTACTTGTTCATCGTTTTTGCACATGACGCATTGTTGAATTTACAAACCATAGACCAATACATCCATAGATAATTTTTTTCGCTCAATAAATTAAACGTCATAGGTACGATGGAAAGTAAACATTGGATGGTGGAAAATGTGGGTTCAATACTACCAGATAGTGGCAATAGTATACAACGATCAACAAAGGAACAACAACCGAATTTTGTGTTTTTGTGGCAAACTAGTCGTGTTAAATACAATGCAAATGTATACCAACGATAAAAGTCAACAAAAAAGTGCAAAATACTTTTAAATTTTTCAGTCCTACACCAAAACGACATGAAAAAGTTAAGTGAACATATTTTGTAACTCCACCTGATGTAAGTTAATTTTAAATTTAATTGCTCTCATTTCCACAAACCTACGATGAAGAGTGTGAAATGAAACGTCAGATGAGAGAACAAAAGTATCTATGTATGCATGGATTGGTCTATGTTACAAACATTGACGCGTGCAATGTTGCCAGTTTACATTTACGAACGTGCTGCGCATTAGGCTGCGGTTACAGTGGATCCAAATATCTAGTGTGGTTAATAAGAAAACTTTTTGCGCGACAGCAGTTTAGTGTAAAATGGATTTCGAAGAGAAAATGTACTTTTATGAAAGTCCGCTTTAAAAATATTTAATTTTGAATAATCAGAGCAGAAGATTTTGGGTAGATGATTTCTACCTAACAAGAAACGAGGACGGGGAGTTTAGTAGATCATTTTATGACCTACGAAAAAATTAAGTAAAATTGTATGAATATACGAGAATAAAAGTCTCAACATTTGATTACATTTTGCACGGAATTGGTGACCATCTTCAGAAATACTAAAACTCTCGGGAGTGCATTTCGCCAAAAGAAAAACTATTTTTGTGTTTGAGGTAACTATTTATTTTTAAGTAACGAGAAATTTATTTTTATGTAACGAAAAACACAAAGGGCTTCAATTAAAATTAAAAGAATTCAAATAAGGAAATACGAAACATCTAGCGCTATGTGGGAAAATTTTTATGAAAGGCACATGCCTTTTCCAAGTCAAGTAATGCTTTCATCAATTGAAAATGATTTTCACCAAAAATGGAAATTTCCAAATTGCATTGGAGCTCTTGACGGCAAACATATCAGGGTTAAGTCTCCTGCAAATTCCGGATCAGACTTTTTCAACTTTAAAATGTATTTTTCAGTAGTTTTGCAAGGATTGGTGGATGCAAGTTATAAATTTATAAGTGTTGATGTTGGAAGCTATGGGAAACAGAGTGATGGTGGAGTTCTTAGAACAACAAATCTTTACCACCACCTTGAGCGAGGCACTTTTAATGTGCCACCACCTAAGTCTCTTCCCAGTACAAACACAGTTGTTCCACACTTCATAGTTACAGCCGCAGCATACCCTCTTAAAACTTATTTGATGAGACCTTTTTCAGCAGAAAATATGTCTGCAGAACAAGAACAGTTTAATCGAAGCCTTTCTAGAGCAAGACGCATTTTGAATGCACTTTCGGAATAATAACTCCAAAATGGAGAATTCTAAATACCGAAATTGAAGTTCATACGGACAAGGTAGATTTAATCGTTAAAACTATATGCTTGCTTCAAAATATATCTGTTGATATGGAGGGAACTCACGATTTTTCCACTGGTATAATACAAGAATATCACACCGAAAGAATAACGGGGCAACGTTGTTTTAACAGATCTACAGATGCTGCTTATAACATCAGAAATAAATTTTTACAATATTTCAATTCAAGCTCTTGCACTTAATTCGAAAATTTATGAATTTTTTAAATATAAAAATAAAATACGAAATTTAAAATATTACCTTTTTCATTCATTTCGAAGGAAACTGTTTTCCACAATCTTTTAGTAATTTCCCTGTTGTGGTAGGACTTATTTCTTTGGTCCCACAACACCGCGTGCTGCTCAACCTCCGCAATCAATTTTTCGCAGTCCATCCTTTTCAATAGAATTCGCACGACCAACTGATTTTTATGTGAAATTTTATGTGAATGTACATGGTAAAATTATCTATCGGGTAAACGCGTCAGCCCAGCTGATTTGTGATTTTTTCATCTTTTCCGTCGGTAAGCTGTCAAATTCGACTTTGTTTCTCTTTGTTTGTTAATAAAATTCAAAGAATGTCAACCAAAATGCAATTTAATAACATAGACTTTGTATCAAGTAAGACAATCTTATTAAATTTTTAACATTTTGTGTACATAATAGTGGTATTCATGCAAACAAGAAAACCTAGAACTTTTGCTCAGCGTAAGTTTGCAAGTTTGGACATGGGACTGTCCGTGGAGGTGGAAAGTTTCTGATTGCCATTCACTTGGGAGTGCCCAGAAATGATTCCTTCATTGGGCAGTCCAAGCAGCTCACTACCTCCACGCAGTCTGTCCTGGGCAATGGCTTTTCGGAAACCTCCGTTAGCTAGCTAGAGTGAGAAGGCGAAACAAATTAGCATCAAATCAGGTTTAGTAGGTGACTGATGTCACTGAAGCTCATCAAGCAATCGGGCATATTCTTTTGTCCTTAGAAGGCGGATGAGCCAAATATACGGGCCAACGGCGGATAGAAACTAAAAGAAGAAAATTCAGGTTCAACATATCGCATCCTGGTCAGCGTCTGATTCATAATGGGCGGCTGCATCAAATTATCCTGGCAGTAGGTAAAATGCAAAAACACGGTGGGCTGGGTTTGCCTCCCGCCACCGTTAATAATGGCAGTGAAAATACGTAAACGAAAAAGAAAACATAAACAGCCCCTATTTGTTGACGACCCCCGCAAAAGTTATAAGGACCACGATTTACGAATATGCACTTGGAATGTAAGAACTCTATATAGATCCGGTGCAAGTATCCAACTGGCAGATGTCCTCGAAAGTTATAAGGCTGACATTACCGCTATCGAGGAAATGGGATGGACAGGACATGGCTGCACAAGAAAACGAAACTGCGATATATACTACAGTTGCCATGAAAAAAAGTATGAATTTGGTTGCGGATTTGTAGTTGGCAAAAGACTGCGACATCTAGTCTCTAGGTTCAATCCTGTGAGTGAACGAATAGCCACAATCTGCATAAAAGCGAAATATTTTTATATTTCCTTAATTTGTGTTCATGCACCGACAGAAGAGAAAGATGATGATGCCAAAGACATATTCTATGAGCTCCTAGAGGAAACTTATGACCGCTGCCCTGGCCATGACATTAAGCTTGTACTAGGAGATTTTAATGCCAAAGTAGGAAGGGAGAATTTGTTTAATCCAACTATTGGCAATTTCAGTCTACATGCTGACAGTTCCGACAACGGTATGAGACTGATTGACTTTTTCGCGGCAAAAAACATGGTCATTAGTGGTACAAGATTCCAGCATAAAGACATCCACAAGGCTACTTGGGTATCCCCTGAGCAAAGAACTAAGTACGAAATTGATCACGTGGTAATTGATGGAAGGCAGCCATCCAGTGTAATGGACGTACGAGTGATCAGAGGAGCTAACATCGATTCTGATCACTACCTGGTAACAGCAAAGGTTCGCACAAGATTAAGTAGAGCGAAAATCGTACGAAACCAGACGCAGAGGAAGCTGGACATCGGAAAGCTGCAATTACTAGAGGTAGCCACAGCCTACTCAAGGAAGCTCTCGCAACTTTTGGCACAGAACCCACCCCCTCCCGATGACGATCCTGATGCGCAGTGCAAACCCATTTCCGACTCTATAAAAACTGCCGCAACAACCGTACTTGGTTTCGAAAAACCGCTTCGCAATAAACCGTGGTACGATGAAGAGTGTCGCATTGCAAATGACGAAAAGAACGCTGCACGTATGGTAATGCTTCAGTCAATTCCAACGCGAGCTGCAACTGAGCGGTATAGGGAGAAAAGAAAGGAGGTAAACCGTCTCTTTAGCCGCAGGAGCCGATGGATTACCGACGGAGCTGTTTAAGGCTGGAGGCGATGAGCTGATAAGGTGAATGCATCAGCTCATTAGCAAAATTTGGTTAGATGAATGAATGCCCGGCGATTGGAGTCTCCGTGTACTATGTCCCAAACGAACTCCAAATCCGCAGTGAAAGTTGGTAAGGATCTTACCGAACCTTTCGAAACTAAGCGAGGCCTCAGGCAAGGGGACACCCTATCGTGCGATCTCTTTAACATCTTAATGGAGATCATTATGAGAAAATCTGCAGTCAACATGAATAAAACCATCAGCAGCAAAAGTCACATGCTGCTCGCGTATGCTGATGATATAGATATCATTGGGCGCACAATTAGAGAAGTTACTGCGGTTTTTTCGAGAATTGAGAAGGAGTCAGCAAAAGTGGGTTTGACGGTGAATGAGGACAAGACAAAATTAATGGTTTCAACGAACAGGGCCTCCACGCGATTAGACCAAAGCGTGAACGTTGATAACCGTTATAACTTTGAGGTAGTGGACGAATTTATATACCTCGGATCTGCCGTGAACAAAAACAACAACGTCTGCCTTGAAATCAAGCGGAGAATTGTGCTTGCGAATACACTTTAGAGATAAAGCCCTCTCTCGAGTAACAAAAGGCCAGCTGTACCAAACTCTCATTCAACCTGTCTTGCGAAAAATGTATGGCCCTATAGTGCACAACGGCGAGTATCGGCGATGCATGAATCATGAGCTGTATGAGCGTTATCCTGACATTGACATAGTTAGGCGGATCAAGATAACGCGATAGCGCTGGCTAGGCCATGTCAGTAGAATGGATGAAGACGAACCAGCACGAAGGGTGTTCGAAACCGAACTCGAAGGAAGACGAAAAATAGGAAGACCAAGACTCCGCTGGAGGGATCAGGTTGACGAATCCCTGCGTACGCTTGGTATTGCCAACTGGAGAAATAAAGCAAAAGATCGAACTGGTTGGTGAAATATGTTATCTTCGTTTTGTAAGGTTCCTGACCCCCCGGGGTTGTCCGAGACCGGATAAGTAAGTAAGTAAGTTTGCACCGAAGCGTTTCATGAGGCACCAAATAAAGTTGCTCAGTGTATCTATGCAGAAATTGTCAAAAAAGGCTGATAAAGTAAATATACATACATATTCATATACATATTCATACGTATATGCTTTACCTATTCCATTATTTTATTTTTTTCACATAAATCAAAAACCCTCTCTTTTTTTCAATACAAAAATATTGACATTGAAATGTCAAAAGTTTTCCCTTTCTTTTTCCAGGTTTGCTCAGCAAATTTGCCTCGAAAACTTTCCACATTTGTACAAGTCGCTTTGTATGGGAAATTTGTTTGTTTTGACGTTTGCTGTGAAGTTTACGATGTTTTCGGGTTTACCAGGTTCTTTCGAGCTTTCATAAAGACCACAAATGGTTTTCATTAAGTTCCAATTAGTCTTGACGGTTGACGGTAAGCGATCAGCTGTTTGAGTTGGGGTTGCATTTTGCGTGTGTTAGAGAGAGACAACTAAAATTGACGGTTTACGACGGTAGACTTCTGCAGGTTGAAGAATCAACCGTCAGCCGTCGAGACCGATCAGCTGTTATTGTTATTGCTTTTACTTCGACATTTTGTGCGCGGCAATACACAATTACACGGCAATCACAATTTTCTTTTTATTTTTCATTTTTTTATTTGACACAATCACTTTTTAACACAAAACTCATGCATGCAAATTATATTTTGTACAAATGCTCTTCGATCATTTTTTTGGGTTTGTTTTGTCTTTCTACCGTCTAACCGTCATGACTAACCTCGCAATATTAAGTAGAACGTCAACCGTCGAGACTAATTGGACCTTTATTATTCAGCTAATTTTGACAGATTAACGACGGAATTGCTAATGCGACTACCTAATACATACATAGATAATTCTACCATGGTGAATGTATTAGAAAAATTATGGTTATAAAAATTAGTAAATAATGAAAGAAATATGCATAAAATGTTATCGCATTTATCAACATAATTTGTTTTGAGTGTGCCGCTGGCAAATATTCATAAATTTGTTTTATTTGGGTATAAATACCAACAACATCTCATCAATTAAAGCCTCAGGGAAGATTCAAACAACAAATTTTGTGTATTCATGTGTATTTTTGTGCATTTATGTGTTTGTTGATGTGTGAGATTTGTTTACAAATGTTGACACTGCAACACGTGTTGTCGCAAAAAAGTATGAAAATCACAAAGCCAGCCGATTGTGCAACGCCGGTGGAAAATATTCTAACTCGATGGCAGAGTGATTTATGTGATACCATTTTTCACCTCCGGTGACTGAGTGTGCGTCTGATACTACGTTTATACGCACGCCTTACTGGCGAGTAACAATATCGCGAGTAAAAAATTTGAGCGTATAAACGGTGAGTTATTTCCTTACTCGCAAGTAGCTAACTCACGAAAATAAGTCATGAGTAACGACGCTACTTGCGAGTAAATTTTAAAGTACTGCCATATGTCTCAACAATGAAAATCTGGTAGCGCATCAGATGTTTTTTTTACAAACAATTCATTTGTGATTGTGATATTGACGTGCATGTATGTCTGAAATTTCTGACAATAAAAATCGATGCACATGGTCCAAGGAGGAAACGAAACATCTTCTTGAACTTTCTTTCTTTCTTGCATTAACTGCTTTGCAATAACAAGCTTTTTTGTTGCCGACATTTAACACTTTACGCACTGAAAAGAATTTCACTCAATGAATTATAATTAAATATCAAAACAAACAAAACATCTGTTGATGCTGCCACAGTTATATATTTTTTTTAGTTAGGCAGCACTGAAGCGCTGTAACTCCTGAATGCAAACTACCGTATAAACAGTGAGCTCAGTACTCGCGATTAATTTTACTCGCGAGTTGGCTGCCGTATAAACGTAGTGTGTTGAATTTGACGATTACCTGGTGTTTACACGGGACAGTTTTGCTCCGACAGTAGAAATTAAAGCATGAAACACATAGACGACGACAGGCTACATGAACACACGACTACAAATGCCGCTGACTGCAAATGTAGACGTGTGGCAGCTACTGAATTATTTTCAAGACGGCAACTGCAAAGTAAACAGCTGATCTGTAATGTTGACGTTTGTGTTATTGTGTTATTTGTGTTAGAAGAAAATAAAATGTCTGGAGAATATTTGATAAATATTATTACAAACATAACAAAAATTGTGAAAACAGTTGATTATTCTGTCAGTGGTGCCACTTCAGGCATTGACAGCTCTAACCTGTTGATTGTCGCCCACACAAATAGAAATTAGTTTAATTCAACTACAGCTACATAAGTAGCATAGACAACAACCTGCAGCCGTGACGCCTTGCCGTCGTTAAAATATTCACTTGCATATAAACGCATGTATTTTATTTTTGACAGGTTGTGGTCGGTAGCCTGTCGTCGTCTATGTGTTTCATGCTTAAGAAACAAAAAATCAGAGCACGAAATTTAACGAAACGACACTGTGGGCGGTTGCTTAAAACTGTACTGTCTTTTTAACTGGCTGGACGCGTACGTCACACAAACAATTTTTCTCTTTGTGACAACTAATACATATTCTCAACTATCTTGTCTCACACTGTTCCGTGTAAACATACCGTAAGACCCTAAAAGTGCCACAGACTGCAATGCTCAGTAATGAAATGGAATTAAAGTATTAAGCATGAAACACATAGACGACGACAGGCTACCGACCACAACCTGTCAAAAATAAAATGCATGCGTTTATATACAAGTGAATATTTTAACGACGGCAAGGCGACACGACTGCAGGTTGTTGTCTATGCTACTTATGTAGCTGTAGTTGAATTAAACTAATTTCTATTTGTGTGGGCGACAATCAACAGGTTAGAGCTGTCAATGCCTGAAGTGGCACCACTGACAGAATAATCAACTGTTTTCACAATTTTTGTTATGTTTGTAATAATATTTATTAAATATTCTCCAGACATTTTATTTTCTTCTAACACAAATAACACAATAACACAAACGTCAACATTACAGATCAGCTGTTTACTTTGCAGTTGCCGTCTTGAAAATAATTCAGTAGCTGCCACACGTATACATTTGCAGTCAGCGGCATTTGTAGTCGTGTGTTCATGTAGCCTGTCGTCGCCTATGTGTTTCATGCTTAAATCTTGCCCGAGATGTCCGCATTCGTGAGACAAATAAAACTGGCATTGCTCAACTAACGGTGCGTTTGCACGTGACAGTTTGCGACAAGACAGTTGAGAATATGTATTAACCGTCAAAAACAGAAAAATTGTTTGTGTGACGTACGCGTCCAGCCAGTTATAAAGACAGTACAGTTTTAAGCAACCGCCGATAGTGTTGTTTCGTTAAATTTCGTGCTCTGATTTTTTGTTTTTACAATGGAACTGATGTACTCTGCAAAATTAGACACGTATTCATGTTTATATGTTTGTATTGTCAAACAATATTAGCAAAAAATTAGCAAAATTTTCAAATACAAATATATTTCCCAATTTGTAAAGTCGTTTGCGATGTTTTGCTTTTTTCTCAAATTACTACGAAACGTCACCGATAGGGCCGATGGCTGAACAGTAGGATTTGTTGTAATTGTGTGAACCAACAACAGGCATTTAGTTTTTGTTTCATGACTGTAACCGTCAAATTCAACACAGATCCATATGAACAAACACAGTAAACAAAAAAGAACAACAACAAAATACACTGAATTTAACAGATGGATTCATAAGAAAGCAAAATCAGTTGTTCTATTGCGCCAACCTTTACTAGTTCAGCCATGATCTGGCCGCTTATGTCAAATCTCTTGCCGAAGTTACTGTCATTGAAAAAGCAGAGACAGTGGCGAGGCAAGAGGGAGAAGTGTAAGTGGGGTAGTAAAAATGTGTGAATGTATTTCTACTGTCGGAGCAAAACTGGCCCGTGTAAACGCCAGGTAAGGAAACAATACTAAACGAGTTAAGTAGTAAAAAGCCGCAGAGTACACAAAAGTAAGATTTGATTAAAATTCAAAAATATAGATTTGAGGTTTTTTAGATTCAGACAGTCTTGAGAGGATGGACAAAAATAAATCGCAGCAAATGCTTTAATTTATAAATGTAGTGATTTGTCACCCACCCATTAAGTAGTCGTAGATAATCTAAACCATTCAGAAGCTGCTATAAATCCAAAAGGGTCTGCATGGATCCTTCTTTTGGCGATGATGTGTGTGACATTCCATAGAGTAATTCGTATACTTATCTAGAGTTAACATTTCTCTAAGAAATTTTATGACATTTGGCTTGGTGTGATATAAACGTTGATTGTTGAAAAGAATTGCTTTAATAATATCAGATAGCGGCCTTGGTTCAAAACAACCAACAAGAAAACAAAAGCATTTCATTCTGTGTGTAAAAATTATTGTGATAATATTTATACTAGAGATGAAGTAGAGAAGAAAAAACCAAAGAGTCGGCGCGATTCGCCGGAAAGCGTTTCTATCTCGCGTCATAATTTTATATAAACATGGCTGGAATTTCTATAGTTAAACACTGTAACATCATCAGAAAACTGTTCGTGTACTGAAATAATCAACGAAGAGAGTAAGAGAAAGAGATAAGAGAAATAAGACGCTTCCCTCGTTTTTTTTGTTCTCTTCTACGAGGGTTGCCACATTGCGGTGGTTTTTATTCTCTTGTACCAAAGACGATCAACAATTAGACAACCAGAAGATGTGCGCATTTGGCAACCCTGGTAAAAGAGAGCCAAAAAGTGTCAGTAATTCACTCAAACACATTTCTCCCTCGCGTCATATCTTGATTATTTAACACTGTTTGCATAGTTTATCAGCCCAATTCTCAATAGCAATTCCTGGGAGTTTATTCCCTTTTCCCTTATTCTAAACGAACTTCGAAAAATGGTAAGTTTTCCCCGGGAAAAAAGTAGGTATTCTAAATGTCAATAAAATGGAGAATGTGAAAACAACTTTTGGGAGTAATTCCGCCAACAAATTGATGGGGAGTGCTGCGCAAAAATGTAAATATTTAATATTTTCTATAAAAAATTAAATAATTACTTTTATTTTATTCAATATTATGGCATTATTCTTCGGAATAAATTTACTTTAGCACCAACTCTCAGATCTACGCCAAAATGTCACCAGCGAGAAAAGCGTCTGCACTGAGTTCAAAAGTTTTAAAAGAGGTTATCAAAGTTAGTAGAAATGAGTATCATTACAAAGGTCTTTCTAAATTCTATAAATCTGTGTATACACATATTTATTTTTATTAATCCATTGGGGGTTAATTAAAAACCAATATTTGTTAACCTCCCTTTTTTAATAAAAATTTATTATTTTCAAAAAATTGGTTGATTTTTTGGTAGACTCCGATAATAGACAAGGCTTGCCTTTTTTAAGGTATAATTCTCACCAATAAACCTTTCAAAGACCGGAGACATTTAAGTTCAAAGTTTTGAATACATTTGCCACATTTTTCACCAAAATTAAAAAATATTTCTAAAAATTCGCGCGATTTAACACAAAAATTCTATGCCAATGCCACGAAACGGGTGTTGAACTCGCACCAGACGAGAAAACACCCAAGGCACACAGAAAGCTTTATAACACACAAATACTATGAACTTTAATATCTCCGGTCCTCGAAGGGTTATAGGTAAATATTATACCCTAAAACAAGTTAAGCTCTTGTCTATTATCGGAGCCTACCAAAAAAGAAATATAATAGGGCATTTTTTTTTAAATGTTTATCAAAAATGTGCTCAATGTGTTATTTTAATGTGCTCAACAATTGGTTAATATAAATAAAAATATTTATAACACGTTTATAGGGTTTAAAAAGGTACCGATCCCAACTGAATCGGATAATAAAAGGCTGAATTATGCCCGATTATATATTCAAGCTTTGGACGTCTATAGTACGGAAAATATGGACCAGCGCCCTTTTTTTAATCTTTTTTTGGAACAACTCTATTTTAGGGGCAATTGAGCAATTTTTTACATTTTTTAGGTGTTGTACAGAATTTATTTTTAAATAAAAAAACAAAAAATTTTCCCGGAGGCCCATATTTCCCGAGTTATGGCCCTTCAAAGTTCAGATACATATGTAACATGTTCGGTTCGAATAAAATATCCGTAACGTCGAAATGACATAAATTTCAACAAGGTCGGAAAAGTAGTTTCAGAGACATAGCCAACTCTACACTCAAGCTTTGCAAGCCTATATCTCAAGAAGATGGGCCGATCGTACAAAAAAATATATATTTCAGCTCAGCTTAAAAATCTATATTGCTGATAAAATTTTGATTTCATTCCAAGAAATGCCATTGAAGTAGAGGTAAGCCAATCAAATATGTATGTTCCCTTATTTACCTATAAAGTTTGCGGCAGCTCAAGTGAATTCGTCGCATCGCGTGACTATCTTCTTGTAAACATTTGTCGTTGCTTCTCCTGCTCCCGGTCATTCTTCTGCTGCCATTCTAAAGGATATGGTGTACAATTTCACTTATTTTGATTATTAATTAAGTTTTATTTGCTTAAAATGATTTGCATTTAACAACCAAAACCAAACGTCATAAAGCAAATAGCTGACTTCGAAAATTCGTAATTTTCTCTCCCTTATTATTCTATTCCCCGTCTGTTTAGAATGGGAGGATTGGGAACAAGAGTTTAGAACAGCTGTTTTTTGTACTAGAAAATACCCAGGGCTACGTGGAAAACATGTAGAGAATGAGAGGAATCTTTATTTTAAGAATTTGCGTGTTAAGTCCCATATTCAGTTTTTGCGAAATATTCGTAATAAATTTTGTCATTTATCTCTAAACGGAAATTGTTGTATCGGAGAGTTGCCACCTACCTTTGTTCTACCTTGCAAATATTTTATTTATACATAATTGTGCTTCCCGCTCCGTGTTATCAAAAAGGATGTACTAGTAGAGAAGAAAAGGCCGGCTCAAACGCACATTTCTTTCCCGCGTCATAACTTGATTACCTTTTGCATACTTTATGTAGTTTTATGTAAATATGCTTGGAATTTCTATAGTTATATACAATAACATAATCAGAAAACTGCTCGTGTATTGAAATATTCAACAAAGAGAGTACGAGAGAGAACAGAGAAACGACTCGCTTCACTCGTTTCCACTCTATGAGTAAATTTTCTTCTCTATACCATAGTTTTTTAAGACTTTATTATGATTTATTGAATCTGTTCCAAAGGAGCCTAACAATAAGTATTTGAATCTTATGTTCAAAACGGGGTTAATCCAATTATTAATAATTAGATTGATGTTGAAGCGGGCCTCTGTATCGTTGCGTTTGGGATTTCTTGGTTTTTTTTTTTTTTTTTTTTTTTAAATCGAGCGAACCCATCGCCTCCACTCTTACCCGCCCCTACCGACCGAGAGGGCCACGTCCCCATAACGTGAGGACAGCGTACACATTATAGACCGGTCTATAACGGGAGAGCAAGGATCATAAGTTCACACGTTACAACCAACTACAGAAATTCTTCACCAGTTGGTATTACACTAACAAAAATAAGTATAAAAGCACATCACGAGATATTAACATAACAGACTTCATAATATATAATAATTACGAGCAAAACGAAAACCAAATTATAAATCAGACCAGATAGTAAGGATAAAGTAAATTAAATTTACATATGTACGTTAACGAATATACAGCACTAATGCAATCGGTTCAAATGACAAATTATGCGAGACTTTGTCGTTTCCCAACTACCTGTGAAATCAATAAACTGATATAGCTCATTAAAGTCACGACACATTCTCCTAACTGGATCAAAGGACGCATAATTCGAACGCTGAAACTCGATGTGAATGAGTTTATAGTACCTCGTGGGTCTCAATGGGACATTTATGAAAATCTTAGATAACAGAAATTCAGAACATATACATCCATCAATTATCTTCAAAACTGTAATAGAGTTTATCATGGTACGTCTACTACTAAGAGTCGGCAATCTGATCAATGCTAGTCTACTGCTATACGAAGGAAGATTATGGTTCGGGTTCCATTGAAGATTTCTCAGACAAAAAATGAGAAACTGTTTCTGGACCGATTCAATCATATTAACATACAAATTGTACTGGGGGTCCCAAACAACTGATCCATATTCGAGAATAGGGCGGACTAGTGAAGTAAAAAGATTTTTCGTAACGTAGGGATCTGAAAATTCCTTTGCCCAACGTTTAATAAAGTTCAGAACGCCATAAGCCTTGTTCACCATCGTAATTATGTGGGAATTGAAATTTAATTTTCTGTCCAAGAGAACACCAAGATCAACAAATGAATCCACCGATTCAAGAACATTGCCACCTAAAATGTATTTTGCCGAAAATAATGATGGCCTAGAGAACAGCATATGCTTACATTTCGTAAAATTAAGCTCCATCAAATTGGTCTCGCACCACGTCTGGAAAGTAGACAAATCCCTCTGAAGTAAAGAATATTGACAAGGATCCTTGTAAGAAAAATAGATCTTCACGTCATCAGCGTACATTAACAATTTAGAGTGCATTATGGAGGCGGGTAAGTCGTTAATGAATAACAAAAATAGAACCGGCCCAAGATGACTGCCCTGAGGCACCCCAGATGACACAAAAATAGATCTTGAGAATGATCTACCAAATGATACCATCTGTTCTCTGTTCATTAAATAAGAACTAATCCAATTCAGCATGTTACAATTAAAACCCATTGCCCCTAGTTTATATAATAACAAATTGTGGTTAACTTTTTCAAAAGCCTTACTAAAATCGGTAAAAATCACATCAGTTTGATCTCCATTAATAAAGCCGTCAATAATAGAAGAGGAAAACTGAAGCAAATTAGTCACGGTGGAACGACCCTTCCGAAAGCCATGTTGACATGGATCTAAAATAGAGGAAACCTGATGAGAAATTACCTCTGTGACTAACTTCTCAAAAAGTTTAGGAATGGCACTCAATTTTGCAATTCCCCTATAATTTGCAACCTTTACTAAACTACCAGATTTGTGGAGAGGGATTATATAAGAGCTCTTCCACTGTGCAGGAAAATGACCGAACTTCAACGAAGCGTTAAATAAGAGAGTCAACGGTAAGCTGAGAGAATTCGAGCAGTATTTCAACATAGAGTCCGGGATACCATCAGGACCAGCTTTATTCGAGGCTTTCAAGCTGATTAAGTTATCTAGCAACCACGAAGAATTTACGACAGGTGCATCAAACGGAATGGTAGAGCGGACAGTGTACGGGTATGATTTGGAAACATCATAGGCTCGGGTGGAATAAATAGATGCGAAAAAATCGGCGAAACAATTAGCAATAGACTCTTCATCTGAATATTCAATACCGTTCATTTTGATCCTACAAGGTGTGGAAGACGAATTACGCTTCAAGTTAACAAATCTAAAGAATGATTTGGGGTTTCGTTTAAAATTAGCCTTCAACCTATCCAAATATAATCTGTAACTCTCACGAGATTTAGAGTTGTATCTACTCCTAGCAACAATATACCTAGCATAGTCTGCTAGCAGTCCAGATTTTTTATACTTTTTCGAACATCTATTACAGAGTTTGGAAATCCCCTCTACGTAGACGGGATGAACTTGTTGTTATTCTTAGATTTCTTTCTAGAGCGTTTGTGTGTTGTGAAAGTTGTTTTTGGTGAATTTGTTTGATGCGGTTGATTTCGTCCTTTATTACAGGTATTTTTAAATCTGTATGTATATTCTCATTTCGCATATACCATGGTGCGCCGGTAATTACTCGTAGTATTTCTGACTGAACTCTTTGGATAACTTCGATTTTACTTTTACTAGCATTGCCCCATAGTTGAGAGCCGTATGCCCAAATTGGCTTAATTACACTTTTGTATATTTGAACTTTGTAGTCCAGTTTAAGTTTCGAGTTCGAATTGAGTATCCAATGAAGTAGATGAGTCTTCAATTTAATCTGAGTTTTCTTAGCTTCAAGATGTCTTACCCATGTCATCCTGCGATCAAGGTGTATACCTAAGTAAGTAATTTCGTCACATAAGGGAATCCGTATGTGGTTTAGTTTTATTTGTGGACAGGTTTTTGTGTTTAGAGTAAACGTAACTTGTTTACTCTTTGTTTCGTTTACTCTTATTTTCCAGTTAGCAATTCAAGTTTCTATTGTTTGGAGATGGTCGCTAAGAATTTTTACGGCTGTAACTGAATCTTTATGGCAGCTCAGTATTGCAGTATCATCTGCAAAAGTGGACGTGAGCAAGCCCGTACTAGTTGGGATGTCAACTGTAAAGATAAGATAAAGAAAAGGGCCAAGAACACTTCCTTGCGGAACCCCAGCATTTATTTTACGTTCATCTGAAATGCACTCTCCATATTTGACCCTAAAACTTATATTTTTCAAGTAGCTTTCAAGGAGGCAATGAGTGTTTGCAGTAAGGTTGTTAACGCCACTCCCAAAATCACCATGATTTATTTTTCGACCTGGCAACGCTAAAACACTTTAATTTTAATTGTCAAAAAAAACTGTACAAACTAATCATTTTTAATTGTCAAATTCTAATAATTTCTTAACGAAACCTTATAACTGTCAAGAAGCGTCCCAAGCCTTCTCCATTTTTGTTACATTGTAATTACTATTGGAAGGTGGTTGATTAAGCGCGGTACTTTGGAGTCAATTTAATAATCAAATTTAAAGATCCCTAGTAGTTTTCATACCAAAAAGTAGGTTATAATTTATAAATAATTTTTTTTTGTTAATTCTTATATTTTGTTTGTTACATGTATAGGAATTTTAATATAAATACATTTGCAAAATAAATCAAGTCTTTTATTAAGCTGGTGTATTTTATTCAAAATCCCGTGGAATTTACTAGCTCGGCCGATTGCCTTCTCAATATTTTAAAATTCTTTTTGTAATTTACTTCGCCTCCACCTGAGTCACCTAAAGCGCTAACATCATTGCCAATCTCGCAGTAAGTACAATGGAAAACGATATTTCAAAGGGTCAACAACAAAATGATAGCCATTGCTCGCTATGTTCTAATCGGCTCGACGACAATATGGCGACCTGCATAGAATGCAACAAAAATTTTCATAAAAGTTGCGGTAACATGGTAGACAACCTAACCTTTCGGTGTCCACAATGTTCGACAAGTACGCCAGCCTCACCTGCTAATAGTGCCAAAAGTCGTCGCTCTGCCCGATCTCAGTTCTCTCAATCGCGTAGCATTCAACTACAACTTCAACGACTTGAAGAAGAACGAAAATTTAATATAGAGCAAGCCCGGTTACATCGCGAATACCTAAAAAAGAAATATCGACTTCTTGAAGAAGCTGAAGAGTGTAGTGACGCTTTGTCAAATCAGTCCCAATCCGTTCGAAACTGGGTAAATGAAATGCCGTTCCAAGAACAAGCATTAGAAAATTGTGTCGAAAACACCCAACAAACTTCCACTACACCTCAGAAACAACATACTTACCTACAAACAACAACAATATTACATGCAGTAATTCAAACGAAATGCCACAAAATGCTATCGCACCAATTTGTGCACCGGCCACCACCACCATTAGTGGTTCTCAAAGTCAAGCTCAGCCCTTATGCACACATACATCCATGCACCCATCTGCTGCAGTGAAATTTTCAAACTTACCTGCATATATACACACCTCGATTCCACCCCCACCAATTAATTCAAACACAGCACTGCCAAATTATTTTCCAAGCCAACAAACTTTTATTAATAATGCACCACTTTCATCCACTGTACGAACAAACCCGACACACACAACACAATATTTTCAAAATTCACAATTTCAGCAAAGCAGCATCAAAGCCAGGCAATCCGTTCCCAAAGATTTACCTAATTTCTCGGGTGTGCCAGAAGAATGGCCCATATTTATTTCCACCTTCGAATGGTCTACTGCCACCTGCTGCTTCACGGACGCCGAAAACCTTATCTGTCTTCAAAAATCACTAAGGGGCGACGGTCTCCATAGCGTCCAACATATGCTGATCCACCCCTCTAACGTCCTTGGTGTCATCGATGTCCTCCGCATGTTGTACGGCCAACCTGAAAATATATTAAATTCGATAAAAAAAATAGAATTAATTCACCACCAAACGTCAACGAAAACAATTTACAAACACTTACCTCCTTTGCCATAACTGTCCGCAGTTTGATCGCCACTATTAATGCTGGCAACTTACCAGATGAGATAAATAACTCTAGTCTCCTCCACCAATTACTACAAAAACTCCCACCGTCATACCAAATGCAATGGTTAACGCTAAAAGTCCAGCTTATTAAGTCTGTGTTTACACATGCAACTTTAGGTCTGCAACTTTGAAAAACTCTGCCGACGTTCTTGAGTTTTTAGGAGAGAGAGGTGCGAAGAACGGAGGGGAAAAAAAGTAGCAAGTGCTTTGCAACTCCGTTTTGTTTTCTTTCGCAGTGAAGTTGGCTGTAGAATAATTTGACGTTTTTCTTTAAAAAGTTGTTTCTTTTGATGGTTGAAACAACGACGCGGTGTGAATAAATAAATAAAATAAAATAGTGATTTGTAATAAAGTGTAGCGAAGCCGAAGTAATTTGTTAAAAAAAAGTGTAACTCAGTCTAAAGAAATAAAAAAGTGTTTAATGCAAATGAAAACAAAATTTTTTTATCTCATTATTTACCATCGGCGTTTCGCGGTTTTTTGCATCTATAGTTGCGGAAAACAAACAGCGAGTGAGATAAAAAACTTTTGTTTTTATTTGAATTAAATTAACAATTTGAACTAATTAGCTAAAAAACCAAACACTAAATTAAAAACGTAAAAGTTATCTGATAAAATAATAAAAATGTCAACAAAATGGTCCAAAGAAGACATCACTAAATTTATTGTGTGTGTGCACACACACACAACACTTTTAGTCTGTATACAGAAAAATGATGTACAAATGTCAGAAGTAACAACATTGAACACAAGATTTTCACAATTTCAAACGCGGACAAGTTGCACGTGTAAACACATATTGCAACTTCAAAAGAGAATCGTAAAGAGCTGCAGCAGAGTTTTTCAAAGTTGCAAACTTAAAGTTGCATGTGTAAACTCAGACTAAGCAAAACAAAAAACCAAATTTGTCTGCGTTTGACAATTGGTTATTTGCCCTTGGATTAACAGCCAGCTCAATTCCAGTTGATCCCATAACAACAAAACAAAACAACGATAGCGGTAGCAGCGCTAAGAGCAGCAGCGCATTCGACAACAAACCATCAACAAGCAAGAGAGCTTACGTCCACTCTCATAGCGCCAGTGATGAGCGTAGATGTGTCGTATGTAATGCTGCCCACACACGATGCAACATTGTTTGCAACATGTGTTTGAAACCTGGTTTCATTTTTTACCATAGACGATGCAACCAAAATTGAAACCATAAATGAAACATCAGTCGGTGAGTATTTCTGCCAAACAAACGTACGCGGAAGGAAAAAATATTAATATACTGCTGTTTTTTTAGTTTAATTTTTGTAACTATCACATTTTACGTTCCGTAATTCTGGTAAATTCTTTTATGAAATTTCTCCAGTTTTCATTATTTCCAATTGTCGTCATTTTTGTCTCTCTTCGCTTTCCTTTACTCCGCGAACCATGTTGCATCGTGTGTGGGCACCATAACAACAACAACTGCAGAACTGCTGCTGACTGCCCGAAATACCAGTCGCTAGATCGTGGTGAAAAATGGAAGGTAATAAGAACACACAAATTATGCAAATACTGTTTGTGTTTGCATAGTGGTGAGTGTAGGAGAAAGAGGAGGTGCGGTAAAGAAGAATGTGAATATTATCACCATCCCTCATTACACCGCTACTCATCACCGATAAACACTGAAAATGAAGAAGTGTCAAACGTAAACAACATTCACAGTGTAAACGAGGAAGCAGTGAGACATAATTCCCATAGTGAAAAAGTAAAAAATATTTTATTTAAAATAATTCCGATAAAAATATATGGGAATAAGAAAATAATTCACACATTCGCCTTTATCGACGAAGGATCATCCATCAGCCTAATGGATGAATCAATTGCCAACGAATTGGAGATAAATGGTGTATCAAATCCATTGTGTTTGAAGTGGACAAGAGGTATGCAAAGAAGTGAGAAGAATTCAAAGAAATTAACTATTGAAATTTCAGGGGAAAACAAACAACGAGTGAGGTTGAATGAAAGTACAGTGGAATCAGTAAGTTTACCAACGCAATCATTGGACTACAAAATGTTGTCCCAACGTTATCGTCACCTACGAATATTACCAATAAAAGATTACAACGATGCTGCCCCAAAACTGCTGATTGGATTAAACCATTTTAACTTGGGTCTTTAAGGGTCTCCACATGAACCGGTTGCAGTATGTACAAAGTTGAGTTGGATAATTTATTGTGCTGTAGCAGAACCTGTGACCCCAAGTAAGCACTTCAATTTCCATACATGCGATTGATCTGCTAGTAACGAGAGGTTAGATGAAATGGTTAGGAGTTTTTATACATTAGAAAGTGTTTGCATATGTACAAAAGATCCCCTAATAGCTGAAAATGAAAAATGGGCAGATTTGCTAAATAAGTACACACATCTTAAGAAAAGTGGGCATTATGAGGTACCATTGTTATGGAAATTTGACACATTTACTTTGCCATATAGTTTTGACATGGCTCTAAATAGGCTAACCTGCCTGGAAAGAAAATTAAAGCAAAATTGTGATCTTTACAAAATATTCAAGGATACAATTTCAAATTACCTATCTAAAGGCTATATACGCAAATTAGACAAAACTGAAATAAAGCGTGCCGATGATAAAATTTGGTTTCTTCCGATTTTTGCCGTTTTTAATAAGAATAAACCCGGTAAATCGCGTGTCGTTTGGGATGCCGCTGCAAAATCGTGTGGATTGTCGTTGAATTCGTTTTTATTAAAAGGCCCTGATATGTTGGCCTCCCTGCCATCGATACTTTTTAAATTTCGCCAACATGCTGTGGCTATTTGTGGTGACATGGAAGAGATGTTTCACCAGGTACATATACGGCCAGAAGATCGCGACGTTCAACGATTCCTTTGGCGTGATTGTGATCCAAGTAAAGTACCTGAAGTGTATGTAATGGATGTCATGATATTTGGGGCTACGTGTGCCCCCAGTATATCACAATATGTTAAGAATATAAATGCCGATAAATTTCAAAACAAATTTCCTTTGGCTGCGAAGTCAATTAAACAAAATCATTATGTTGATGACTTATTAGATTCTGTTGAGACACCACAAGATGCAACTAAACTGACTTCGGATGTGTCATACGTGCATCGGCAAGCTGGTTTTAATATAAGAAACTGGATATCTAACAGCGTATTAGTAAGACAAGCATTTCCAGCAGCGGTTTCAAATGGCGTTAAATGCATCAACTGCAAAGATGAAACACAAGTTGAAAAGGTTTTGGGAGTTTTCTGGGAACATCAGGAGGATGTTATAACTTTCAAAATTGCTTCGTGGCTTCTAGAGAGCGATTTATTTTCTTTTAAAAAACCGCCTACCAAGCGAGAAATGCTAAGATTAGTTATGTCAATTTACGACCCCCTTGGTCTGATTGGACATATTATAATGTATGTAAAAGTTCTGACGCAAGATGTGTGGCGATCCAAAATCGATTGGGACGAACAAATTCCCCCTGAGTTGATAACAAAATGGACTGAGGGGGTAAAAATTTTACCAGATGTCCAGAAAATTAAGATACAAAGATGATATTTAAAATCGTTTAAGAATTCTGATGGTGTTGATGTACAACTGCATACATTTGTGGATGCTAGTAAAGACGGCTATGCGGCAGTGTCGTACCTTAGGTTGAGGAAGGATGACAGTATTATTTGCTCAATAGTTGGTGCTAAAACAAGAGTCGGGCCGATGAAAATTACATCCGTCCCTAGACTTGAACTCATGGCTGCCTTGATAGGGGCCCGTTTTGCAAAATATATTATTGACAACCACTAGATGACAATTTCGAGAAAATATTTTTGGTGTGATTCAAAGACTGTGCTGAGTTGGATTAATTCCGATCACCGAAAGTACCACCAATTTGTGGCTTTTAGAATCACCGAGATTTTGGAATTGTCTTCAATAAAGGAGTGGTATTGGGTACCAAGTAAACAAAATGTGGCTGATGATGCAACGAAGTGGTCCAGAATTCCAATAATTTCTAGTTCCAGCCGATGGTTTAATGGCCCAGAATTTATATTCCAATCTGAAGAACAGTGGCCACAAACAGAGACGCATTATAAAAACACTGAAGAGGAGCGTGTACACCCTATTTAGACAACGGCATTTTACGTGTAGATGGTAGAATTAACATGGCTGATGTTTCTTTAGAACAGAAACGCCCTGTTATATTGCCCAGAGAGAATTATATTACCAAACTAATTTTGCAACATTATCATCAGAAATTTTGTCATAGTAATAACGAAACCGTCATTAACGAATTGCGACAAAAATACTCCATATCAAGACTACGTACAACTTATAAGTCAACACTACGTTTCTGTCAAATGTGCAAAATAAAGAAAGCTGTTCCGCAGAATCCACAGATGGCAAAGTTGCCTCGTGCTCGCATTGCATCGTATGCTGCTCCTTTTACATATACTGGAGTACATTTTTTCGGACCCATGCTAGTAACAGTTAATCGTCATAAAGAAAAACGCTATGGGTGTTTGTTTACGTGTTGGACTATAAGGGCAGTTCACATTGAAGTCGCACATTCTCTGACAACAAGTTCCTGTATTTTGGCCATACGCAATTTTATGGCACGTAGAGGCATTCCTCTTGAATTCTACAGCGATAATGGGACAAATTTCGTTGGAGCTGAAAGGGAATTACGGGAAGCTTTAGTTGAAGTTGATCGAAATGAATTAGTGAAAACATTCACTACTGGTACTACTAAATGGATTTTCAATACTCCAGCTTCACCCCACATGGGAGGCGCTTGGGAGCGTTTAGTTCGTTCGGTTAAAACGATCTTATATAAAATCATGTCATCCAGACACCCTACTGATGAACTTCTTTTAAGCATGTTAATTGAAGCGGAAAATATTATTAATTCAAGACCGCTTGCGTATGTTTCTATTGAAGAAGATACTGCAGAAGCGATAACTCATAATCATTTTCTGGTAGGAAGTTCCAGTGGGCTAAAACCATTGACTACATGCAACGATAGTGGAACCGTATTGAGACAAAACTGGCTAATTTAAATCAGGGGGATTTAGTTATCATTGTTGAACCTTCTCTCCCTAGAAATATCTGGCTGCGAGGTAGTGTACTAGCAACGAGATTGGCTAGTGACGGACAGGTCCGAAGTGCGAAGATACTTACACAACGGGGAATAATGGAGAGGCCTGTAACCAAGCTGGCTATTTTGGATGTAGCTCTTCAAAAGGAGTCTGACGGCGAAGAAGCTTCTTGTCATACTGCGGGGGGAATGTTAACGCCACTCCCAAAATCACCATGATTTATTTTTCGACCTGGCAACGCTAAAACACTTTAATTTTAATTGTCAAAAAAACTGTACAAACTAATCATTTTTAATTGTCAAATTATAATAATTTCTTAACGAAACCTTATAACTGTCAAGAAGCGTCCCAAGGCTTCTCCATTTTTGTTACATTGTAATTACTATTGGAAGATTTAATAATCAAATTTAAAGATCCCTAGTAGTTTTCATACCAAAAAGTAGGCTATAATTTATAAATAATTTTTTTTATTGTTAATTCTTATATTTTGTTTGTTACATGTATAGGAATTTTAATATAAATACATTTGCAAGATAAATCAAGTCTTTTATTAAGCTGGTGTATTTTATTCAAAATCCCGTGGAATCTACTAGCTCGGCCGATTGCCTTCTCAACAAAGGTATTTCCTAATTTTATATATTAAGCCCTCGTGCCAGACCTTGTCAAATGCTTGAGTAACATCCAAAAATATCGCACAGCTATACTGCCTTTTTTCAAAGGTTTTTCTAATCTCGTTAGTAAGACGGTTTACCTGTTGTAGTATACTATGATCGTCCCTAAATCCAGGGATGAAATTATGGGACGATATAAAACCTTTAAGCTTCTAATCTCGTTAGTAAGACGGTTTACCTGTTGTAGTATACTATGATCGTCCCTAAACCCAGCGATGAAATTATGGGACGATATAAAACCTTTAAGCTTCAATAGAAAGACTCTTTCAAAGAGTTTTGACAAGCAACGTAATAAACTTATAGGTATGTAAGACGATGGGAGCGTTCTATCTTTCCAGGCTTCAATATCATTTTCACTAAGGAAATTTTCCACGCTTTACGGAAGTAACTATGTTTTATTATGTGATTGAACACATTTACGATAAACTTTACTTCCACGGATGGGAGTTCAGAGATTATTTTCTGTGATATGAGATCGAAACCTGGTGCTTTTTTCGGGTTAGCAGTTTCCTTTATAAAGGTAACAACTTCTTCAATCGTTATATCCAGTGGTTTGGTAGAGGACTCCTTAATACAAACTAAGTTCGAGAGGTTAAAATTATTAGTGCATGGGTTGGGGCGGAGGACCTGACTTAAATAATTCGCATAGAGGTTGGCTTTTTCCTCACCTGCTGTCACCCACTCTCCACTTTCATTCCGCAAGGGAAAAATAGACTCAGTTGGCTTACTTATATTTCTTATGGGCACCCATAAGGAAAAATTGGTCGCATTTGTCGTAGTTAGCCCCCAACGTAACAGGCATGTTGATGGTCATCATATTTTCTGAGGGCAACTCGTAGACCGTTCGTTGCAACGGTAAGTCTCAGACTTGCAGCTGGTGATCTATATCTTTGCCAATCCCGTCGAGCTTTTCTCTTCTCATTTACCAGATGTTCAATTTTCCTATTCGTGTGAGTGTACACATACCCTAGCCGTTCCTTCGGAGATGGAGTTGCACCCTGCTTCCTCAAGCAAGGAATTGAAATTATTGACTTGGTTTTCAATATCAAGTTCATTGACAACACTTTTGTTCAAAACTGGGACATGACTACTGTTTATAAATTTTTTATATTTCAACCAATTTGTAGTTTTGGATGTTAGCCTCCTAGGGGCTTCTATCTCGTGGTGAGCATTAATTGAAAATATGACTGGTGAATGGTCCGAAGACAGTCCTAGGCACGTAGTCGCGGAGACGTTTGAACTTGCAATTCCCCTAATTATACCGAAATCAATTAGATCAGGCTGTTTGTTGCGATCATGCGGCCAGTACGTAGGCTGGCAGAGCGATACGTAATCGAGCCCGTGTTGTCGAGACAATTGTTTGCCTTTTGGATTCACGAGATGGGAGCCCCAATGAGTATGTTTCGCATTGTAATCTCCGGCAGCAAAAAAAGTATGTATGGAAAAAGTTCAAAAATGTATCACTCGATATCGAAAATCGTGGGGGGCAATATATTGCCGATATTGTCATTGGACCATATGAAATTGGGAAACGAATTGTAGTTGCCTGCATATATAGTTCTGAGGTGCCCTCTAGGACATCATGCCTTATTCTGTTGCGTATAAGAATACCTGTATCTCCATGGACCCCACCATCAGGATGATTCGTGCCGTAAAACTTGTAATTGGGAATACTGAAGTTATACCTATCTGTAAGGTGAGTCTCCGATAAGAGCATTATATCCATATCTTCCCGAGCAGGGTAATTAACTATTTCAAGTCTGTGTAATAACACCGTTCGCGTTCCATGCACAGATTTTAAGGAAAGCGCCTGCTTCCAATAAGAGTCTGAATCAGTTGATTCTGACTCTTCATAAAGTCCTGCATCATCGGCTGCATTGTCGACATGAACATGTTCATACTCTGAGTAAGTTGCTGCATCATTGATTCCAGGCCACTAACTGGTTGTTGAGGGGTCGGTTTAAGAACGCTAGAATTGTTCCAAAAGGAACTGTAATATTGTTGTCCTCTTGCGGTACAGGGACAGAACGAAATTCTAGGGTCGGTGCTGCGTAGTCACGAGCATGAACTCTTTTCAACTTTTCATCAAGTTTCTTCTTAAGAGGCATATATATTGGGCAACCTCTGTAATTCGCAGTGTGGTTTCCACCACAATTACTACACTTTTTCTCCTCTTGTGTCTATACCGTGCATTCAGGCGATTGGTGAAAATCACCGCAGACTACACAAACTGTCTGTAAAACACAATATTTCTTAGTATGTCCGTATTCCTGGCAATTTTGACACTGAATGGGGCCCCATCTTTTATGTGGCTCGTCCACAGAAATTCTTCGGTGCAGCAAGTATTGCAGTTTGTAAATAGGGTGGACCTCATTTCTTTTCAGCTTTCGAGCGTCTTGCTCTAGCTCGACCTTAAACATAGGTTGGGGGACCTTGTTTCTATTAAAAATATTCATAACAGAGCGAACACTGAGCCCCTGTTCTTCTAGAGCATCCTTAATTTCTTTCGATTCCACGTCATGCTCAATGCCCTTAACTACTTCAGCTAAACCCTTACTGCTCTTTAGCTGGTAGGTGTAAAAAAGTTTCTTAGCTAAAGTGAAATAATTAGATATTTCCCTAAAACTTTTCTCATTATATATTTGGACCTTCGTCTCATATATTCTACCTTTCAGAAGATGAACAATGTGGAATGTGTTACAGCCAATAATTTTCTCAATACTATCCACTAAACCTTTCGAGCTTCGTTCTCGTAAGAATATCGGGGGAGGCCTTACGGTATTCTTCGAAACCGAGTTAGAACCGCTGGGCTGGTCATCGCTACTTAGCGGCGCGAAACGATTTTTAGACAGCGGATCCGACTTTATACCTTCATTTTCAGCTCTGCTCTTAACCAAAATGTAGCGGTCCATACACGTTTGCGTAGTCCTTACACTTCCCTCCTTATCGTTGGAGGTGTTACCCGTATTTTCGTTTACGTTAGCAATAGATGGAGAACACATTTTCTCCATCTGTTGCATTTTGCTCGGAACTTTAGTAGTTGACCTAACATTTTCTTCCAGTGTAGCCATCAGCTGATTGCTGTCACTGCAGTTGTTCTTTGACGCCAAATTTTGCATCTCTGCACATTCACTGTCTTTTTACCGCGTTTGTTGGCAAAGAACACGGGGAGAGCTTTTATCAGATCTCAGAGTTGGCTTTGTTGTAATATGCCAACTTTCATGACGTTTATTCGCCTTATCACTCTCATGTGAGCTTAAGTGTCTGTAGGCACTACTGCCGTTTTCCGCCGAGCTCATACACTTATGGTTATTGTTTTTTTTCTACTATTCTCCCTCTTCTTTACTCTGTTTTGGGAAGTTTTAATATTTGATTTACACTAATTGTGTTTTTATTGTTTAAGCGTCCATTCGCTGATATTTTGATTCCCGACTATTTATTTGTTGAGATTAGAATATATATATGAATCTATTTGTTTTCGGTTCGTGTGTTTGAGAATATACTGCAAACGGAGCACTCACAAAAAACACAACCGTCTATGTTGACGTCTATAAATCATAGTTGCTTTATGATTATATTTTTAACGCTTGTGTTGTTACTTTTGGTTCATGGTAAAATAAGTAAGGTAAACTCGGTAGAAATGCTGATTTCAAAATTTTTCTAGCTTATTAAGGTGGGCACTATGTTTTTCACGAGGAAAAATTACGCCTAACACGGGGGTTACACGGTCAATTTTTGCCTTTCAAGTTTCATTACATTCATACTTTTTTACGAATACACTCACACTTTGAAAAATTGAAAGGAACTTGCTTTCAATTTCTCTTTCAAGTCGAGTGTTTCAATTTTCTTTCAAGAAAACAGCTGATTACATATGTTATGAACAGTTTCTCATTTTCCTCCTTACAAATATTCTGCTGTCATAATTTTTTGATTTCTACTTTTACAAATATTAAAATATTATAAATAATTAAAAATGTTTGTGAGTAGAGGTAATAAATATAATGATGTGTTGCGATTCATAGAGCTACACAGAAGATATGAAGGTTTATGAAAAATGAATATTGCTTTCAAGTTGCATGCAGCCTACGTCACAGCTATCAATTTACATGAATTTTGACAAGCAGTATGTGTACAAAACTTGAAACAAAAACTTGAAAGTGTGGCTGCAGCGTAACCATTTTTTCCTCGTGAAAACACACTAGTGTTGTGAAGCTGAAGCTACTTGTTTTTGACTGTTTTCAACACAGAAGCGACGTGTTTTTTTGCCGCTTTTCAACACATAAATCGACACAATATTTTTTTTCTTAGACATTTTGACATTTGTTTGTTTACGTGCTCCACAAAGGATTCTACATTTGTGTTCCACCTGTGGTGCTCATTATCATGCCAACTGTGTTGGTTTGGCCAACATTCCAGGTAAGCACACTCATTAACAGTCTACTGTACTCTCGCTAAACCCCCTTCTATACAGATTCCCGATCTGGTTGGAATTGCCACCAATGCTGCAGATGTCCAATATACCGGCATTTAATCAACAGACAGAAACGAAGGGACGGCAGCTGCTGAACTACATAACGAGCCCCGATTAAACAGCTCGGAGGAAGACGTCCCTAGGAGAGAAAATGTTTTTTTGGCTGAAATGCATGAGCCCGGGCCTGGCTCAAAAAACCGAACATCGTGTAAAATATGGCAATTTCAGAAACCAAAAACTTTTTAACGAGCGGGCCCATTAGGCTCCAAAAAACGGGTGCACCTAGGCACATCTCGGAACAAAGCAAGTGTGGGAACACAAATTAAAGGTAGTCTCCTCGCGAATTCAGTCATATATATGTTTGGGCTGTGCGGTTTCTGTGGACCGAGATAACCCTATTTTAAGATATTATTGCGGGTCTTGTGAAATTACAAAAATAAAAACTCCAAATAAGAAATAAAAAATAATGTAAATTTGTTCGCAAAATTTACCCGATTACGGGTCTTTACAAAGGGGAATTTTTTTAATCGCACGATTTTGCCCCTTTTACGATTCCCTTTTTTTTGACTCAGAGGGCCCCATGGGTCCGATCGTTAAAAAATTTGTTGGTCCGGGACCGGACTCATGAATTTTTGCCTACATTTTTTTAAAGTCAAAAGTTAAATAACTTTTTCAATAATTTTCTTTTGAATATCCATAGCAAACCTCAGACCTGTCATTTATGAGCATGAGCTTGGTCGATACTTTTTATGTGGCTGATGGATTTGAAAAATATTACCAAAAAAAATTTAAACATGATAGTGTTACGAACTTCGATTACATTCGTATTTAGCATCAAGATGGATGGTTTACCGACAAACATAAACAATAGCTGATGTTCATGAATGGCAAGTCTGTGGTTCGCTCGCGTTCAAAATAATAAAATACTTTTCATCAATGTTGTAAAAACATACTATTTATTCTGGTTTTCAACTAAACCATTTCCAATTGAAATTTGAAAAAAAATTAATCGATTTTTAAAAATTCTATTTTAAACTTGAAATACATCAATTGAAATTTAAAAATACTATTTGAAATAATTGAAATTAAAAACCATCAATTGAAATTTGAAACACATCAATTGAAATTTAAAATACATCAATTGAAATTAGAAAAGCATCAATTAGGATTTAAAATACATCAATTGAAATTTAAAACACTCAAATGAAATTTAAAAACATCAATTTAAATTTAAAAGAAACCAATTGAAATTTAAAATCTAATACATAAAATAGGTTAATAGTTTTTAAATTTCATGTGACGAATTTGAAATTTCAATTGATGTCTTAAATTTAAATTGATATCTTTTAAATTCCAATTGATGTGTTTCAAATTTCAATTGATTTGTTTTAAATTTTAATTGATGAGTTTTAAATTTCAATTGATGTGTTTTAAATTTCAATTGATATCTTTCAAAATTCAATTGATGCCTTTTAAATTTCAGTTGATGTTTTTTAAATTCCAATTGATGTATTTCAAATAGAATTTTCCAATTGATATTTTTCAAAATCAAACTGATATTTTTCAAATTTCAATTGGAAAGTTATATAATAAAGCTATATTTTCTATTCTGTCGCTCTACGAAACAATATTAATGTTTGTTGATCAATTGGTAAAGTGAATGTATTACAAACAATTGGTAAAGTGAATGTATTGCAAACAAGAAATAGGTTTGGATATATTCGAAAAATACGAGGTAGAGTAACTTGGGGAATTCTAGAATATGGGGGAAATGTGGAATCCCCTTTATTTCGGAAACTAAATACATGTTATTTTACAACTCCGTCTTTGTGTAGCCTACTAGAAAATATTAATATAAGGTGTTAGATTTAAGTTAGCCTGAAAGTAAAAACACATGTATTCGTATTTTTTTGTGTGTATTCGAAGTGTTATATTGCTCAACATATTTAGGATTTTTCTACAATTTCCATTAAGATATTGCAAAGGGTGAACTAGGTGTCAATTTCATTCAGTAAATACGTTGATTTAATATGTATGTCTTATAATTTTTATAAGATTTGTTGTGGATTATTTGCTAATATAAAATACCTCAAGTTGGTGGTTGTGGCACTACTCCACCTTATCCGCTCACTAATTTTGCGTTATTTGCTTAAAATTGTATTTACATGATTTTAAGCATATAAATAAAAGTAAAAAAACAAACTTAGTGGGCGAGTAAGGTGGAATAGAGTGCAACAACCACCAACTTCGCGTATTGCACATTGTCTGATTAGCAAATAATCCACAACAAAACTTAAAAAAATATAAGGTATAATAATTCAACATATGTACTGAATGTAGTTATTACTTAGTTCACCCTTTACAATGTTTTATTCAAAATAGTACAAAAATCCTAAATACATATGTTGAGTTGTACATCACTTCAAATGCACACAAAAACAAAGTCGAGTACATGCGTTTTTTACTTTCAGGCCAACTAGTATGACCATATTGATAGCTGAGCGCCTTATGTTAATATTTTTTGGTAAGCTAATATTTAGTTTCCGAAATAAAGCGGGGTTCCACATTACTCAAACTAGTTCAAGCACTTGAGGAGGTTGAAGTAGTTATTGTGCCTTTAGTCCAGATCTAGGTGGAACTAAAATTTATAGTTTTAAAAAATTTAAATGTTTTATTTGCAGTTTTAAATGAACTGCAGAATATAAAGCTACATTTATACATAACAGTTATTTGATTTTATATTAATACTGTAAACTATTTACACTTTTAAACACCAACGTGCATACAGTTTTCATTAATTATGTTTTATGTGAAAATAGTGTAAATTTTTCTATGTATGTATATAAAATGGTGGCTTAAAAATGTCAATATTGAAAAATACTCAGTATTGAAAAATACTCAATCGTCTTTGGATTTAGAATTAGACGACCAGAAGATATGCGCAACTTGGCAACCCTGGTAAAAGAGAACCAAAAAGTGCTAGGAGTTCACTCAAACGCAATTCTCTCTCGCGTCATATCTTGCTTATTTCATACTTTTTGCATAGTTTATGTAATTTTACCTCAACATGGTTGGAATTTGTATAGTTACATACAATAACACTATCAAAAAGCTGCTCGTGTATTGAAATATTCAATGAAGAGAGTAAGAGAGAGAGTAGAGAAGTATTAGGGTTTCACTTGTTTTGTTTGTTGGCATTTTAGTGAAGAGAAATTTTGACTGTCTACTTGACAGGCAAAATTGCTCTTCACTTAAATGCCTAAAAATGCCAACAGACAGAACGAGTGAAACCCTAGTCATTCTCTCTCTTACTCTCTTCATTGAGTATTTCAATACAAAATCAGCTTTTGGATAGTGTTATTGTATACAACTATTCAAATTTCAACCATGTTGAAGTAAAATTACATAACCTATGAAAAAAGCATGAAATAATCAAGATATAAAGCCAGAGAGAAACGCGTTTGAGTGAATTTCTAGCACCTTTTGGTTGTCTTTTACCAGAGTTGCCAAATTGCACACATCTTCTGGGTGTCTAATTCTTCATCGTCTTTGCCACGGCGCATTAATGTGGTGGTACTACTAGAATAGCCGACTTTATCCTTTTCTCCTTGGTTAGGTATTCATTGTTTCTCAAACATATATTTTTTTTAGTTTTGTGTTTACTTTTATTCCTGGAATACATTTGTGCTGAATTTGATTGTGGAAAAATGCCAGACACGTACGTTATGGGCTTGGTATGTTTCTTGTCGTAGCAACACTACCGCGTCAATGCGCCTTGACTTTCAATCAAAACAGGAAAAAAAACAATCCGAACACTTAAAATTTTGTTAGGACATTTGATACGAAATCGGGAAAATATTTTGCAGTGCGAATGAGCTATTACAGATGTACAAAGGAGTGAAGAAAATTAATTCAGTTCTTTTCATGGTACCATCTGCTTAAATACATATTGAACAACAAATGCTGAGAAATTGAAAGCAGAACACAAGTTAGCCCGAAGTACAAAAAAACGATGCAATTGTACTTCATTTATCATCCCTGGTTCAACCCTGGTTTAGAGACTTTTCATTTTCGGAATACAGTTGTGTTTTCGAACTGAGTTCAGTTGTACTTCTGATTTCAGGGGGTATTGTTTGCTTTGTTGCTTCGTCGCTGTTGTGTTTTTGTTTGTGATTGCATTAACTATATAAGGATACACAGAGAATTTGGTGTGTACATTTAAAAAGAAGGGTACAACAGTGTGTGTGTTTGTGCTGAGATTTGTATGGTTAAAATATTTTTGGTTTTCCGCGGCTATAAAAAAATAAGTTTTCAAAGGCCGATAGAATTGCTTATAAAAGTGTAAACGACACAATTGGTAATTTCCTAAGTTTTCATAGGAAGCGTATTAGTAAAAGGAATGTCTGCCGAAGTTGCTGCTAATCCAGTTGCAGAAAATAAGATGGAGGACGCGCCAGCACCCGAAAGTGGTACCGCACCAGAGAAAATCGAAAATTTTGGTGAGACTGGAAACGCCCAAGACAATGCTACAACAGAAAAGTCGGTGTCCGGCGTCGAGGATACAAAGAAGGAAAGTGATGGCGCACCCGTTAATACTAAATCTGAACCTGCACCAAAGTGCAATGTACACAAAACAAATTTCGAAAAAGACATGATTTATCTGTACCAGTTCTCCAGGACACCGCTCTTACCATCTTTATCCCCATACTGCCTTAAAGTGGAGACATGGCTACGCCTTGCAGGACTCAAGTATGAGGTAAGTGCCATATTTGGCCTACTGTTACCAGTTTGCATTGCAGACGACCGACCTAATCGCACACTTGGTTTTCAAATTCACAATTATGGAAAATAATACGCAGCGCCATATTGAATTTTTCTAATTGTAAAATACCTCCCTTCTTTTGTTCGTTGGTGCTTCTTTGTGTAATACATTTCCTTTTAGGAATTTCTTTCCAGTTTTCAATATACTAGCTTAAGCCGTTGTTAAGTACATGCATACACACTGCTTCATGTGTGTACAACTTTGGATATCTACACATATACATACATTCATGAGATACAAGAAAACCGATGTAGTTGTACCAAAAGTGCATACTCAATGCTTGCAGTATCTGAGTGTGTTTGTAAGTAAGAAGAGAGCTGGCTAGAGCACAACAGGGTTGAAAATTGTAGTTTTAGGAGTGGTAAACATGGAAGCTGCTACAAATGTACTATTTGCGGCTCGACTGCACCAAATATCTGCCTTATGTTGAGTTCTGCTAACCCTAAAGTCTAAATATTTTGGGTGCAGATGTTACTTTATTGGTAGAATTTTTTTCAAAAATAACTCGAAGTTTTACTCGTGAAAATATTCGATCCTTTTTTGTATTCCCTGCTAAACTAATTTTTCCACCACCCTGTAAATTTAAACCGATCCCCACTGAAAGTCTGAATAATTAGTTTAGCGGGAAATAACAAAAAGTTTATATATGGATGCGGCGTGCTATGATGAATTGTTATCATTGGTACCACCATTAATTGAAAAACAGGACACAAATATGAGAAAAGCCATCCATGTTTTAATGATTATATCACTATATATTTTTTACAGTTCTATAAATTCTATAATAAATGTCTTTTCCGACAGCTTTTCAATTTTTATCTTATTTTTTATACAAAACAGTTTTTCAATTTCGTTGTTTACATTTTTAAAATCCAATTTCTAAAAATCCGACATACCTATTTGACAAATAAAAATGAAAGAAAGTTCATCTGATTGATAGGTGTTCATTTGGAAATCAAAACTGTTTTGATTTTCATACAATTCACAAATTCACTCATATTGCTCGTCTATAGGGCGCTTAACCTTTTTTTTTTTTTTTTTTTTTACCATGCCTGGTGCCTTATTTATAGAAAGTGGTGAGAGATTTGAGATGATTCTTTTTATGATTAATCGTCTTCCAAAACTCAACTTTTTATCTTTGCTTCTTATGACTAAGGTTGTTAATAATTAGAGAGGGCTAATATTAGCAATCCTCAATAATAATATGAATTTATAGAAAAGGACGAAGATCCTGAGATTTTCTTCCCTGACGTCCCTGCATTTCTCTCGTCTCTTGAATATGGAATCGCCTTATAGTGTCAATTCGCAACAGTGTTGCCAGTTTAGCTGTTTGGACATAAGTTTTAGCTCTTATTGCCACTTTCCAGCACATTTTAACTCATCTGCATGACCAATATAGTCTTATCATCTCGCCTAAGATGAAATTTATGGTCTGAAACATGAAGTCGTCAGAATTAAAATGATTTCGATTCGATTTGTACGCTACCGAGGGGTGGGGGCAGGGTTTTACCAACATTTCTCATTTAGAAGGGACATTTAAAAAGAAGGTAAATAAAGATGTGGGGTTTATTAAATTAAATCATGCAGATCTGCTATATTCGTACTGGAACAAAGTTATTATTTGTGGGGTAAAAATACCAATTTTAAAACTAGTTCTTGCTTTTAACAAGTTCAAAAACTTTTTTTGTGGAACACCTCAAACTATCCAAAAAATTAAGATCACTGAGTTATCGAGATATCTCGGTCAAATTTAAAAAAAAAAATCGATAAAAATTTTTTTTTTACCGATTTATTCGACAAAGAACACATTCTGAGGCTTGAGCACAGTATTTCTTGTTTCATAAAGCTTTATTGACACCGTCTTCGGCAGTCGTTTTGTTAATAAAGCTTCCTGGGTGGGTCTGGTTTCAGTATATCCGGTATTATAAACAACATAGATTTTTCTATGTTTCAGGCCCCGACATCTCGATAACAAATATTATTTGAAATATTTTTATGGATTTTTCGGATTACTTTGAATTGTGCTACCGAAAAACATTATCGGATCTGAAATCTCTGAAGTATTAGCAAATATGTATTAAAATAAATATTCTGAAATGTGACACACAATCTCCATTTTAGAATAAGATTTGCCACATCAAATCAAGCTTTCAAAATACAAATTTCGCATTAATAAACTATTACGGAACGGCAATTATCCGTAACTGCTCATTTCCAAAATTCTCTGGAAAACCACATTTTTTTTATTTGAAAAATTTAGTTTTTTATCTTATTTAGGACTTCTTGTTTGAAAGTTTATTTGCCTTTTCTATTTAGCTCTTTTTTTTTTGCACTACTGACTGACGTTTCTGCTTTTTTTTTTATAATTTTGCATATGGCAACACTGCTTCTGAATGTTGCTTCCTGTGCAGGTTGCTCTCCTACAATTTCAAGAACCTACAAATAGGGTGTGTTTGAGAGCATGTTCGGATAATTATTTCTCTTTTGCGAAAGTTATGGCGCTGTAGAGGGAGGGAAGAACACATAGATAAGTGTATGTATGTATGTATTTGTATATACACATGCTGTATACGTAGTTGGCTGCATTCGCTGGCAAACTTCAACAGCCGCAAACATGCAAAAAATATGTCAGAGAAATCATAATTTAATTTGTTCTTTAAGATATGTGTGTGTACATGCTCTCATTCACACTTCAAGGAAGTGGGGTGCTCATCTTCCTATTTTTACTGCTTCAAAAATTCACTGTATCTACGTGGATGAAATCTGAAATCATCGAACAAATCGCATGCCCAACACGGTGCAACCCCACCCTTTTTTAACGTTGACTTGAAATTTGTTTTGTTATGTTATTTCGCGAGCCACTCCCTTTTGACATGGAAGCAACATGTAGCTTCACTTTCCGAAATGAAACTACGATGGTCTGCTATTCATTCATTCACATTAAAAGTGAAAAAACAGCAGCTTTACATTAAATGTAAAAAAAACATTAGCTTCTCGATTCCAGTAGATACACAAATTTTTTGAAACTGAAATACAGAATAAACAAATCTATTTTCCTTACTTTGACATATGCTATATTAAATATGATAACATGTTGATTAATAAAATGAATACACTTCTTACCTAGAATGTCGACCACAAAATGCGATTCCGCTCAAAGAAGGGGCAGTTACCATTTATTGAGCTAAACGGTGAGGAAATAGCCGACTCTGCTATCATCATTAAAGATCTGTCAGCGAAGTATAATAAGGACCTCGACTCCGGATTAACTACAGAGCAACGCAACGTTTCGTATGCCATGATCGCTATGTTGGAGAATCATTTGATATGGATCATATTTTATTGGAGGGCTAAGTTCCCAGATAACGTATTAAAAGGCTACAAAGTCAATCTTCAACATGCTTTAGGACTACGCTTGCCCAATTCAATTTTGAACTTCTTCTTCAAAATTACTTTCGGAAGAAAGGTGAGTGAAAAGTGAAAAATCTGCATTAAAGGATATTAATGGTTTGAATTGACGTCATGTCACTGAAAAATTCGGTAAATATACAGCTAATAGGTTTCGTTGAAATACAAAAATATATAAGCTGGAGCCTATTATGTGATCTTTCACTTGCTGTAATTCTATATTTTAACAGTAAATTATTGGGAAAAAATGCGGAATGGATTTCATTGTACTATTGCACATCAGGTAATGGTGTAACGTTAAAATACCCATCATTCTACATTTTCACCAAAATGCGCTGTTTTGTATGTTCTATTTTCCCACATTTTTACATGTTCACAAGACTTCGGACTGTAATCAATTTTCTTTCCACGCCCTCATACTGTAATTTACTTCTAACATTTATTCTATGTGACGTTATGACACCAATACATACCAACTAGCATACATTTCAGTCGTAGACATAGATATCCAGTTTGGTCATTATTCATACTTTTATGGGACATTTGTGTGTTCCATGTTCAGATGTAAACACGTTATGTGCTTCAAGTTTCAGTCCATTCAGTATTATTACTTTTACCATAATTGTATTGTGCAAATTTTTCATAAATAGTGGTTCCAGGGCACGAAAAAACTCAAGGCTCACGGAATTGGTGTACACAGCGCCGAAGAAATTGAAGAATTCGGCAAAAATGATTTGAAAGTACTTAGTGAAATGCTGGATTGCAAACCATTTTTCTTCGGAGATGAACCCACCACATTAGATGTCGTTGCATTTGCAGTGTTGTCGCAATTACATTTCTTATCTAAGGACATTCAGTATACATTGCGCGAGTTCATGACTGAGAAATGTCCAAATCTAGTGGGCCATGTATCTCGAATGAAGGACAGATGTTTTCCCGACTGGGATGAAATATGTACGAAATTGGACTTGAATTCCCATATACAGAAACCCGAGTAAGTCTTGCATTATTATCTGTTTTACACACCATCATCTGAATTATATTATACATTTATACTTTGTATACTTGTAATAACGAAGCCTTTGTTCTTTGTCAACTGTTTAAGTATCTCAGAAATAGTATTAAATGGGTTTCTTTTATTTTTAGGCCTGAAATAAAGGAAGGAAAAGAAGGAGAAATGGAAAAGTCTAAAGAGCAGGAGAATGAAATAGATCAAAATGAAAAGGAGCTCGAAAAGGATAAGGTAAGCCAATAGATTTCGAATAAATTTGATCGCGCTAATTCTTTATGTTTTTACTTGCAGACAAATGAAAAGGAAATATCAGATGAGAATAAGGATAAGGAAGAGTCAAAGTAATCGCAAGTCGCTCGCCGAAAAATATATTTGTAAACCAGAACCACTTATGCATTAACTATTGCATTATGAATAAAGTATGCAAATTGGACCCTTATATACATAAATATACCATTAGCATAAAATTATACAATACACATATGTACATCTAAGAGAATAGTTAAAAGCTAACTAACTTCTGACGATTGAAGATGATTCATAAATTTCCATTTTATTCATAAGTTAAAACAAGGAAACCCTTTAAGTAATCGGCATACATATGATTCATTCAGGAGCCACTTGAATCAAATACGTTTCAATTTGTTTTAAACTTTTACTTTTGGAAAACGTATGTATGTTAACATTTTCCCTAAATTTTAAAATTAAGTTGGTTCATTGGATTCTGAGCCGTCATATGCATTTGTTATAGGTTTAAAATAAAAAATGTGTGCAAATATTAAAGTAATCATTCTTCTCTAAGTATTTTTTTTTTAACAAAATATTTTCTCATTTATAATTAAATATATTTTTCTTATTTGTTTGTCATTTATACTATCATTGATTATCTTAGCAAATAATCAAGATCACATGTATTATTATTACTCCCGTTTTGCACGAATGCGTACATACATATAAACGTACGCACATCATATTATTTAATGCTCAATTGCTGATATTTATATAGAAGTGGTGGAACGATAGGATACTTTCAGCAGCCATCCAATAACACTGTATTTGTGCAGAACATATACACATATGTAGCTATTAAAAGTTCATTTACATGTAAAAGAAGTACACCGATAAAAATTTTCATCATCACATTACATACGGACATGTAGAATAAATAACAAACTTTTGTTTACATATGTATTAAACAAAAATGTTTATGTTGTAAGTTTTTTATTATAAAAAAATTTGTATTGTAGTTCAATGTTTTATATATACATATATACATCAGACGTAATGTGTATTTATACATACATATAACATATATACATGTGTGTATGTATATATATTTATATTACAAAATAAAACAGCTTTCTAATACATATATATTTTAGTATTCTTTACGTCAAATGGTGACACGGATAATGCTCTACGTGGTTATTGTCTTGTGGCAAGTGCTTGGGAAGCTCACACAAGGAACAAACCCTACTTTTACATACATATACATATTAAACTTTTGAATTAAAAGCATCCCTTTTTGCATTTGGGCATTTCTTTTGTTCATTAATAAATAAAAAAAGAAAATGCAAAATTCGGAAAGTTAACAAAATAAGTTCAACTTTGAAACCCTTAGCTCTTTTATTTTGATCATTGACAAAGTTATGGCAACGCTGCCTATAGTGCAGTACTGGGTTATAATCACCGCTGTCGTGATTGAAATGTTGAATGTTTTCAATCGATAGCTCTGCAGTAGTCGAGAAGCTAATTGTATACAGATTTTCGGGGAAAACCCTGCACAACATGCAATTTGGTTAACTGTTACTAAATAAACTACTTTAAAGTTTTAATTAACAATTCTGGAGTTTAGTATACAATAAAGAATAATATTTAGGCGAGAATAAACAAAGAAATAATTCGAACATCAGCAATAGAGTTCCTTATGCCGACGTCAATATATAAAATTAAACACTTGAATTCACATTTTAAATTTGTGGTCTAAATATCGTTGCATTTTTCTTTGGATGATTCCTTTACATTGTTCGCTTCTTTCATAAATTATATAAAAGGTACATTCACTGCAAGAAAAAAAAGCATCAAAGGGTATTAGCAGTGTAAAACTAAATTCGAACCGAACCTCAGTTGTGTTGCCAGTTGCCGAAAAGTTATTGCATATGGCAACTGACAGCTAGCAACTTCAGTTGCTTGATAGAGGTTATATTGGCAACCACGAATTTTTGGTTGCTGTATAGTCTTTAAAGTAAAACAAAACGTTCAGGTGAACGATAAGGAGTCAAAAGCTGTGGTTCTAAAGAATATCCTACCTTTTTTTTCTTTTAGTAGCGGCAAAATTGTCGGAGCTCGGGCAGCTCAAAACTTATGAAAAAACGAAATTAAAGAAACATAAGAACACGAAAAATATATTTTTGTTATCGGACAGACCTATGGGGCAAAAAACGAGTCCAGTTAGAGACAGCTAGAAACAGGCAACTGTGGGTACTCAAATGAAATGTATTTAATGGTGTCTTGATTTTTGTGAAACAGCATCTGTGCACCCAGATAACCCCAAATTTACCAATTTGTGTTTTCAAATTAAAGGGAATTATGGATCGGCTTCATTGCTTGTCATTTTTAAAACTTTTAAAGAATAATTTTCCAGACTTCCAATAAAAGGTCTGGAACATAGGTCCGTCAGACAAAAAATAAACGAAAGATATTTCTATATTTTTTTCTAATTTCGGCCTTTTTTTTTATCAAGTTTTGAGCTGCTCCCGAACTCCGGCAATTTAGCCCTAGTAGCCATGAGTTTGCCCTGAAATCAGCAACCTGTTGCTTCAGTGGACTTTTGATCCAAATGAGGGCATCGTGAGTGGAACCAGGATGTCTGACGTCAACTAATGATTGATAATACGATTTTGATTTTAGTTTAAAATCGATTTTTGGCTTTTAAAAACGATTTTTTTGCAATCGATTTTCTGGTCCGGCTTTTTTTAATAGAAGAACTGTGTTAAAATAGTATCTGGTTATTAAAAGAGCTTACTTTCGTACTCAAGCTACAATCCCATTTATCCTTTTACTGACAGGATATATTAAAATTCAAAATTTTTTATAGGTATTTTAGTTATATATGCATGTCTATATTGTGATTACAAATGTGATCAACTCCGTATTGTGATAGCATTGTGAGGATATTCTTTACATCGTTCCCGGACTTAGAAGGGAAAAATCGCACTATTTTTTCAGTATAATTTTTACTATCTTTTTAAAAAATCTTGATTATAATCTTATCTTTATGAATGCATTCTGTAATATGGGCCATGTTCTGACATATTGAAGCTTTTTGTAAAGAAAGCCGAATTGAAATTGTAACTTTCCAACGATTTAACACATTAACACCCAGTGGTTAAACCTAATTCAAGTACGCTGAATCCAGTGGTGCTAACCGTTTTTCTATGTTGGCTCTTGTTTTCGAGATACAGCCCTGTCATGGTTTTCGTACGAAAACGAAATGAATTCGTAAATGCCAATTCGTAACGTTTTGTTTTTGCTTCTATAACTTTCGTACGTTTTGGTAAAAACGAAAAAAAGTTAATGCATTATTTTCGAACAAACCTCTGGAAGCTCCATGAGAAAAGAATAGACAAAACAGGAACAAGGAAAACAAAATAAGGGACCACAAAGAAATTTGTTAGAAACTAAAAGATAAAAAGTAACTTTAGACGAATGCGAACAATTAAATTACTTCAAGTGTTGTATTAAACATCGAAAGGAGTATGCCAGGAGTTTCAATATTGTTCAAAAACCGGCAAAGTTTAAGAGACGCATCTGATCCTCTGTCGCAACCCGATGCAAGGCAATTATAAACATTCGTGGCAACGCAGAATGTCAACTTTTGAAACTTTTTGGGTTTCGTTCATATTCTTTAGTATATCTTTAAAAATAATGTTTTATTAAAGAAAAAGTTTTGGAAAATTATATATTTAAAAGTGCTATTAAACTAGACAAACTACTTTAATCAATTAAAATATAAAAACAGTGTTTTTTTAGTGTTTTCTCTTTACTTTTGTCAATTTCACTGCAGTTTTACCAACTATTTTGAATACGCAAAATTTTTGCGTTTTTGATTTTCTGTAGAAGGACAAAACGAAATTGATTTCACTTTCGAACGAAATTGCGCTCTGTGACATGGCTGATAATTGGTAAGAGGCAACCTGGAAAAATGGTTAGGACCTCTGGGATCAGCATACTTGAATTAGGGTCCCCCGCTTGTTACAAAAAAGTTCCCGATTCGTGCAGTGTTATTGACAAAAGTGTGCGCAATTACAAACTGCATGTGGTTTAACAGCGGTAAAATTTTGATATATACCGTTAGATATCAATGGAAATGTGAAGTTCGCCATAAGCATTTTCCCTCGCATAGTACTTGATAATAACCCTTCTCCGTCCACTAACTAGTATGGGGTATTATCAGTAATAAAAATAATGTTTACTACAATTTAAAGGAGACCGTGCACAGACTTGTCATTCATGAGCATGAGCTTGGTCGATAACTTTTTATCTGACTGATGAATTTGAAAAAATATAGCTGCTGTTCATGCCCATGAATGACAGGTCTGTGGTTCGCATGTAGCTGATATAAAATACAAACAACTGTATTATTGCAAACTTAATCGGTAATCGAAAAAAGTCGATTTTCATACCCGATTGATCGATTATGAAAATCGAAACGAAAATAGTTGATCATTTAATCGAGAATCGATTGTCGGGTTTGTTTACCAATCACTAACGTCAACATACCTGATTCGCATTTCGTAGTCGCACATTTACAATTAGATCATTGTTATGAAAATTATTATAGTATTATAACTTACCAGCAAAACATTCAAACTAAACTAGCCGTTCCTGTTTATGTATAAATTGCGAACTTCTTCTATTGCTCCAATGATACGTACGTGTGTCCCATCTATACATCCGACAACACCGTGAAACTTCGTTTTCTAGTAAAGCCGGTTTTTATTTTGGGTCTTTTCTTCCTCCGTCATTTTTGAAAAATCCACATCATACAAATGTTTGTTTCTTTCAATTAGATGGACAACTTCCTTCAAAACAACCTACAACGTAGGTTGAGCCATGCCAAGGTTGAAGTCGTTGCCATGAGTCTTTTAGAAACTTCCCTCCGCAAAAAGCCTTAAAGCTGCACAAACTTTTAAGATATGCCTTGAACCTAAAACGGAATTGTTTATTACAAATTATTCACAGCCATAACATTCACTCAGTGTTAAGTAATATTGCCTAAAAACATTGTATGATTTTTCCTAAGCGCTAAGGCACATAGGGTTTGCTAAGATTTACGGCAATATGAGCATTGTCCTTAGGTATTTTTTTGTTCGAAATTTCAGCTAAAATTTTAGGTAAATTAAATTTGTAATTTTGATAATTTACCTATATTTACCTACATATATTTTGGTAAATTTATCGGCGATTATAGTAATATTGGCTACTACTTACGAGTGAACTTTCTTTCTTGGTTTGGCTGAAATACATTTTAAAATTAGCAGACTGTCCAAATATATTTTGGGCAATTGCATAATACTTATCTTGTATTTAAAAGCCTTTTTAATAATAGAAACCCAATTATATAAGATTTTAAAATATAAATTTTTTATTTTAGCATATTTCACTTTTGTCAAAACCGTTTAAATAAGGGTTTTTCAACAGAGACGATACAAAAGTAAATCGATAGGGACAGCAAACGACGCCATATTTTTCCCGCTCTTTTGACATTTCTCTTCAGTAAGGTTTGCCATTTCATCATGGAAAGATATACGAGCCAACAACGAGACGAAATTATTAAAATGTACTACCGAAATTTGGAGTCACTGGCCTCAACTTTAAGAGCGCTACGTCCAATTTATGGTCTTCAGAGATGAGGCTCTTTTGTGGCTGAATGGCTTCGTCGATAAGCAAAATATGCGTTATTGGTCAGACAGCAATCCACACGTAATCCATGAGTCATCATTGCATCCCGAAAAAATTACGGTTTGGTGCGGTTTATGGGCCGGCGGCGTCATTGGGCCGTACTTCTTCCGTGATTATCAAGACCGGCACATTACTGTGAATGCGAATCGCTACCGTTCAATGATAACCGAATATTTTTGGCCCCAATTGGATAATATGGACTTGGAGGACATGTGGTTCCAACAGGACGGCGCCACAAGCCACACAGCGAATGCCACAATCAATTTATTGGAAACCAAGTTTGGTGAACGTGTTATCTCACGAAATGGCCTAGTCGTGGCCTCGGTCGTGCGATTTGACGCGGTTAGATTATTTCCTTTTAGGCTACGTCAAGTCTATGGTCTATGCTCAGCGTCTGGACTTCTGCAAGCGTGCCCGTGGTGGCCATGCAAAAGAAATCGAGTTCCATACATAATGGCATCGAACGTACTTTCACAGGAATAAAGAATTTCATTGGTATCTAAAACCGGTTTTGTTTTATTTAAAAAAACTTTTGTAGCGCTCTTATTGAAAAACCCTATATATGCAAAAACTAAGAACAGCAAAAAAGTTATTCGTACATAATATTATTTACATACTTAAACAGACATACATATTTTTATCGACTTGTAATGCCTATTGGAATATTACAACCATATTGTGCGCTTCTGCTTGATCAACATTATAATAAATATTCAAAATTTCTGCCAACACTGGGGGAATTAGCAATACATCTTGTCAACCATCGACATTACGTATGCGTACACTAAGGTGACTATTACAACCACCACGAAATGACTGCGAATCACAGGGATCACTGCAACCATTGATCAGGGTTCCATTGTGATGCTACAGAAAGCACCTATAAGTTGGCGTTTGATGATCCGTTCCATTATGCTATTACACCGGCACTTATGGAGGACCAGGTTATTGAAAATTTATAGATTTGACTGTTGTTGTTGTTAGTCTTGAAAGCTGCAGCAACTTGTTTGATGTATAATCCTTTCTTTGTTCCCAATTAACATCCAATGCATCTTGATTTTGTTGAGTGGACCTATGAAAAAAACTTCAATGTTATTAATATTAATTATTCCTCAAAAATATTCACATTATTTTGATAAATATTTTTCATTTTGGCATTTCGAAATTCAAACAAATTTCGAAAAGAGTTACCAATTTTCAAATGTAAATTTTACCAAGCCGATATGAGTGAGAATTGCCTAATAGCATTGGTAATAAATCTAGCTTTAATCGTGTCATACAAAAATTGTTTACCTAAGCCATCCAAGACAATGCAACATCGAATTATTTTTTCTGTGTATCGATACTCAACCCCAGAAATTTGGCAAAATTTACGACCTAGTGTAAATTTACAATCAGTGTAAAAACAAAAATGAAAAAATTGTCGGCCGGACCCATGGGGGTTTTCGAACATTTTGCATAGAATGCTTAAATACTTAAAAATATCGTTTTAAAAATATCGTATACATACATGGGCACAACCAACATTTACTTGACCTCTTTTTAACTTCGCACGCTGAAAAGTACGATGTTAACACGCTTGCACCTCTTGGTAATTCGGATCACTGTATCATTTCAGCGTCCTTTCAGCTCTTCGTCTCGCTTCAAACACAGTCCCGAAGCGATCAATTTTTCTCTACCAAGAGGCACGTGGGGCTGAGCATGTCGACAAAATTAAATAAAATTTGCAGATAACTCGTTTAGTTATCGAGCTGTCGAAATCTAATATATTTAATTTTTTCGTCATATTTTTAAGAGTTTTGTGTTTACAGCTTTCTGTGGCCTTTGGCCGGGCTTACGTATTTTCTCCTCTGGGGTAGGTCCAACACCGGCTTCTGCATAGCATTTTTATGTTATAAAGCTTTCTGCGTACCATTTAATTCCTGCGAAGAATACATTTCATTTGACTACCCACACTTGCCTGTTGCTAGATGTCCCTATGTCAGTGCCTGGCAAAGCCTATGCACCGTGCATTTTTGAGCTTCTCACATCGACATGCGCTCACGTATTCAATCCCGAATATTTATTGTGTTTCTCTCAGTGTTGTTAACCCACACATCGACAGAAATAAGGTTGTATAAGTTTGCCGGTCACTGCCCTATGTGGACCCGTTTTTTGATACCGCGACCCCCCAACAGTCCGACCGACATTTTTTTTTTCATTTTTGTATATTTTTCTCTAATTTTCTTTTTTGGGACCCGTTCGATGCTCGGCAATTCAACCCAAAAATTTCGATCTGGAGCCGTGATACACACAAGTCGGTTATCGTAACGCAACTTACTCGAAGTTGTACTCGATTAGTAATATGTTATCGTAAACAAACAAACACTAGCTTTTAGAGAGTCTAAACATAATCAAACACGCTACAGACGACGACGTTTTTTCTACATAGGTTTCTTATGGCAGGGAAAAATCGCCACGAAAATCCGCTGCGGCTGACGACTCGTCGCTAGAATAGAATCTTTTCTAATTTCTTGGCGGCGCTCTCACGAAATCTCTCAGTTGAGAGAATGAAGTTGCCACATGTTGATGAAAATCATAAGAGAAACCAACACATATAAACCATACACGTGAATGCAAAAGGAAATTAAAGAAAAGGGCTAAAATAACTTATTGTTAAACACAGTACAATAAAAGTGAATACATTTTTAAAAGCAGTAAACACAATTTAATTCCTATACAACAATATAATTTTTCCAAACTTTCAAATTCCAGAAAAGAGCCGAAAATATATATGACGCAGAGAGAAAAAAAATCAACCGAAGTCGCCAGACGCTCTCTCTCTCATTTCGTTAGACACTATAGATTTTTTCCGTCGTCGTCTGAAGCGTGTTTGGTTCTGTTTGGACTCTGATGCGAAACAAGAAGAAAAGAAGTTGGTACAAAAATTGGTAAATTTCTGGTTGCAATATTACTCATAGTGCTTTGCGCTAATCCAAGTGAAAAATCATACCCGGCATTATGTTGAAAACTGCCACTGGCCAAAAGGGTCAATGTAGCGGCAGGCTGCAATATGGGTGGTATGGATGTCGACATACTTACATATGAGCAGATATACTTACATCTGTATGTCGGGTAGAACATATTTTAAAGCTTCTTTCAACAGTCAAAAACGTATTTTAAATCTATTGACGTTAAAACATTTACGTTTACATTTATTTGTAAGAATACAAATTCTTTTTTATGTGTACTGGTTGGTTATGGCTCAAATATTACTCCATAGGGTGCAATAGGGCGAAAAGGATTACCAGGGCAAGGAAAATGTCCTGGGACACGGATGTCCCATCAGTAAATGTGAAAGCTACAGTTTTGTCCAATATCATTGAAACTAACTTACATTTGCATATAATGTGTATAGAATTCATATTTGTTTTATTAGCCAAACAAAACAGAATTAAATATTAAAAATTATACGATTAGAATTTCCAGCACGTTTATCTTGTTTCTGCCTTATGACGTTACTATTGGGGTGCCAGTGAAGATACTGCTGGGCACATATAATCCAGATTCAGTTTTTTCCATATACATATGTATCTGCATATATCTTATATAATTTTTAGCTGATTTTTAAATGATAACACTGTGGAAGTGGACTCAACGGATTTGCACTAATTCGGGTCCTACGAATCGAACTGCATCATTTGTTTTTTGCCCTATGATGATGGTTTTATAAAAAAATTTTCATACACAATTTTATTTTTTCAGCAAAAATTATTATTTTTTCTTCATAAATTTATTTATAACTGCGAAACTGTTGCTTATCTTGGGAAATAGTATACGTATACTTATAGACTAAAGGTATTGTAATTATGATGTTGATTGTTGACGTTTTATATTATCTCTGTTTAATTATATTATATTATCTCTGTTTTTTTCAAGAATTAATAAATATTGGGAATATTAAATATTGGGAATATTTAATAAATCTTGAAAAAACAGTCGAACCCGCTGGTATTTTCATTTTATGACCTCAAGCCAAACTAATTAAACATAGGTATTGTAATTGTTAATTTTTCTAAATTTGTTTAAACAAACTCGGAAGAGGCGTTCTCGAGTAATGGTGACATGTATAAACTTTTCCCAAAAAATGAGCCTCTGAGTAAGAAATTAAAATTAAAAATTCTGTATGAAACCATCATTATAGGCAAAAAATTAATGATGTTGCTCGATTCGTTGGACCTGAATTAGTGTAAATACGTTCAGTCCGCATATGTTTTGGATTTTTTTTTCAAAAACTTGCACAGTGTAATTATTTTCACGATAAGTCGCTCGTAATTTCACAAAAAACAGAAAAATTTTCACCCTCTAAGTTTGATCGTGCCACAATTAATTGCATACTGAAATCGGCATAAATCTAGTGTAGCAACAATGCTCTGATTTACACCAAATTTTCACCACCGACAAAACCTTCTGTTCTGAGTCGGAAGAGTATGTATTTTGTTCTGCGGGCGGTCCAACTTCTTGAGATATAGACCTTTGATGCTTGAATATATAATCGGTCATATCTCAGGTATTTATAATCCCATTTGCATAAAATGGGTATCATTATAAGGGTATCTCTAAACTCTATAAATCTGTGTAGAAACATGTTTATTTCTATTAACCCATTGGGGCTAATTTAAAAACGGGTCTTAACCTCACTTTTCATTCATAAAAATTTACTATTTTCAAAAAAATTTCTAGTGAATTATTGTCGTGGTATACTGCGATAATGGAAAAGACTCCAACCTTTTATTTTAAGGTATAGTAATCAAATATTTTAAGGCTAATTAACGTTCACAGTTAAAAAAAAAAATTTTGGAAGACAAAATAAAAAATTTTAAAAAATCCCCTGAAGCGCTTTGATCTTTCCAAAATAAAAGAATTATTTAAAAAAAATCGCGTTATACCACAAAAATACTTTGCCGGAGTTGGACCTCCGCCAGAGTAGTAAATTCCTAAGACCGGCCGAAGGCCGACCACGCAGAAAGCTTTATATCACAAAAATACTATGCCGAAGCCGTTGTTCGGCCTCTAGAAATCTTAAAAATACGCGAAAAAAAATTAAATAACTTTTTTCGATAACTAGCGAACTTATTGAGTTATCGGATGCTAAAAAACGTATAAAAGGAACCAAGGGCTGACTTGTGGGTATTTTTATTGTTGCTTGAACTTTCATATCTCCGGTCTTTGAATGGTTACAGGTGAGTATTATACCTTTAAATAAAGGCTGAAGGCTGTCTATTATCGGAGTCAACCAAAAAATAAGTTTACTAAGTTTTTTTTAAATAGTAGATTTCTATGAAAAAGTGAGGTTAAAACACCTGTTTTAATTAGGCCCCAATGGGCTAATAAATATAAAAATGTTTATACACAGATTTATACTTACTTTACTTTTATTGACTATTTACAACCTCATGAGGTCAGACGTCTTACACATATTAATTAAACAAACAAATTTTAACGTACTCTTCCAACTGGATCTTTCCTTCGCCTTTTCTCGCCAGTTGGTAACACCAAGGATACGGAGGGATTCTTCTGCCTGGTCTTTCCAGTCTTGGTCGTCCCCTTTTCCTGCTTCCATCGGGTACGTTATCGAAAACTTTTCCCCCTGGCTCATCTTCATGCATTCTGTTAACATGGCCTAGCCAACGCAATTGGCTTAATTTGATTCGCCTAGCTGTGTCCACGTCAGAATTCAGATTATATAGCTCTGGGTTCCAGCGACGTCGGTACTCGCCGTTTTCCCTAATAGGACCATATATATTACAGAGATTTTTTCTCTCGAATACTTGCAGGTGTTTTTCATCCGTTTGCGATATAACCCAAGTTTCGGAGACATATGTCGAGACATGTAAAATGAGAGTCTGATATAGCTGGACTTTTGTCCGTCGAGAGAGGGCTTTGTTCCTAAAGTACTTGCTGAGCCCAAAATAGCATCTACTTGCAAGCACAATTCTCCTATCTATCTCTAGGCTGACGTTGTTGTCCTTGTACACGGCGGATCCAAGGTAGACAAATTCATCTAAAATAAATAAATGGTTTCCCATTACATCCCATGAAGAGACAGGGGAGAGCTTCTCACAATCACTAAGCTGTGCGCTTTCCAGTTTTCACTCACTGATTGGGACCTACAGTTTTACACCGATTCCGAACAGTATTTTGAGAAGCTTCTTCATGGCTAAATACTCGATAGTGTCGCCGTATAGGCAAAAAATTAATGATGCTGCTCGATTCGTTGGACCTGAATTAGTGTAAATACGTTCAGTCCGCATATGTTTTGGATTTTTTTTTCAAAAACTTGCACATTGTAATTATTTTCACGATAAGTCGCTCGTAATTTCACAAAAAACAGAAAAATTTTCACCCTCTAAGTTTGATCGTGCCACAATTAATTGCATACTGAAATCGGCATAAATCTAGTGTAGCAACAATGCTCTGATTTACACCAAATTTTCACCACCGACAAAACCTTCTGTTCTGAGTCGGAAGAGTATTTTGTTCTGCGGGCGGTCCAACTTCTTGAGATATAGACCTTTGATGCTTGAATATACAATCGGTCATATCTCAGGTATTTATAATCCCATTTGCATAAAATGGGTACCATTATAAGGGTATCTCTAAACTCTATAAATCTGTGTAGAAACATGTTTATTTCTATTAACCCATTGGGGCTAATTTAAAAACGGGTCTTAACCTCACTTTTTATTCATAAAAATTTACTATTTTCAAAAAAATTTCATGAAGGGACAGGGGAGAGCTTCTCACAATCACTAAGCTGTGCGCTTTCCAGTTTTCACTCACTGATTGGGACCTACAGTTTTACACCGATTCCGAACAGTATTTTGAGAAGCTTCTTCATGGCTAAATACTCGATACATAGAATAACACATACGTAGAAGGTTTTATTCGCTCATCTGACGTTTCATTTCACACTCTTCATCGTAGGTTTGTGGAAATGAGAGCAATTAAATTTAAAATTATCTTACACCAGGTGGAGTTACAAAATATGTTCACTTAACTTTTTCCTGCCGTTTTAGTGTAGAACTGAAAAATTTAAATATATTTTGCAATTTTTTGTTGACTTTTATCGTTGGTATACATTTGTATTGTATTTAACACAACTAGTTTGCCACAAAAACACGAAATTCGGGTGTAGTTCCTTTGTGGATCGCTGTATACTATTGCCACCATCTGGTATTATTGAACCCATATTTTCCACCCTCCACTGTGTAATTTCCATCGTACCTATGACGTTTAATTTATTGAGCGAATAAAAACTTCTATAGTATGTGTTATTCTATGACTCGATAGTGTCGCCGTCACTATGCGAGGTGACCGCCGCCGAAAGAATTTTTTTTGATTTTAAGGTGGTCAGAGCAGGGATCGAACCCAGGATCTCATGTACAAGAGGCGCGCACATTACCCATTGCACCATCGACGGCCACAAATTCATCTACCACTTCAAAATAAAATCGGTTGTCAACGCTCAAGTGCGGACCAAGTCGAGAGGTTTCTCTAGTCGTTGACACCATCAGTTTTGTCTTGCCCTCATTAACAGCAAGACCCACCTTCGCTGCAGTAACCTTTCGCAAATTTTGCCCAATGGTGTCTATGTCGTTAGCATACGCCAGTAAGATATGGCTTTTCGTGTTAATGGTCTTGTTCGTATTTACTGCAGCCTTTCTCATTATTATCTCCATTAAGATGTTGAAGAGATTGCACGAAAGTGTGTCGCCTTGTCTAAGTCCTCGCTTGGTACAGAATGGTTCAGTGAGGTCTTTCCCCACTTTCACTGCTGATTTGGTGTTGGTCAGCGTCTTTCTACAGAGGCGGATCAGTTTTGCCGAAATACCAAGTTCAGACATAGCTTCGTTCAGTTTTCCCCATATGGGGCTATCGAAAGCAGCTTTGTAATCGACAAGAAGGTGGTATGTATCGATTTGATTTTCGTGGGTCTTTTCCAGGATTTGGCGTAGCGTGAAAATTTGGCCAGTCGTGGACTTGCCTGGTCTAAAACCACACTGATAAGGTCCAATCGACAAGACCCTATACGCAATGAATAAGAGACTGATACCGCGATAGTTGGAACAGACACACGGATCACCCTTTTTGAATACAGGACATAATACAGTGAGACTCCAATCGTCGGGCATAGATTCCCGCATATAAGTCGATGCATGTGGGCTAGCAGTCCTTCGCCACCTGCCTTAAAAAGTTCAGCGGGTAGGCCATCCGCACCAGCGGCTTTATTATTCTTAAGGCGGGAGATCGCCGTTTTAATCTCGTTTTGGTTGGAGGGGGGGGGGGTACAATCTGCACTATCTTTCACTATCATTACCTCCTGATCTTCAGTGGAAGGATCTGAGTGGAGTAATGCTGAAAAGTGGTCTCTCCACATTTTGGGCACACACTGCTTCTCAGTCACTCAGTCACCAGAGGGCAGCCCATTATTAGGCCCGTTTTTTGATCTTCTTACCCTTTGGAAAAACTGTCGGGATTCACCATTCATCCTGCACATTCCGGTTTTTTCACTCTCTCTCTGCTCCCACATTGCCATTTTTTCCGCCTAAATAGTTGGTTTTCCTCCCTTCTTAGCCTCTTGTACCACTCACTCGCAGCACGCTTTGTAACTGTTTCGTTGCCATACGTGCAGCGTCTTTTCATCAGTTGCAATGCGACATTCTTCGTCGTACCATGGCTTATCCTTCTGCGGTATTTGATAGCCAAGTTCAGTCCTTGCAGCGGTTTCCAAAGAATGGGAGATGTGCTTCCACTGCGCATCTGGGTCTTCGGGAGGGGGTATTCTGCTCTAGCAGGAGAGAGAGCTTCAATATCCAGCTTTGCCTGTGTTCGGATTCGTACGTTTTTCGCCCTGCTCGGCCTTGTGCGAACTTTCGCAGTCACCAGGAATCACGTACATCCATTACACTAGAAGAGTGCCTGCTATCTATTACCCAGTGATTAATCTGGGTTTTCGTCCGCTGATCAGGAAATATCCAGGTCGCCTTATGTATGTCCTTATGCTGGAATCGTTTGCTATTAACTACCATGTTCTTTGCAGCGTCGAAGTCTATCAGCCTTATTCCATTATCGGAGGTGGTATCATGTTGACTGTGATTACCGATGGTTGGTCGAAAGACAGTTTGGCATTAAAATCGCCTAGAATAATCTTAATGTCGTGGTCAGGGCAGCGTTCATATACTTCCTCCAGACGCTCATAAAATGTTTCTTTGACCTCATCATCTTTATCCTCTGTCGGTGCGTGCACACAAATTAACGAGATGATGATATATTTCGCTTTGATGCGAAATGTGGCCATGCGGTCACTCACTGGGTTGAACCTTGAAACTAGGTGTCGCAGTCTCTTGCCAACTATAAATCCGCACCCAAATCGTGCTTTCGCTCATGGCAGCTGTAGTAAATATCACAGTTTTTCTTTCTGGTGCAACCATATCCTGTCCCTCGCATTTCCTGAATCGCTGTGATGTCAGCTTTATATTTTCCGAGGACATCCGCCAGTTGGAAAGTGGCACCAGGCCTGTATAGCGTTCGCACATTCCAGGTACATATCCTTAAATCGTGGTCCTTATAACGTTTGCGGGGGTCTTCAACAGTTGGGGGGTTTCTTTCTTCATTATTTTCCTTGTGTATCTTCATTGCCAATATAACGGTGGCGGGAGGCAAACCCAGCCCACCGTGGTTTGCATTTTACCTACTGCCAGGATGTTTATGTTTCAGCTGCCCATTATGGATCAGACGCTGACCAGAATGCAGTGTGTCGAAACTGGATTTTGGTTTCTTCAATTTTGATCCGCCGTTGGCCAGGGGTGTTGGCTCATCCCCCTTCAAAGGACAGAAGAATATGCCAACTACTTCGAAGAGCTTCAGTGACAGGGTCACCTAATAATCCTGAGACGTATCAGTGATCGCATTACCACTCAGGTTGCTTATTCGTTTCGCCTTCTCACTTTAGCTAGCTAACGGAGGTTTCCGATAAGCCATAAGCCACATACATACTTCAACACGATCGGGTAATAACTGGCTGAGTTATACCCGATTATACATTTATACATGCTATAAAAGAAACTAAGCGTTGACTTTTTTTTGTTTATTTTTTGTTTTTGCTTGAACTCCAGTCGTTGAAGGGTTACAGGTGATTATTATACCTTTAAATACAGGCTGTCTATTATCGGAGTCAACCAAAAAAATAAGTTTACTATTTTTTTTGAAAATAGTAGATTTCTATGAAAAAGTGAGGTTAAAAAACCTTTTTTTAATTAGGACTCCAATGGGTTAATAAATATAAAAATTTCTATTTCAACAGGATCGGGTAATAAATGGCTGAGTTATACCCGATTATACATTAAAGCGTTGGAGACCTATATTTCGGAAAAATGGACCGCCGCGGATGTTTTTTTATTTAACAGCATTTAATGCCCTATAAGGTAAAAAAGCGAAAAAATAGGGCAATTGTTGCTACACTAGATTTGTTCCAAAATATATAGCAATATATGGAAATAATTGCGTTTTAGTTAAATGAGAACACCTAATGGGACACTTGTGTCCTGTCAGTATTGAAAGGGTAACAGGGAATAATTTAGTGCATCATTACACTATGGCTTTCACGCGCCTGTTCGACGTTTTTTTTAATAATAAACCAAAAGTAGAACGCGCAGGGACCTATGTTGCTCGTACCGTGTGGTAGACCTTTTTGAAAATCGTTAAATTTTTAAAGCACTTGAGTCCGGCCGGGCTCAAGCAGGGGAGTTAAAATTCCTCTGTACCTTAGTCGATGTGTGGCAAAATCAGAAAAATCGCTCGATTCTTTTTTAAGAAAATTTTATTTTCCTGGATGGTTACCATAACCCATCTCATGGTTACTGTACGTACAAAAGTGGACTTATATGTACTTACAGACATCCCACGAAAAAAGCATCACACCGCGGAATTCGTGACACGAATACCTTTCGTTGAAGTACCCACACTAATCCATACCCAAATGTCCCTGGGTGTGACGGTTTTTTTTTGACCCTGTGGGACCCACAGGCCCGTGCGAGGGCTAGTTTTAAATTTTCTCACATTAGTTAATATTTCTTTAATTTTGGTTTTGTTTTAAATTTTGCCTGCCCCTGGTCCTTAACTTCAGACGAAGATAACAACGAAAAGAAGGTCGAAAAAACAACATCCATAAATTAAATAAAAACTAAATTACAATTTTCAAAAAATATTTTGTGGGGAGGCGGGGAGGTTAATGGAACTCGAATAAATATTAATTCTCATGTCGAAGTGAAAAGGTGTAATCGATCGGTACAAATGTAACGTAATTTACGTAGGCTTTTTAAAAGAGTATTCATTACACTGTGGGAATGTAAGAATGAGGGAGATCAGCCGTCAAAAAATTCAGGGGTGGTAGCAATGGAATCTAATCGTGGTTAACGTAAGCTTTTTAAAAGAGAATAGCGTGATAATGGCAACCTGCCAAGCAAAGAAACGACCCGCTTCCATAGACGAATACATGCATAGATACTTTTATTCTCTCATCTGACGTTTCATATCACACTCTTCGTCGTAGGTTTGTGGAAATGAGAGAAATCAAATTTAAAATTAACTTACACCAGGTGGAGTTACAAAATATGTTCACTTAACTTTTTCATCTTGTTTTGGTGTAGAACTGAAAAATTTAAATGTATTTTGCACTTTTTTGTTGACTTTTATCGTTGGTAAACATTTGTATGTATTTAACAAACTAGTTTGCCACAAAAACACGAAATTCGGTTGTTGTTCCTTTGTTGAACGGTGTTTACTATAGCCTTTATCGGGTATTATTGAACCCAGAATAAAAGTATCTATATATGTATTAGTGTATGGGTTTGTGGCTTTAATAGGTATTGCATCATATTACCTTGAAATTCATAAACCTGTACCTCGTTTCTGTAGTTCTCGAATCGAAAAAGTTTTCACATTATGCATGAAACAAAAAATTCCTTCGTTTCTCGATTTGTGAGTAAAAAGTGTTTCTGTATATCAATGCGAAAAGAGGCAACACTGATGACGTTTTTATTGGAATATTCCAAGAAAGCTGTCAAGTAATACAAAAATATAAACAAACAAAATAAGCTAGTGCGAAAAACAACAACAAACAGAAGTTATTTTAAGAGATTTCCACTGCTTCTTACAATTTGTGTTGGAATTTAACCCTCCAAATTGTCTCTTGCAAATTCTAAATTAGTTGACATACATATATTCAACTATATTCTCTTTTTTGATTTTTCTGTAATATTTAGGACAAATTAATTGAAATACATAAGAAAATGGTATAATTCTTGGCTTCTCAATTTAAAATATTAATTCTTAAAAGCCTTTTTGTAGAAACAATATCAAAATCTCGCACCGTTTTAATTTGTGAGTATTTTTGACGTTTACAATTTTAAATTTTTCGACTCCCTACTTTTTAAAAACACTTTTTCTCGCATTTTTCCAATAAGCATGTTGTGGGTGGGGTAGAACATAGACTAATACATACCTAGATAAACTTATTCTCTCATCTGACGTTTCATTTCACACTCTCATCGTAGGTTTGTGGAAATGAGAGCAATTAAATTTAAAATTATCTTACACCAGGTGGAGTTACAAAATATGTTCACTTAACTTTTTCCTGTCGTTTTGGTGTAGAACTGAAAAATTTAAATATATTCTGCACATTTTTATTGACTTTTATCATTGGTATACATTTGTATTGTATTTAACACAACTAGTTTGCCACAAAAACACGAAATTCGGTTGTTGTTCCTATGTTGATCGCTGTATACTATTGCCACTATCTGGTATTATTGAACCCATATTTCTACCATCCAATGTTTACTTTCCATCGTACCTATGACGTTTAATTTATTGAGCGAATAAAACCTTCTATGGTATGTGTTATTCTATGGGGTAGAAGAACATTTAAAACCTCAACCAACATTCAAACCAAAACCGCTTGAAAACCCGAAACGGAAATGTTTAAAAATGTTGATGAGGCAGTTTGAGACAATGATCCCCATACATATTGTAGCACGCCGATGTGGCAAGATAAGTATCGTCAATTTCCACAGCATACCTTAGGGAGTGGAAACGAAATACTTATCTCACCACTAAAGTGCCGGCACAAACATAACAACGATTAACGGGGGAATGCATGGCACCAAGTTCTATAATGAGCTTGGACAATGCTGCCGGACAAATACATATGACCGGGCGTGTGTGTTTCTTGCTTGGCTTGTGTGGATTATAAAATTGACATATGTCTGCATGTGGATAGAGTGCATGGTTGTATTTTTTTGGTATAGTTCCAATTGACGGAGTTGCCAGAAGATTGCACCCTGGGTCAAAGAGAATAGAATAGATTCTCTTAAGGTGATGTACACGAACAACAATTGCTAACAGAAATTTATGAATTTTCAAGGCCAACTGATTTTGTTCATTGACCCAATCCATGAATACATGGGAACCGTCAACTATTTACATGTTTACTTCTTTATGCATGTATTGTTGGTAGCTGATTCTGTTTGTCTAGATATGAGAAAAGTCGAAAACAAATTATGGCTGCTAGTTTTGCGTTCATCAGTAAAGTGATCTAGCGACAAGAAAGTCTAAAAGTGTCAATTACGTTTAAGTGACCCGGTTCCATTTAAATTATAATTATTTAAAGTTAAATTAAAAGTCGAGGTGCGGTAGAACCCTTTGTGTGGAAAATAAAACTAATTAGAATAAAGTAAGTCAGTGCAATGTATAGTGCGAAGTGAGATATTTATTAAAATTGTGTATTATAGCCAAGTGTCTAAGCTGTTAGGAGCGGAAGCGACCCGATTTATTTCCCAGAAGAAGCAGACCTATGTGTAGAAACCCGTAAGTGAGCGATTGAAATTTGTCATGTAGGAAATAAATTACAATTTGTGATTTTATGGACCATAGTGTGGCTGCAGTTGGTTGCGTGAAAATATCAAATATAATCTCCAAACAGCAATAAGCGGTCCGAAAATCCGTAGAAGCCACAGGGATTTTTCTAAAACAAGGTAACAAAAAATTGAAACATAAATACGTTTTAAATTGTGTCGTTAGAACACCGGGAAATAAAGTGAGAAGTGGCATCCTCCAACACAATTGTGGGTAATACCAGTTGTCCAAAATAAGATCCACCGAGATAAGAGAGTCGATAAATGGATTTTGTATTAGCTAAGACAACTTAGTAGGGGGCACAACCACTTGGTGAAAATTACATGTTCCACATATGTTCTAAAACAAGCCGAGACAAGTTAGTACGAGCCACAACCAGGAACACTGAAAGTGGTATACCAGAAATTACTGTGGTCAAGACGTCGGAGAATCTGGTCTATAAATTGTTTCAAATACCAAAGAATGACCATAAAATTGGAAACAATTTCCATTAAATATATGATCGCGGAGGAGCGTAGAATATAAGTTAGGATAGGTTTTTTTTTGTTATTTATTTCGTTTTTTTTAATGTTCGTTTTGTAGTCAGTGTTTTAATATTCATATAGTTAGTTATCAAGAAGTATAAAGAAAAGGTAAATTATCACAGAAGGATCCAACTACGAAGGCAGTAAAATTTAATAAATTGTGAAAAGTAGGTAATTTAAGCCTCAAACTTAAAATATCAGAATAAACCAAAATCCTTCAAAGAGCTATTTTAGGGAAAGGTTAGGAAATTCTATATTTTGTTGATTTAAATAATTTGTTTTTGTGAGTTACCTTGAGTTTTATTTGTTTTTGGATCTTAGCATAATTTAATGGTTTTTTTTTGTAGTATTTTAACCGTCGACTTCGAGAGTCTTATTTATTTTTGGATTTTTATTTGATTTTCAGTTTTATTTAATAATTTAGTTTCTGCCCCCATTTTACATTAAGACGTTAAATGTTGCAAAATTTGTCGCAAAGAGTTAATGTTTATTTTTTTTTAGAGAATCTACTTTAATTCTAATAGCCACGATTTAGGTTTCTTTTGTGTATAATAGTATTAAGTTATGTTTAAAATAAATGTAATATGAAATTTGAAATAATGTCTGTGTAAAGTTTTTTTTGTGGATTTCGGATACATTAGGAGGATGCGGTGAGCGTAAGTAAAGGTGAATTGGTGTGAAGGTGTAAAGGGTCGTTAAAACCATATAAATAAACGACTATGGTAGGGTGGGCAGCGGCTATGGGATTATCCATCTGTCCCAAAACGTATGTGGTGTTATGATGAATGTGTTTGATATGTTGATGTTTTTTTTAAAGGAATGTGTTGAGTTTTTTTTTTGTTGTTTCAAAAGAACAAGACTTTTTTTTGTTGTTGTGAGTCCCTCAAGTTAGTGACGCGGGTTGAGAACCCATACCGATGAAGAGCTGGCCGGTGTGTTGTCACGAAAATGGAGATCACAGGGTACATAACAATAAATGGCGCCCAAACAGAAACAAGAATCCATCCAGTACAATAGTTTAACACAAACGTATTTAGCTGATCCCAACCCAAATATAAGTCATGTCATATTGGAAGTCAAGATGTGAATTAGAAGGCAAAGATTATAAGCTCTAAGTACGCAAAATACTTGACAGATGGGCGATCAGCGGTACTGCTGTTATACCAAACAAGATTTGTCTTAGGCTGATCTGTAATTATTCGTCTAAATGCATTGATCTTGCTTGAAGACAATTTTCTGTTAATTTAAATTCTCGTAATATTTTTTTTTGTTTTGAAAAGTTACGGCCTAATGATCTGTGGATTTTAGATTGCGTAATTGAAGAGTTAATTAATTTTACTAGTATATAGCACTACATACGGCAAATAAGGAAAGCACGCCAAAAACACACCTGTACACACCTACACCCGAGCTAACCACGCCGCATCAAAGTCTCCAATGTAAAAGAAATCTGATTTTTGTCAATTATATTGTGTTATCGTAAAGTAGCGAGTAGAAATAATATGTGTAGAGTGTCCAAATATATTCATATTTTAATAAATATTTTATCTTAAATACATAAAACATAAATTTCATTGAGATCAATGATAAAAGCAAAAAAACATATAAATTGAATTGATTTTTCAGTTGGGTATCTTAAAAATATATTTTGTTTACTACCTTGCTAAAGGGGGATTGAATCGTGTCCAAACCTAAAGAGAAAGATAACAATCTTACAGGTTTGAAGATATTTTCTTTTCATAATTTACCCTATATAAAATGTCTCTTGTTTACTCAAACAAGAAGACTCAGCCCAAAAGAACAAAAGACAATAGCATCAGGGATTTGTTCCAGACAATTTTGAGAACACGCGATGATGCACACCCTCCGGAGCAGGAAGAGATTCATCTGGAAACCGCAGACACCGATAAGTCAGCGGGTGCTATTCCCAAGCAAAGATTGCCACCACCAGAATACACCTGGCCGAGTTATGCAGTGCCACCTCCAAACTATGACGAGCCAGCCTCATATTGTGGAAGAGACAATTCTCATAAATTAGTTCATCTGATGAGAAGATCTGTGGCAGAAGTGATGGGAGAATACAACACTGAAATGGAGAAGAAAATTGATGCGAAAATTAGCAACTGCATTCAGGCAGCTATGCGCGACATTGTTAAGGAGATTGGAACATTGAAAGTAACCGATACATCCGGAAGTAACGCTCAAGCTAGTTCAAACGACGAAAATCATAACAATGCGACAAAACAACAAACAAGAGCACCGAGAAAAAGAAGGGACTACTTTGCTACAACGTCACCACCCTCCAGAAGATTAGATTTTGAACGTATAAGGAATGGTGAATCACCTAGACCCGTTCACGTTCCAGAGCACGGCACAAATAATTCTGAGAGAGATGTGAGGCAACAAGGACCAATCAGAGGACCAATTCAGATCGACAAGTGGGATATAGTGTTCGACGGAAATTCTGAAAATTTATATGTTGAAGACTTTATATTCCGAGTCGAATATTTGCAGAAATACCACGGGAATTGTTGGGAAGAAATTCGAAGAGATTTCCATCGGCTTTTAAAAGGAGATGCCCGAGAATGGTATTGGATGGTAGTAAATACCGTTGGGAGAAGATGGTCCGATCTGAAAAAGGCGTTGTTACTGGAATATAGATCAAATAGAAGCGATTACGACTTTATTACGGACCTAGAGGAGCGTAGGCAACGCCCCGGTGAAAGTTTGGACTCATACTTTCAAACAATGCGAAGGCTGTGAGCTCGATTGAGAAAGCCCATTCCGGAAAGGGAAATGATTCGTATTCTCAAGAGAAATGTGAGAAACAGTATTGCTCAAATAGTGTACCCGATGAATATTTATACTGTAGAGCGGCTTAGAGACGAGTGCAAAGTGATCGAGAAAAATTATTTGAGGAAAGAACCCCTTGTGAACTTACCGCCATATCGTCCTGCAGCATCCAAACGACCACATGTTGACGAGATTAACCAGAGTCCGGAGAAACAGACCGAAGACCCTGAAATAGTGGAAGAAGTACAATACCAAAAAAGATCCAATATGCAAATAGGAGGTGAACTACTGACTGAAAAGAATGTTCTCATATGCTGGAACTGCAGAAAACCAGGACATGGATTCATGCAGTGACTATCGACACAAAGAAATCTTTTTTGTTACAAATGCGGAGCAATGGGAGTGATTACGCCAAAATGCCCAAAGTGCACGGGAAACTCAGCACGGAGTGTGGTAATACCGGCAGACCCGCACTCCAACCAGAACGCCGCCAACTTTTAAGCGACGTGGCTACCCAAACGGAAGATTCGTCTACTAAATGGGAAACGAAAAGGCAGATTAGAATATTAAAACAAGGAGAAAATAACTTACTTATACCATCAAATAGGGAAATAGTTAGAGAGCATAAATCATATGAAGATAGATTGTTAAATTATTATAATGTTAGAAATAGAATATTCAATGAATCCCCAAACACGAAAAGGCTGGAAAAGATAAGAAAAGATCGAAAGAGATTTAAAGATAAAAAGCTAGAAAAAAGATTAGTTAAAGATTCGGTATTTAGATGTAGTTCTGTTAACCATGAAAATCATGAAAAAGAGATTTTGTAGATATAAGAATAGGAGCATATAATGTGAAAGGACTATTAGACACAGGAGCATCTGTAAGTCTATTAGGTAAAGATTGCGACAAGTTGTTGGATAATCTAGACATGGAAGTAAGCCCATATATATCAGAGGTGAAAACCGCTGGTGGGCAGAATTACTACATCATTGGAAAAGTCGCCTTACAGGTACATTTCAAAAATCGAGAGGAGAAAATTACATTCTATGTGTGCCCCGATTTAATTCAGAAGGCGTACTTAGGGGTAGATTTTTGGAGAAAATTCGAACTAGCTCCAGAAGTATTTAACGTAAATGAATTAAATGTTGATAAATTGGCGGAAGATTTCCCATTGGAAACTGAAAAAGTAGAAACACATATCTTAAATGAAAACCAGAAATTAACACTGGAACAAGTTAAGTCTAAATTTATATCTTTTGAATGCCATGGATTGGGAAAAACAGATTTAGAAGTCCATCAGATAGATCTGACAGAAGGAACAACGCCGGTCAAGGACCGATACTACCCCGTATCACCTGCGGTACAAAAACTAATGTATGAGGAGATAGATGAAATGTTGAGACTGAAAGTAATAGAAGAGTCACAAAGTCCTTGGAGTAACCGAGTGACATTGGTCAGAAAGCCAGGCAAGAATAGGCTATGTTTAGATGCTCGAAAATTAAATGATAGGACAGTCAAAGATGCGTACCCTATTCAAAATATAGAGGGAATTTTGAGTAGATTAGACGAAACACATTTTATAAGCAGCGTGGACCTTAAGTTTGCTTTTTGGTAGATAGACTTGGAGGAAAAATCCAGAGCCTACACAGCCTTTACGATACCCGGTAGACCGCTATACCAGTTTAGGGTGATGCCGTTCGGATTATGCAATGGCAGGCTTGCGAGGTGGGCATTACAGCTGCAAACCTATGATTTCGAGATCGAGCACCGAAAAGGGGTAGATAACATCGTGGCTGGCATGCTTTCACGAACAGTGGAAGAAGTGGACGTGGCACCGGAGACCATATTAGGATTCGAAACTACAGAATTCGGATCAGAAGAATACCTAGATCTCATAAAAATAATAAGGGATAACAAAGATAATTTACCAGATCTGAAAGTTGTGAACAATCTAGTATTTAAAAGAAATAGAACACCTTCGGAAGTAGAAGAAACGGACGAATTCCTATGGAAATTATGGATACCCAGCTCGCTTACCACCAGCTTAATAAAAGATGCTCATGAACCTCATAATTAAATATTATTGGCCTTGGGTGTAACTCCATTTTTTGCCCTATTTGGCCACAACATGTTCACATGTGGATCAGATTATAGGTTGGCACGAAGACTAAAAGCATTAGAAGACAATGACATCAATTTTTTGGACAGGAATGATAAGATAAGTCTAATTAGGGATAGAATAAAGAATAATATGCATACGGCTTATCAGAAGAGTGCTATTCGCTACAAACAAAGAGCGAGAACTGTCAAATTTACCCCTGGACAGGAGGTTTTTAAACGCAATTTTGTTCTGAGCGATTTCAAAAACAATATAAATGCCAAATTTTGCCGAAAATTTGTGAAGTGCAGAGTTGTGAAGATGCTTGGCAATAATTTATACGAGCTCGAGACCCTAAAAGGCAAACCATTGGGGGTATTTCACGCTAAGGACATCAAACAATAGGACATTAGGAGGAATTAGTGCAATAATAATTGATAGGACACATTTGGACACCTAAAGACCATATAGGACAATCTCTGTGATATTTTTATTTCTATTTATTTATTGTAGTGATTAAGGCATATATAGTTGGTAAGGAACTGGCAGCAAACCAATTCAAATGAATGATAAACAAAAACTAAGGATTAGGTAGATTACTATTCGGAAATGTCATGCGGTATTTGCCACACTTATTACAATCTAGAACACTTTTCTAAAAAAGTAAAGAAACAACAATTTTCTAAAAAAGTAAAGAAAATTGTTCATAGTGTGTAATTAAGGAGGAAATACTTGCATGAAATCGTATTGTCGTTGATATGCAGTCCTAGTAGCTGAGATATCATAACGACGAACAATGAAATTTGTTCATAGTTGTGGAAACGTCATTAAAAGAAAAAGAGAAAAAAAGTCTAGCCTGAAAGCGCCTAGAAAATTCGCATGTAAAAGTATTCTTAGTTAATCGTCATTTAATGACATGGAAAAGAAAACGAGAGAAGATAAATAAACTACTTTATTGTGGCTACCCGCAATCGATTGGGAGTCTAAGGCAATGATCAGACAGACAATGCATGTTTTTATTGTGGATAACCACCTTCAATGATAGTCTAAGAGAATTAGACAGATGAAAAAGAACGAAAATTAAATAATATTTTATATATAGATTAAGCCAGATTACAGAGATCAGTCCTGAAGGTCTAAATTTCGAGAACTGATGAACATACCGCTATTAGGTCCAATACCCAGTTGTGCAATATAATGTAGTATGTGTCACCGTCCTCAATTATTATTCTGCTTTTGATTTATACATGTTCTTCGTCCAATGTTAGCATCTAAAATGGCAATATTTTATCACAAAGACTCTGAATTCACTTTTTAAGAGCAGATTATACTTACCTAGTAAGTCCCTTATATCTTCATTGAAGTTATGTATTGTAAGCCCGTAGTGGTTTATATTTAGTGCCCGGCTAACTCATTTTATAGTGGGTGTAGCCTACGTTGGGCGCAGGACAACCTCAGAATACAAGGACCACTTTCCATCTGGCTATGTACCACCCATCACACTATTGTTTTGACGGGGAACCTTAAAACAACAGAGTTTTGTTGTGGGTGGGGTAGAAGAACATTTAAAACCTCAACCAACATTCAAACCAAAACCGCTTGAAAACCTGAAACGGAAATGTTTAAAAATGTTGATGAGGCAGTTTGAGACAATGATCCCCATACATATTGTAGCACGCCGATGTGGCAAGATAAGTATCGTCAATTTCCACAGCATACCTTAGGGAGTGGAAACGAAATACTTATCTCACCACTAAAGTGCCAGCACAAACATAACAACGATTAACGGGGGGATGCATGGCACCAAGTTCTATAATGAGCTTGGACAATGCTGCCGGACAAATAAATATGACCGGGCGGGATTCTTACCCACACCTTTAAAGAGGTTGGGAGTATTTAATATTCCATTTCGAGGGCTCCCGCGCTAACCAGTGCTGGGAAATGTCAGCCGCCCGGAGGCTTGGGAGATGGACGTGCTGTCGTTGCTCCAATATAGAGTATTGCTTACTCTGTGTGTATGTTTAGTAAAATTTGTTCTGTGTTGTCTGGTAACCTATGTTCGCCTTATATATTTATTTGTTTTTTTTGTTTAAATATTTGTTTAATGTTGGCGAAGGCAATTCTGGCGCGAAATGTTTTGTGTGTTTCTTGCTTGTCTTGTGTGGATTATAAAATTGACATATGTCTGCATGTGGATAGAGTGCATGGTTGTATTTTTTTGGTATAGTTCCAATTGACGGAGTTGCCAGAAGATTGCACCCTGGGTCAAAGAGAATAGAATAGATTCTCTTAAGGTGATGTACACGAACAACAACTGCTAACAGAAATTTATGAATTTTCAAGGCCAACTGATTTTGTTCATTGACCCAATGCATGAATACATGGGAACCGTCAACTATTTACATGTTTACATGTTTACTTCTTTATGCATGTATTGTTGGTAGCTGATTCTGTTTGTCTAGATATGAGAAAAGTCGAAAACAAATTATGGCTGCTAGTTTTGCGTTCATTAGTAAAGTGATCTAGCGACAAGAAAGTCTAAAAGTGTCAATTACGTTTAAGTGACCCGGTTCCATTTAAATTAGAATTATTTAAAGTTAAATTAAAAGTCGAGGTGCGGTAGAACCCTTTGTGTGGAAAATAAAACTAATTAGAATAAAGTAAGTCAGTGCAATGTATAGTGCAAAGTGAGATATTCATTAAAATTGTGTATTATAGCCAAGTGTCTAAGCTGTTAGGAGCGGAAGCGACCCGATTTATTTCCCAGAAGAAGCAGACCTATGTGTAGAAACCCGTAAGTGAGCGATTGAAATTTGTCATGTAGGAAATAAATTACAATTTGTGATTTTATGGACCATAGTGTGGCTGCAGTTGGTTGCGTGAAAATATCAAATATAATCTCCAAACAGCAATAAGCGGTCCGAAAATCCGTAGAAGCCACAGGGATTTTTCTAAAACAAGGTAACAAAAAATTGAAACATAAATACGTTTTAAATTGTGTCGTTAGAACCCCGGGAAATAAAGTGAGAAGTGGCATCCTCCAACACAATTGTGGGTAATACCAGTTATCCAAAATAAGATCCACCGAGATAAGAGAGTCGATAAATGGATTCTGTATTAGCTAAGACAACTTAGTAGGGGGCACAACCACTTGGTGAAAATTGCATGTTCCACATATGTTCTACAACAAGCCGAGACAAGTTAGTACGAGCCACAACCAGGAACACTGAAAGTGGTATACCAGAAATTACTGTGGTCAAGACGTCGGAGAATCTGGTCTATAAATTGTTTCAAATACCAAAGAATGACCATAAGATTGGAAACAATATCCATTAAATATATGATCGCGGAGGAGCGTAGAATATAAGTTAGGATAGGTTTTTTTTTGTTATTTATTTCGTTTTTTTTAATGTTCGTTTTGTAGTCAGTGTTTTAATATTCATATAGTTAGTTATCAAGAAGTATAAAGAAAAGGTAAATTATCACAGAAGGATCCAACTACGAAGGCAGTAAAATTTAATAAATTGTGAAAAGAAGGTAATTTAAGCCTCAAACTTAAAATATCAGAATAAACCAAAATCCTTCAAAGAGCTATTTTAGGGAAAGGTTAGGAAATTCTATATTTTGTTGATTTAAATAATTTGTTTTTGTGAGTTACCTTGAGTTTTATTTGTTTTTGGATCTTAGCATAATTTAATGGTTTTTTTTGTAGTATTTTAACCGTCGACTTCGACAGTCTTATTTATTTTTGGATTTTTATTTGATTTTCAGTTTTATTTAATAATTTAGTTTCTGCCCCCATTTTAAATTAAGACGTTAAATGTTGCAAAATTTGTCGCAAAGAGTTAATGTTTATTTTTTTTTAGAGAATCTACTTTAATTGTAATAGCCACGATTTAGGTTTCTTTTGTGTATAATAGTATTAAGTTATGTTTAAAATAAATGTAATATGAAATTTGAAATAATGTCTGTGTAAAGTTTTTTTTTGTGGATTTCGGATACATTAGGAGGATGCGGTGAGCGTAAGTAAAGGTGAATTGGTGTGAAGGTGTAAAGGGTCGTTAAAACCATATAAATAAACGGCTATGGTAGGGTGGGCAGCGGCTATGGGATTATCCATCTGTCCCAAAACGTATGTGGTGTTATGATGAATGTGTTTGATATGTTGATGTTTTTTTAAAGGAATGTGTTGAGTTTTTTTTTGTTGTTTCAAAAGAACAAGACTTTTTTTTTTGTTGTTAGTCCCTCAAGTTAGTGACGCGGGTTGAGAACCCATACCGATGAAGAGCTGGCCGGTGTGTTGTCACGAAAATGGAGATCACAGGGTACATAACAAGCATGAAAAAAAACAGTACCTGACAGAAAGTTTTCGCAAAGCAAACGTTGTAGAAACAGTCACATGTGAGAATCGAGTTTTTGTACCGATTCGTAGCGTTTTTGTTTCAATTCACATGTTTCATGTGAAAACTTTTTCGATTCGAGAACTACAGAAACGAGGTACTGTACTGTATAAAATATTCGAAAACCAAAGTGCCAGATATGAAGAAACTGCTTTGAAAATAGGTACAATTGCCAATGGTATTGACAATTTTTTGAATTTGCATTTCGAAAGCTAATTCAAATTAAACTACAAATTATAACTGTAATATAATTAATTTGCCCCATGCATGACAAATATGCATAAATGTAAACAGCACTCAATTCAGTACTGCCAGGCAATAATGATGTTTTATAAACTTAGTTAAGTGGTAACATCACTACTTAAGGAATTGCCATTAAATCATAATATTTCTGGAATTTTAATAAATATGGCAGTACTATTCCGAAATTCCTTTGGTGGAACAAAATTGACAGTTCCAACAAACTAAATTGTAACAAACAACCCCTAAAATTGTAAACAATAGGAAATAAAATGTAATTTTGTACAATAAAGTGTGTGTAAATAAATGATTACTAACATAAAAAATGATTTGACGTGTTTTCTTTCCCTTAGATGTGCTTATGCTGTGCTTTAGGTGTTATAAATAGGGAAAGTGTTATGTTTTAAATGTATGTACTTATATACTAGGTGACTTTCTGTGGACTCTGGACAGTTATATGTAAAATAATGCGTTAAGAGGACTAATAGAGACTTGAAGGAACATGTCTGGCTAACATATTTCCATATTCGCAGTGGTCCGGTAAAAGTTCCAGTATCAAAACTTTGTATTTTTTGCGGTGGCCACCACTTCTAAGACCTCTGGAACGTTACCTGCAAAAAATGCGTCAATTGGACTGATTGAGATTTCAAGGGGCATGTCTAGCCTACCTAATTCAGTTTATAAAATTTGGCGGAAAGTTTTCTGAAAAAAGTTTCCAGTATGAAAACTTTTTCCAAAATTGTTTTTTTTTGCTATGGTCAAAATTGCAAGGGCTATGGAACGTTACCTGCAAAAAATGCGTCAATTGGACTGATTGGGATTTCAAGTGGCATTCCTACCCTACCTAATCAAGTATTGAAAATTTGGCGGAAACTTTTCTGAAAAAAGTTTCCAGTATGGAAACTTTTTCAAAAATTGTTTTTTTTTTATATGGTCAAAATTGCAAGGGCTGTGGAACGCATTGTAAATTTTGTAAATCCTATTTGGAGTGAAGGATGACTTTTTCTAAATTATGTATGTATGTTTCACGTAGTGATGACAGCATTAGTATTTTTTGAACTTTCTCGCGTAATTTCCCTTGTCTTACTACTTTTGAGTCCTGTGGCCCTGGCTCAGGTAAACTACGTCTGTCCATGCTAGAGCATTTGATGTCAGAAAATCTTGTTCTATTTTTCTGCATATCTTTGCTATTTTTTACAAAATCATAAGATAAATCATGCCCAAAAACGTCTTTTGCACATTTTTGCAGAATTGAGTTTGTATATACACGATTGATGATCAACCGATGGTATCAATTCAGGCACAGTAGTTAGGCATCTGATGATGAACTTGACACGGAGTTCGAAACTAGTCAATGCAGTGAGTGTAGTGTGTATTGAACTGAATTGTCTATTTTTCCAACAAAAAACCAACCATTTTTCAATTCGAAAAATGTACATGACTTGTAAGCTTGTAGTATGAATTTCTCATACATTAACCAACAATTTTAATTACCTTTTTAGCAACAATGCAAAACCGACAAATTGACAGAAACTATATGTCGCGTCATTCATCAAAATAAAAATAATAAATTATATTTTTTTCACGAAACAGCAAAGTGGAGAATATTAATGATTTTAATGTTTATCATTAAAATTGTAAACCAGTCTCTTACATCAATGAACCATATTAATCGGTACAATAGAACGTATTCGTCACAGTAATGAAACATGTTCGCCGCAGTGATGTAAGTTTTCCGGTTAATGACATCATTTTCGTTGCGACGATGTATCTTTTGCCAAAGGCTTAAATAATTTTAAACAATTATGCCGCAAAAATGCAAACTTTTTAACAAAAGTTCACTCATTATTATAACTTTTATTTATATTTTAATTATTATAATGTTTTTAATGTTTTTAATTATTATAATGTTTTTAATATTCCATTCCATTTTTTGAATTTTGAACTTTAATCTCTTGCCGTTGAACGGTAAATAAATAATTTCATATTTTGAATGAGGACTTATTTAGTATCTGATCTGTGCAAATACTTACCAAAACATAGTACTTTTTGAAATTTTAAAGTGACTTTCAATAGATTATTAATGGTTTATAGATACTGCGAACAGTTTTCAATGATTTACTTATATATATACATATATAATTTCCATAGGATATTAAATGCCAGAGATTCGTCCGTTTATATATTTAGGCTTTGTAGAATTTAAATAAAAGGTTTATGTACGAAATCGGCACCAATAATTTCACCTCAAATTGTGCCACAAAGCGGTCAAAGTTCTAAATGAGTTTGTCGTCGCGAAACCTTTGTCGGTGCTGTATTTCATTAGACAGCGTGCCGTATTTCATTAGGTAATGTACTTTATAAAAAACTTTGTTAGTTTTATCCACATCACTTATAGATTAAGAGATGTTTGGTGTAAAAGTTAGGTAAGATTTACAGAAATTAAGGCTGCAAATTTAAAATAGAAGTACATCCTCGTCAGTACTAGATGCATCCAATATTAAATTTCATAACATATTGCAATACACGTAAAAAAAAAAAAAAAAAAAAACCGTTTCCCATTACATCCCATGAAGGGATTGGGGAGAGCTTCTCACAACCAGTGACCTGTGCGCTTTCTAATTTTTCACTCACTGATTGGGACCTACAGTTTTTACACCGATTTCGAACGGTATTTTGAGAAGCTTTTTCTTGGCTAAATACTCGATAGTGTCGCCGTCACTATGCGAGGTGACCGCCGCCGAAAGAATTTTTTTTTAAGGTGGTCAGAGCAGGGATCGAACCCGGGATCTCATGTACAAGAGGCGCGCACACTACCCATTGCACCACCGACGGCCATTGCAATACACGTACCTACGTTTTTTCTCTGTTGTGTACAAAATTTCCAAAAAAAAATCAAAAAATTATTAAAAAACGGGAATCCCGGGAATCCGGGAAATTGATTTATTTTTCCTGCTTTCCCGGGAAATGAAAAAGTCCGGGAGTTTGAATTCCACATATAATAGTGGTCTTCATGAAAGCTCGAAAGAACCTCGTAAACTCGAAAACATCGTAAACTTGCACAGCAAACGGCAAAACAAACAAATTTCCCATACAAAGCGACTTGCTCAAAAGTGGAAAGTTTTCGAGGCAAATTTGCTGCGTAAACGTGGGATGGAGAAACGAGTAAACTTTTGACATTTCGTTGTCATCTGACTAGGATGGATAAATAAGGTGATAGCACTAGAACAGTAGAAAAAGTACACACACATAATACATGCAATTGCTACCGCTACCACCTTATGTATCTATCTTGGTCAGCTGATATGGTTTTGAGCACAACTACGCTGAGCAACTTTACCTGGTGCCTCATGCAACGGTGCGAGGGAAACTTGCGCTGAGCAAAAGTTCTCGGCTTTCACGTTTGCATGAATACCGCTAATGAATTTCATATCAAAACCGATATGCATTGAAATCGACTCTCTCAGTTTTTAATGACATTTTGCATACAGCTAGATTTTACCTATAGAAACACAACCTCATTTTTAGAAATTGGATTTTTGAAAATATGTGGTCGTGGCAAGGTATCGAAATATTTGAAAAATGACGGTAATAGGTACTTTTACAGCCTGTTTTTGTAACTATCTTCAAACAGCAGGCGTGCAATTGCTAGACAAGCAATCAGGTTTTCAATTAAGTTCCTTGTTGCTTTTCGCTTGGGCATAAAAGCTCTTTTTCTTGGTTGTGTTCCTGTCAAAGAACAATATTACCTTCATGTTGTTTTTATTGGCATTTCTTAAAGCTTTTTCATACAAATATATGCTAAACGGAGGCAACCCTAGCCATCTGCTCTAAAATCAACAACAGCTGATTGTAGGTATTAAAAAATATATAAACAAACGAAAATAAACACAATTGTTTGCTTTTTTACCAACTTAAAATAATTTCCTCCGTTGCTCTCGGTTTTCCTATTAAAAGCCTGTTTTTGTAACTATCTTCAAACAGCAGGCGTGCAATTGCTAGACAAGCAATCAGGTTTTCAATTGAGTTCATTGTTGCTTTTCGCTTGGGCATAAAAGCTCTTTTTCTTGGTTGTGTCCCTGTCAAAGAACAATATTACCTTCATGTTTTTATTGGCATTTCTTAAAGCTTTTTCATACAAATATATGCTAAACGGGGGTAACCCTAGCCATCAGCTGTAAAATCAACAACAGCTGATAGTAGGTATTAAAAAATAAATAAACAAACGAAAATAAACACAATTGTTTCCTTTTTTTACCAATTTAAAATAATTTCCTCCGTTGCTCTCGGTTTTTCTATTAACAGCCTGTTTTTGTAACTATCTTCAAACAGCAGGCGTGCAATTGCTAGACAAGCAATCAGGTTTTCAATTGAGTTCATTGTTGCTTTTCGCTTTGGCATAAAAGCTCTTTTTCTTGGTTGTGTCCCTGTCAAAGAACAATATTACCTCCATGTTTTTATTGACATTTCTTAAAGCTTTTTCATACAAATATATGCTAAACGGGGGTAACCCTAGCCATCAGCTGTAAAATCAACAACAGCTGATTGTAGGTATTAAAAAATAAATAAACAAACGAAAATAAACACAATTGTTTCCTTTTTTTACCAATTTAAAATGATTTCCTCCGTTGCTCTCGGTTTTTCTATTAAAACTACGGAAAATGATGATAGAGAAAGTCGCCTAAGCCGTAGGATTTTGCGTGATTGAAATGAAAACACATCAATATAACCCACACGAACAAATTTTTACGATTGTCTATTTTGACATTTAACATTGTACGTTGTTGACTTATGTGAACCTACATTTTGACGATAACTAAAAGCTTTTGTGTTTACGCTCAAAAAAAAGTTTATAAAAACCAAAAATGAAATTCGTTTGGCTCTAGACGTGCGATGACAGAAAAAACAAGTTACAAAAACAGGCCGTAAATCTGGTCGGCGGTGATTTTAATGCTAAGCATAAACTATGGGGTTCACGACTGGTTACTACAAGAGACAGAGAATTGTATAAGTCCATGTTGGCGGAAAATCTAAATCACCTGTCTACCGGCGAACCAACATATTGGCCTTCTGACCCAAGCAAAACACCAGATCTAATAGATTTCTGCATACTAAAAAATGTGGACAAACGGAAATGCTCTATAACTACTTGTCTCGAATTGTTATCTGATCATTCGCCATTTATTGTTACATTACAGTCTAGGGTAGCAGACACCACACCTAAACCTTTTCTGCATACAGACACAGCTGACTGGCGCTTGTTTAAGCAAAACATTGAGGATAGAATAGATGTAAATATCCCCTTAAAAAATGCTGAGGACATAGAGGAAGCTTTCTATAACTTCACAACAACTATTCAACAAGCAGTTTGGGAATCTACAATTGCAGATACTACTAGACGAAATTCTGATTCGGTAACAAGAGATATTATGGCCTTGATACGAGAGAAACGCAAATTAAAAAGATATCGCAAACAACGAGACATGGTAGGGATAAAACAAACCTAAATAAAGCCACAAAGAAACTTAAAAAGGCACTACTCTGTCAGGACAATCTTGAGTTTAAAACATATACCTCAAGACTTTCTCCCACAGATAACAATAAATAAAGGGTCCGCCATCTAACGTTTTTTTTTCAACTAGTCCTTATTTCGTGAACGGTAACACTTAGCTCATGTCTGATTTGACATATAATTAGTTTTATCCTTCCGCTGATCGAATATGGTTGTGTATACGCTTGAACAACGCTGGGAAATATTGCGGCATTACTTTGAAAATCATGGTAATGTTGCAGAATGTGTGCGAAAATTGCGTACGGATTTTGGAAGAAGAGAAGCACCGTCAGCTCCGTATGTTCGTTATCTTGTGAAAAAAGTGGCATCCTCATCGATAAACCAAAGCGTGGAAAGCCAAAAATAGTGCGTACACCCGAGAATATTGCTGCTGTGGCAGAAAGTGTGCGTGAAGCGCGATCAACATCAATTAACCGTCGTTCTCAACAACTGAACATTGCAACATTGCTGCACACAATCGATAATGTGCTTAAAAATTGGACCGATCGTGTAGGCTACTGCATGGCCAGCCGAGGCAGCCATTTGAATGAAATTATTTTCCATTATTAACCGGAAGGATTGTACTTTCAAATAAAAAAAGAAATTTGAGAAAATATTCAGTAGTTTTTTTTATAGCATTTTCAAAAAAAAAAGTTATTTGGCGGACCCTTTATAACCTTTGGAAAGCGACGAAAAAGTTCAGCAGGGAAACAACCAGAATACCACCTATAAAGGGCTCTAATGTAAACTGGTGCAAAACAGATAAAGACAAAGCTGATCTGTTTGCCACGCATCTATCAGAAGTTTTCAAACCATTTTTACCTAGTAGGAATGATGAACAAATAACGGAGTTTCGTCTGTCCCCTGGTCAAATGGACTTGCCAGTAAAAAATACAACCTGTAAGGAAATACAAACCGTCATAAAAAACCTACCAAACAGAAAAAAAGCACCAGGATTCGATCTAATCACAACAAAACTCTTAAAAGAGTTACCCGACATAGCTATCATACACATGAGAAACCTGATTAATTCAGTGTTCCGAAATGGCTACTTCCCTGCTCAGCTTAAAGTAGCGGAGATCATACTGATACTGAAACCGGGAAAACCCCCGAGGATGTAAAGTCATATAGACCAATAAGCCTTCTTCCGGTAATGGGCAAAATTATTGAAAAATACTACTTAATAGAATGAAACCTATAATAAGTTCCAGAAATATTATACCTGATCACCAGTTTGGTTTTAGAGAGCGGCACTCGACGATTGAACAGGTTCATAGAACCATCAAGGTCATAAGGACAGCTTTCGAAAAAAAAGAGTACTGTTCAGCTGTATTCCTTGACATTAGCCAAGCTTTTGACAAGGTTTGGCATGTGGGACTATTGTACAAACTCAAAAAGTCGTTACCCTACCCATTGTTTTTAATACTGAAATCTTATCTGGAAAATAGATTCTTCTACGTGAAGTTCAACGATGAGCAAACTCGCTTATGTTGTATAAACTCAGGTGTTCCACAAGGTAGCAATCTAGGACCGGTATTATACACCCTCTTCACGGCTGATATCCCAACTGGCGTTAACACTACGATTGCTACATTTGCAGACGATACTGTTTTGCTGTCAACACACCAGGATAATGTACTCGCTTCTCAACATTTGCAAGGCCACTTAAATAAAATTGATGACTGGTGTGACTCTTGGAGAATAAAGCCAAATGCTAACAAGTCAACTCATGTCACCTTCACTTTAAGAACTAAAACCTGCCCTCAAGTAACACTCGGCTACGATAAATTACCTCAAGCAGAAAGTGCTAAATATCTCGGTATTCATCTAGACCGGCAACTCACATGGCAAAAGCACATACTTTCCAAAAGGAAACAGTTAGGCTTTAAACTTACCGCATATTACTGGCTTTTAGGACGAAATTCTAGACTATTGCTTGACAACAAATTACTGCTATATAAAACCCTTTTCAGACCTATCTGGTCTTATGGATCTGAAATTTGGGGTACAGCATCAAAAACAAATATTAATATTATACAGCGCTTCCAATCAAAATTCTTTCGTTTAATAACTAATGCTCCAACATATGTCTCCAATAAAATTCGTCATAGGGACCTTCACTTAAATACTGTCCAACAGGAAATCGATGTAGTTAATCAACGTTATGCGAACAGGTTATCAAGCCATAGTAACCCATTAGCTCTACAACTGCTGAACGTCTCATCATCCCAACGACGACTACGACGTTTTCAACATACTAATCTTGTTGCCACCAGATAATCTATTCAAGATAAATTATGTAAATGTAATAGTAGTTTTATAGCTACCTTAACTCCAAAGGAGGATAAGCAATGGCTCATCCTTCACATGCTAAAACACTATGTTTAATTTATTCATGTAAATCTACAAATTGCCTAATGTCATATATAATGATAAATTGCAAATAAAATTGGAGTCTAAAAAAAAAAAATTTGATTGAAATTATTTTCCATTATTAACCGGAAGGATTGTACTTTCAAATAAAAAAAGAAATTTGAGAAAATATTCAGTAGTTTTTTATAGCATTTTCAAAAACAAAAGTTATTTGGCGGACCCGTTATTTACAAAAAGGTTAGTTTTAGGTCCCTTTTGTAAGAATATGTATTATATTTTCCCAAAAGGTAATTTTTTAAAGAAAGGTACTTCTTGTATTAAAAACTAATGTGTATTTTAAGGAAAGGTACTATTTTTAAGAAGAAGTACTTTCTGCAAGAAAAAGCCGTAAGAGTATGTATTTTATTTACAAAGAAATACTTTCTTTAAGAGCAAGTACTTTTTAAAGAAGTGGTCGAAAGGTGCACCTCAAGCAAAATGCAAATTGTGCAAAAAGGGTTTAAAAACCAATGGCGGCTGTACAAAAGGTTTAATAACACATCTTAACTTAAGCTAATTTTGGCATATGTATTAAAGGCCTGTGACCGTCGGTGGTGCAATGGGTAGTGTGCGCGCCTCTTCTACAGGAGATCCTGGGTTCGATCCCTGCTCCAACCACCTTAAAAAAAAAAAAAATTTCTTTCGACGACGGTCACCTCGCTTAGTGACGGCGACACTATCGAGTATATAGCCATGAAAAAGCTTCTCAAAATACCGTTCGGAATCGGTGTAAAACTGTAGGTCCCAATCAGTGAAAACTGGAAAGCGCACAGCTCAGTGATTGTGAGAAGTTCTCCCCGGTCCCTTCATGGGATGTAATGGGAAACCATTTATTTATTTTATTAAAGGCCTGCAAAGAACCATCCAAACACACTTGTTGCTTATTGTTCATTTTTATTATATCTGCTTGTATCTGTTTCGCTCGCTTTGGATTGAGTGCGTATGGAATATTTCTCTTTTAGATATCGATGGAATAGGTATGAGAGAGTGAAAGTACCAAGTATCAAAAATACTTGTATGATAACATACACAATAAACAGATATATCGGTATTCTTGTTATCTGTTCTTGAAATATGAGGAGAGCGTTTGTTTACTTACGTTAGACAATTTTGTTTTATTTTTTCTTAAAATTTGCCACAGATAAAACTTACACCATCACTTTTTGTAAAAACAATGGGAAAAGTAAGAGAACAGCATCAACGCAAAGCGTACGATCTGGAATATCCATATTAAATGGATATATCCATTTAAAAAAGAGGTACAACAGTTACTTCACTGAGTGGAACAGTTAAAGAGAAAAAAACTTCCACTACAATGAGAGCCAGAGAAAGAGATGATACGGTCTCTACTCAATCCAAAATGCATGAGCACATGTTGTGTTCTACTCTTTGTTGTATTTGTACCGATAATATCAGGTTCTTACTTGTTTTATCTGTTCGTACAAGTAAAATGAATGGAACGCTGCAGGCCTTTAATATGTATGTCTATTATACGGCTTACTCTCCAAAAATACAAAATTTATTGCGTTGGGTAAAACATTAAGCAAAGAAAGTAAAATAACAAAATCGGGGCAAATGCATAGTTTCGGAGTTATGGATCACAACATTTCGGATAATTTTTCCACTAACGTACCGTGTAAAGCCATTGATATCACTTTTTTGTATAAAACAAGTCGTAACTAACTCAAAAAATAATGTAGAATTTTTCGATAAGTCGCTTAGTTATCGAGTTATCGGATGTTTACGTTTCTCAAACAAAAATTTAAAAATTTTTTTAAAATAATTTTTGGTTTTATTTGAAAAAAACAAATAAACATCCGATAACTCGATAACTAAGCGACTTATCGAAAAATGCTACATTATTTTTTGAGTTAGTTATGACTAGTTTTATACAAAAAAGTGATACTAAACACGATAATTTTTCTAAATGTCAACAACCGATAACAAGCGACTTATCAAAAAGTTCTACACTATTTGATGAGTTTGTTTTGAATTGTTTTATACAAAAAACTGATATCATTGGCTTTACACGGTACGTTAACGCCATAGCCCTCTCACATATCCGAAATTTCGGAGTCCATAACTGCGAAACTATGCATTTGCCCAGACTTTGTTATTTTAGTTTTTTTTTGCTAAAGTGTGTAAGCCGTAAAATAGACCAGTTAAATTAAAATAGAATTCCGAAAAATCCCGAAAATTTTTTAAAATCAGCCCCATTTAGCATCCCTAGTAGGTACTTATCTCAAGAAAAGTTATTTTGTGTCACAAATGGTACTCTTTAAAGAAAGGCAGTTTTTTTAAGAAAAGGCAATTTGTTGTCAGAAAATGTACTTTTTTAAGAAAAGCTACTTATTTAACAAATTATTTTTTAAGAAAAGGTACTTTTTGTAAGAAAATTTACTTTTTAAGCAAAGGTAATTCTTTAAGATAAGGTATTTTTTAAGAAAAGGTACTTTGTATTTTTTTGAGAAAAGGCACTTATTTAAGGAAATACTCTTTTTTAAAATTTCTTTCACTTTGACTTTTCTAAATTTACTTTTTATTGGGTTCAAAACTATAATATATACTAAACTAGCACCCGGCAAACTTATAGAAGTTTTCGAACTGTGGAAGTGAACAGTTGTGATCGGAAAGCGAAAAAAAAGTGAAAAAACTTAAAACTTGTGAAAAGTGAAAAAAAGTGAAAAAAAAGAAAAAGTTTCAAAACTTAGTCTTTTTCAAGACTTGAAATAATTTGTGAAAATTTGTAATTTTCGAGTTTTGTTTTTTTCAAAAAGACTTAGAAAATTTTTGGGGCAAGTTGCGCAAAGTTCTGCTCTAACGCGCTCCTCAAAAATTTGAGTGACCTAAAGTCAAAATTAGACTGGTCACCTGTGCAATGCCAGCACAGAAGGCTCTGAGCGCGCCAGCCAGAGCAGACGTCACCCGTGCATCGCCAGCACGGAAGGCCAGAACACAGCCGGTTCTGGCGGAGAAGGCAACCACCAGCAAGGGCGTGATGGGCCCCAACGGCGGTAGACCAGCGGTGCAAAATGCACCAAATCAACGAAAGGGTAAGGTGCCGGTAATTACGGTTTATCATGCCAATGTCAAGTTAGTGACTGAGAATGCTCGGACAGCTTTGGGACATGGTAATTTTATAATCCGATTGTTTAGTGGATCGATGAATTTCAGTACCCTCTCGATAGAGGATTACGAGAAGTTGAAGACTATGCTGCGCGAGCAAACCTTCAAGTACTATACGTACACTCCAAAGATTTTGACCCTCGTTTCGGTGGTAGTTTGTGGTCTTTCGACCACATGTGACGAAATCGATGTGAGAACCTACCTTGGGGCTCTCACATTAAAGCTAAATATTCAGCGTTTGACGAAATTGAGTCGTGATAAGTGGCTAGTCCACTTGTCACGCGTCTCCGATTTTGAGGGCTTTTATCGCCTGAAGGGTATCCTTCACTGTCGCGTGACAGTACGCAAGGATAAAAAGAAGCGCGTTACACAGCGTCACAACTGTCAGCGCTTCGGTTATGTTTCGACCAACTGCGGCATGCCATTTCGGTGTGTGAAATGCAGTGGGGAACATGGACCCGGCAAGTGCACTATCCCTTCCAAGTGGAAGTGCAAATGGTGCCAGCTACCGACCCTGTCACGGGTTTGGTATCGCGCTTAGTAGGCTACACGCGGAAGTGCGCAAATTGTGAGGTCGACGGCCATGTGGCTAGCTGTAAGAGCTGCCCAAAGCGCCAGACCTTCCTCGACAAGCGGGCGAGAGCACAAACACCCAAGGTTGTGCGAACCTTCCCACGCAACAGTGGGGGGTGGTAAAGGGTGTTTCCTATGCTTCGGCGTTAGGCGCCCACTCAGCAGGTGCTGTTCCCAAGGCACCTGCTCGAGCACCGGCTCGCCCTGGAGTTAACTCAGGTGGGCTCGGTATGGTGGATGACGATTGTCGCCGCCGTTTCGGTAGGGACTTAGTCTCATGCATGACCGAGATTGGTCGTCTTTCGGCTGGTTACGCTAATTATTCCAGCGATGCTGAGAAAACCCAGGCTCTGTTTGGGTTCTTCCTATCTCTTTCAACTGACCAGAGACGTTAAATGCATTTTTGCTAACGTTAATTCGCTTGTGTCCATCCACAGGAGACATTATTTTAAAGTTTCTGATAGCTGAACATAAACTATCCGCTACTCACAAGTTGAGCTTCAATGGATTTGTAGTTCATCGGCAGAACAGATGCGGGCGCCAGGGTGGCGGCACCACTGTTTCTGTCAAGGACAATATACATCACGAAAGGGTGTTATTGGACCTTGGCGAAATTGAGAATACGTGCGTGCGTATTCACAGGGGGGATGAGTCTACGCTGACTGTGGTATCGTTGTACCTCAGACCGGGCGGTCTATTTGATTCTGGCTGGCCAAGGTGATTCAGTGATAGGAGCTGACCTTAATGCTAGCCATGCTAGCTGGGGGGCTACAGGACGAACACTAGGGGCAGGGCAATCCAGGAATTCCTTACTTGCTGTCCTGATATTATTGTAGTACCAACAAGTGGCCCAACTCGGATAGGTACTACATCGGCGACGTATATTGACCAATTTCTGGTCTCATCGGGGGTGGCGTTACGTGACACCGGGGGGAGCGGATTGGCGACACATGATTGCGGGTCGGACCATATGGCCGTGGAACTGCTGCTGGAGCGGGGGGATTTCGGACATCGCGAGCGACCTACGTTTTACGACTTTGACCGGATGGATAGACGGCGATTCAACCGGGTACTTGAGGGAGGGCTGAGAGGGAGCGAACTCCCAATCAATAGGAATGTCACAAACTCGGAAATCGACACTTGTGTTGAGTCTGTGGGCGTGGCTTTCCGTGGGGCTATTGAGGCCTCTATCCCTAAGGTTCCTACGGGACCTATGGGGCTCCGCAAACTTCCCCCGTATATCCTGGAATTTATACGGGAGAAGAAGCGACTTCGGCGGATAATCGTCAGGACTGAAGATCCTGGTAGGGCTATAACGGTTCGGGCTATAGTGCGCAATCTCGACATGATCATCCAGGGATCCACACGAGAGTTTCGAGATCTAATCGGAGTTCTTGCGGATTGGATGGGATACCAGATGTCCTTAAGCGGGTTAATGCCGCTATTTGGAATTTTCTGGCGGTGATTTTTAACCACTGCCTGAACTTGGTATATTTCCCGGCGGCTTGGAAGGAATCAGTTACGATCCCTATACCAAAGCCGGGTGCGGACCAAAAAGGAGTGGGGGTTATAGACCGATTTCGCTTCTGTCGCCCATAGGCAAACTACTTGAGAGCTTCATTTTAACTAGGATTGTTAGGACGGCAGAAGATAAAAGGATCCTCAAAGATAATCAATTTGGTTGTGACTCGAGCGTTGAATAAGAGAGATGCCACCATAGCGGTGGGTCTCGACATAGCTAGGGCATTTGATTCAGTCTGGCAGGACGGAATCTTATACAAAATGGTGAGATTGGGATTCGATATGGGCACCTGTAGGATGGTGGCTAGTTTCCTAAAGGGGCGCAAATTCCGTACTAAGGTCGGAGATGCGTACTCTAGCGTTAGAAATGTTGTGGCGGGAGTGCCCCAGGGTTCACTCCTGGGACCTGTACTCTACAACATCTTTGTCAGTGATTTACCAGAACCGCCTGATGGTGGGTTGCTACTGGTATATGCTGATGACTTATTTGTTGCCATGACGGCTGCAAGAGCCAGAAACACAAACTCCGGGGTTTACGAGTACCTGGAGGTTCTGTCGAGATATCTCGACAAGTGGAGGCTTAAGCTGAACGTTAACAAATGTGAGGCTGCTATAATCAAGGGCAAACGGCGATTGCTGTTTCGTAGTGCGAGGGCATTCGTACCTGATCTTTGGGTTGGGGACGCTCGAATAGGAAATACCGAGGTTCTTAAATACCTTGGAGTCCTATTCACGACGAATTTCGAATTTTACCGACACATTGACCGAACTTTGGCCAAAGTGAAGGGAATATTCGCTAGTTACCTCAATGTGCTCCGGTGCCGTGAGGGACTGACGAACGAAGTTAGACTTTTGATATACCGACAGATCATCAGGCCTATAATGTCCCATGCCTTCCCAGTCTGGTTTGGGAGCTCTTCCCACCAGAGGGAGAAGCTTAGAGTATGGGAAAGACGCATTCTTGCAAGCTGCTTGGGTTTGCGGAAAATAAGAGCTGACAATGGCTCGTGGACTGTACCATCCTGTAGACAAATCTTCAGGATGGTAGATTTTGACCGAATAGACGTATTTTTAGTTAGGGGTGCGTTGGCTTTTCTGGAGAGGTCGGCCTCTTTGGACAACGCTTTAGTTGAACATAGTCTGGACCATGACGGGGATCTGGGAAGACAGTTTGAGGGAAATTATAGACCGCCTATTGCCTGGAGGGACTGAGTAGGAACGGGTTACTTTTTGTTGACGATAGGCTACTCTTCTACCATAGGAGAATAGGGACGACCGATATTGGCGACACTGTCTACAATGTAGCTCAGTAACCGCACCTTACCCTGTAAATATTGTATGTATGTAAATAGTAGTCTTAAGTGTAAATAGTAGTTAATAATCCTTAGTTTGTATTCATTAGCTTGTAGAATGTTGATTAACCCCTTTTTTATAGTACTGTTTTGGGGGTACTGCTTTGCAGGTAGAGGGTAGAAATTTATAGTATTAAAGATATGCAAGCAGCTAAGCTGCAGTATGTAAGCATATAAAGATAGATTAAGATAGTTCTAAAAATATTGTTTAATGTATAGAAAGTAGAAGTATTGAAAGATTAATGTTAGATTGTAAGTTATGTTCCATCATATGTTCTAAGTACCGAATAAAATCACAATTTGAAAACGAAAAACCCGGCAAACTTATTTATGCCTTCAAAGTTTTTGTTTTGCCAAAGGGGGACTAAAATAATTTTGGTCCATTATGTTTGCAGTAAATGGATAGATCTGCTGGCATTCCGAGACGGCATAATGCCACGTTTAATTGACAATGGGCAAATAAACATTTAGTTGACTGAAATATTATGAAGAATGTAAAATAACTATTTGTTAGAAGTCTTTGTTTAGATTTCGATCGATAGCTCTACCCGTTGCGCTTCGCTACCACTGTATTATAATTTTAATAAAACACAATTTATTTTTCTATTTATTCAAGTGCTCTGATATACAATATTTCTGGATTTGCCATCTGGTGCAAATGTATATAAGTCTGAAGGCTTAACCACGCGCGAACATGTATCATATATTGTCCGTGGGAAAAACACGGACCTGTTAAATTTAAGCCACAGACTTGAAACTCTGCCTCTGCGCTTTATTTATGGTCATCGCAAATGCCAACCGAATCGGAAACAGCAATCTTTTGAAATCGATGGGCATGTCTGTAGGAATCATAGGAATGCGTGGAATAATTTGAAGTGATTATATTAGCCTCTATAAGATTATTCTGAATTTTTTTATAACATGCATTATTGATATACATAAATATATTTTGGATGCTCTCGAAACTGACCTCAATGATATTTTCATTGGTTTCCCCCAAAAAGTAAATTGCATCATATCATTAGTATTTTTACCGAATCTCATATTCCTACACTGTATCAGACAATTGTCCGTACACCAGCCAGTTGTGAACATATTTCAATGTATCTTAAAAGTTATACGAGTATGGACGATTTGATTCAAATAATTTTTTTAAATTAAAAGCATTGAACTTTAAAAAATGATGTAAAAGGAATCGGCCATATATTTTTTGAGATACATCGACATATGTTCCCAAGTTCCTGGTGTACGGACAATAATTTTTATAGAGTATACTTTATGTAATAGTCAAATATTGACGTGTGTGGGCGGCACCTCGTCCCTTTTTGTCAACTTGCCACCAAATAACCTGTTCGTATCTGTACGCCAACTGTAACATACTGTGAAATTTTCAGGACGATCAAACTATTATTATGACTGATATAACAGTTTCATTTAAAAGGTGCGTGGCACATACTACTACCATCGTAGCTGTAATTCATACTGTACCAACAACATATATACCAAATCTCATCTTCATATCTCTGATAGTTCAAGAGATATAACCATTTTCAAGTTGTATGGGCGGTGCCACCCACTTTATCCAATCACTACCAAGTATAGCTAAGGACTATCAGCATGCCATCAGTACCATATTGTGAAATTTTCATAAAAAACATATGTATACACTAAATTTAATTTTCATACCTCTGATAGTTCATGAGATATAGCCATTTTAAATTCCAAACTGTATGGTTGGTGCCACACCCCTTTATCCAATCACTACCAAGTATACCCAAGGAATATCAGTAGGTCAGCAGTACCACATTGTGCAATTTTCATAACAATCGGTTATTAGAAACAACGTCAACGATTTTAGAAAAGGGGGCGTGGCACCGCCCACTTCCACCCTGGCTGTAAGTCGAACTGTACCAACAACATATATACCAAATCTCATCTTACCTCTGATAGTTCATGAGATACATCAATTTTAAATTTCAAGTTGTATGGGCGGTGCCACGCCCCTTTATCCAATCACGACTTTCAGCAGGTCATCAGTACCTCATTGTAAAATTTTCATACCAGTCGGTCTATTAGAAAAGCCGTCAGAGCGATTTTGAAAAGGGGCGTGGCACCGCCCACTTCCCCCTGGCTGTAAGTCGAACTGTACGAACAACTTAGAAACCAAATATCATCTTCATTCCTCTCATAGTTCATGATATATAGCCTATTTAAGTTTCAAGTTGTATGGGCGGTGTCAGAGCGATTTTGTAAAAGCTGCGCGGCGCCGCCCAGTTACACACTGGCTGTATTTCGAACTGCACCAACAACTTATATACTAAATATCATATTCATACCTCTGATAGTTCATGAGATACAACCGTACAAAGTTTCAAGTTGCTTGCCACGCCCACTCATCCGATCCCTCCCATTTTTTGTTGGATCACGAATTTTTCTGCCAAATTCATCCACACAAATTTTCAAGGCGATTGGTGAAACAGTTGCGATTGCGATTTCAAAATATTGCGATTTCAAAAATAGGGTTCAATGGGCGGGGTCACGGCCACTTCAAATACCAAAAAAGTCAAGTGCCCTATTCTTTGAAATTAAAAACAGATCGGTCCAACCGTTTTCGTGTCTATATGGTACTAAAAAATGCAATGTTTTATATGCACTCCGGTTCACTTATTTAAAGGCATTAAAAATACCATATTCAGCAGCCTGTAACTTTTGCAATTTGTAACCGATTGCAGAATTTTAAAATGGAAATAGAAGCTAGACATAAAAAAAAAATCATGACAATAGTGGTTTATTAACTAAATAACTTTTTTGAGCAATTGATAAAAAAAAGTCCAAAAATGTGCTATTTTTTTTGGTTCACTTGAATAAATGCAAAGTCGGCCGTCGGTGGTGCAATGGGTAGTGTGCGCACCTCTTGTACTTGAGATCCTGGGTTCGATCCCTGCTCTGACCTCCTTAAAATTTCTTTCGACGGCGGTCACCTCGCATAGTGACGGCGACACTATCGAGTATATAGCCATGAAAATGCTTCTCAAAATACCGTTCGGAACCGGTTTAAAACTAGAAAGCGCACATCTCACTGATTGTGAGAAGCTCTCCCCAATCCCTCCATGGGATGTTATGAGACACCTTTTTTTTTTAGTTATTTTAAAATTCTGCAATTGGTTACAAAATGACAAAGATATAGGCTGCTGAATATGGAATTTTTAGTGCCTTTAAATAAGCGAACCGGAGTGTACATATATATGTATATAGATAGATAGATATATACCTCGTTTATACGGCACTAAAAACGGCTTCCAATGAAAGCGCTGTGGTTCGATACACATAAAACGCGCCCGTTTATAGTTACAACGAAAACAACTCTGTGTGATCACCAGAGAGGACAAATTTGCTACTTTTGCTTTTTTACTTTTTTTTTGCTCTTTTTACTAATTTTTGCTTGTTTTGCTATTTTCGTAATTTTTTGTGTTTTTTGATATGTTTAGCTATTTTGAGTTCTTTTTCGTCAAATGGAGTACATATTATGGACCATTTTCCCCTTTAATATTACAGTTTTTTGCAACTCGGGGAAAACATATTTTTTAATACTTATTATTGCAACTAAGTTTTCTGCTCTGTAATCAAATAGTTTTATTTGAAAACCAAACAGGTCTTGCTTGCTAAACGGAAAAAATGCCGAAAGAAAAGTCAAATAAGTTATTTTTATTAAAAATGACTCAGTTGTATCCAGGAGTTTTCAAAATAGAAAAAGATTGGCTTTTTTGTAATGTTTGCTGTTGCAAGATAAATAGTCAAAAAAAGTGTAACGTAGCCGCACATATCGATACACAGAAACACAATAAACATTTAGCAACATCTAATGGAGAAAAACGTCCACAAAAACTAATTACAGATTTTTCTGTCAGCAACAGTGTCGCGACATTTAATCAAGATCTGTGTAAAGCTTTAATGCAGTCTAATATTCCAATAAAAAAAGTTAGCAACCCTGGTTTTAAAAACTTCATAGAGAAATATTCCAATTTTTTAGTCCCCAGTGAAACTACTCTTCGAAGCAAATACATTCCGCAATTGTATAAAGAAACTTTAGAAAAACTGCGGGAAGGTGTTAAAGATAAATATATATGGATTTCTGTAGATGAAACCACAGATAGCACACAAAGATATGTAGCCAATTTCAAATTTGGAATTTTGGATGATACTGCTGGAAATGATTCTTATTTATTAAATATGGGTGTGCTTGATAATACAAACGGTGCTTCAATTGCGGCGTTCTGTAACGATTCGTTACAAATTTTATGGCCAGACGGTATGTAGAACTACAAACTTTATGCATTTTTTGTTATACATATTTAATATTTGTCTACATATTTTAGGTATTCAGTACGACAAAGTGCTTCTTATTGTAACAGATGCAGCCTCGTATATGTTAAGTGGAATTTCTTCCCTCAGGATTATGTATCCCAAAATGATGCATTTGACATGCTTTGCTCATGGGCTTCATCGAGTTGCTGACTACATTCGCTTAAACTTCAAGCTTGTAAACAAATTAATATCATATACTAAAGCGGTATTTTTAAAGGTAATCCCCCCACAAAAATCTAGAACTATAGTTATACTAAAAGAGTCATATTTATAGGCACCTCGGAGGAAGCAGCTATTTTTACAAATGTATCCCAATTTGGCACTTCCACCGCTCCCATGTCCAACTCGTTGGGGTACTTGGCTAGAAGCAGCGATATATTATGCCGAACACCTGGTAGAAGTGAAGGATGTTGTTTCAAAATTAAATAGTGAAGATGCGAATTCGATTGTTTTAGCCAATCAAATATTTGATATGCCTGAACTAAATACACAACTCGTGTTTATAAAAAATAATTTTTCAGTCATAGTATCTTCTTTAAAAAAGCTACAAAACGTTGGTTTAACAATTCACGATAGCATAAATATTGTGTCCAAAGTAAAAGAAGGTCTTAAGAAACTTGAAGAAAAACACTATTTTGATAAATTTGAAGCTGTATTTCTACGAAATCCGGGATATAAACAATTGTTGGAAATTAATAGCATTTTTGAGTCCGGTACGAATCCAGATGATGCATATGTTAAAAGCCTTTCAGCAAACGAAATTTTAAAATTTAAGTTTGCTCCATCAACATCCGTCGACGTCGAAAGAAGTTTCTCCATGTATGGAAATCTTTTGACAGAAAAACGGAGAAAAATGAAGTTTGAAAACATAAGAGCTCATATGATAGTGTACTGTAACAACTTTCGTAATATTGTTAATTTAGAATAAGACTTTTTAATAAAAGCATAAGATTTTTTTCAAAATATAAAAAATTTTTTTTTGCTATTTTATTTACGTTTTAGTGCTTTTTTCCGATATTTGTTTTGCTATAAATACATTTTATTTAGCTTTTTTTGGTCTTGTCTGGTGATCACACTTTGAAGACGAATCGAAATCAGCTGATTATTTGTTGACATTTGTATCAGTTGCTATACACCTAAACAGAATGAAATGTGCTCAGCGTCGGAGTCAATTTCTGTCTTGGAGCAAATACACTAGTTACAATTCGGTCTTAACTCAAGTATTTTTATGCCGATCTGGTTCAAGCGAGTACCATTACAAAGGTCATTTAAAACTCTATTAATTGGTGTATAAGTATATTAATTTTAATTAACCCATTACGGAAAATTAAAGCATAAGGTTTTTTAACCTCACTTTTTTGATAAAAATGTGTTTTTCTTAAATAACAGCCCTAGTAAACTTGTTTTCTTACAAGAGTTAGAAGGCATCGCTCTAAGCTTTCTTTTAAGGTATAATACTGTGCATCAACCCATCAAAGACCGGAGATATTTAAGTTCAAAAAAATCATTTTAAAAATTCCACGATATTTTTATCATTTGCCTTCACTGTGTTTATAAGAATTAATATGTTTATATACCATTTAATAGAGTTTTAAATAACCTTTGTAATGGTACTTATTCCAACCAGATCGGGGCAAAAATACTTATGACTTATACACTCAAGATTTAAAGGCCCATATCTCATGAAGTTGGGCCGAGCGGGGAAAGAAAATAACTTTTTCGACTCAGCGCAGAAACTTTTGCGAATGGTAAAGTTTTGCTGTAGACTAGAGAGCTGTAGCTTATCCGTAGTTATGTCGAAATTTTAATTAAATAAAAAAAATCTTCGAACTTCATCTTTCCTAGTCTGAAACAAGAGCGCCTAAAAGTTTTTTATATTGGGTACCCTGGTTACGAAAGCATGAACAAAAAGCAGCTGTTAACCAGCGTATTGACAAAGAAGGCGTTTATACGGACACTCACTATGGTTTGGCATTCGTCAAGTCGAATTGAAATCTCGATTCTCGTCGCTACGCTTAATTTTTCAGATACGGTTATGGCATGTGTTTATACGTGCGTATCGAACCACAGCGCTTTCATTGGAAGCAGTTTTTAGTGCCGTATAAACGAGGTAATAGACACCTGAAAAACTTCCCATTAAACAAGAAATTTTGCACCATATGTTAGTTTAGACACAAACCAAGGCAAAAGTACCCAATATAGCTAGTTGATAATACTGGGATGTAATAAAGTTAAAAAAAGTTGTATATTTTTTTTCATTTAGCCCCCATCCCGCAACGTGCGATAAGGAACTTCGTTCCAAAAAATGTTTTTTAAGTAATTAATTCTCAAGTAATTACAATTTTCCCGAAAAGTTTTTTCGCATTTATTATTTGTGTTTTAATTTAAATTATATATATTTTTTCCGATCAGTTGTGGTTACTTTTATTATTATAGAGAGTGATTTCCTATCACAAAAGTCGAAGACTTTTGTCACCGAGTGTACACAAAGCTCCTCCAATTCGGCGAAGACTGTCAACAAATTGTCATCAAAGTCTGCTACAATTCGTCGCAGACTTTGGCAAACAGTTGCTGTGTGGGAAAAAGGGGATTAGTGAAAATATATATGTAAGTATTTCACCTTCCTTTAATTCTGTGAACACCTTTGTTTTGACTATAATTTTAACACCGTTTATTTTGATTTCAATTTGTTCACATTAGTTTAGTTTCAATTTCTTTTTGTTATCTTATTTTTAGATCTAAGTAGTTAATTTGTAGTTTAATTGTTTTTTGTTCATAGGTTTAAGTTTTAATTAGAGAATTTTAAGCTTTAAGTTTTACTTTTTATTTCCAGTTCAAAGTTAGATTAGATTTACATTTATTATTATTTTCAATTCAACTTTTCTGTTTTACTTTGTGGTGAGACTTGGTGTCTTCTTTTTCAGGGTGACAAACTGACTGATTTTCAGACGATTGTTTATTTCTTGCTTTGCTCTTGTAACTAAAGCAGTGGTCTAAATTTAGCATTATTTATTTTGATTTAGCCGCAAATTTTCCATTTAGCATTTGGCACTATTTTTAGCATTGTTGAATTATTCATTTTCTACACCCAGCGAAAAATCAATCACATCCGTGCATGATTCGTGCACATTTGGGGATGATAGTGTATCAACCCCGAATGGTACCATATCATGCACTACGGTGCATGATTTATGCACCAAAAATCAACAATATTACCGTGCGGTAATCGTTTTGGTCTGATCAGTGCTTAAAACTGCATTAGCATTATTTTTAAGAAAACAAAATTTATTAATTTTATAAAAATTCAAAACTTAAATATATTTTAATCTGAAATACATATTTCCATTGTTCATGGGATACACATGGAGTGGTTGCGATATAAATTCAAAAATGGGTATTAAATAGGTATTCTTATTTGAAGATCCAATTTCATAGGATTGCAAGTAAGAATTAAATCCTTTAATATTAATTTGATGTGGCCGTCGGTGGTGCAATGGTTAGTGTGCGCGGCTCTTGTACATAAGATCCTGGGTTCGAACCCTGCTCTGACCACCTTCAAATTTTCTTTCGGCGGCGGTCACCTCGCATAGTGACGGCGACACTATCGAGTATCTAGCCATGAAAAAGCTTCTCAAATTACCGTTCGGAATCGGTGTAAAACTGTAGGTCCCAATCAGTGGGTGAAAACTGGAAAGCGCACAGCTCAGTGATTGTGAGAAGTTCTCTCCAGTCCCTTCATGGGATGTAATGGGAAACCATTTATTTATTTAATATTAATTTGACTACATAAAACATAAATCTTTTTATTTTGAATTATAAAGCTTTTGATTTTAAAGAGTTCAACAAAATTGAGGTGTATTGCCAAATAGTAATTTGTTTTATATCGAGTTCCTTTAAATATAATTTCACATAAAATTTCACAATTCTTGAAATTTAAATTGGGTTTACGGAATTTGTAGTAATACACCTCTTTACACAAATTTACTTTTTTTTGATGAAATAGAAATAAAAAAAGGTTCAAAATTATTTTCATGACTTAGTAAAAAGGAAGAAAACTTAAGCCCAGCTTTTATAGATAAGAAATGACAAGGATTTACTCTTGAAGTAGTGTTATTAAAATAACTTTTTGCATCTTTGTGTTTGGCTTCGAATCTCATACACCAAAGGTACCGAAGTGGTCCACATTTTCTTATAGCTGTTGAATAATGCCGATTTCAGCGCCGACGTCAAAGCGACAAGAAGCAAAATTGTATACAACCGGAGAAAAATTTAAAATTAAAATATTAAATGAATCTAAAAATAGACAGGACTATTAAGAACGATAAGTTAATATAATTGTACAATAAGAAAACATAAAGTTTTAAACAAAAAACTGTTTTTCTTATTGTTGAACAATAACTTCCACAATGACTGAATGCAGTAAATGCAAGTCAGCAATTCGTGGCGAAACTGGAATACAATGTGCGGGAGTGTGTAATAAAGTGTATCACTGTGCCAATAAATGTTCCGGTTTGGACCAATATTCCACAAAGATCTTAGATTCTGGAAATTTTATACGATGTGCGATGACTGCATACAGTACATTCATAATGTGGATTTGGTACTAACAGACATTCAAGATGGAGTTCAAAAAAACAAGCAAACATTAGTTAACTACAAAGACGAGTTCGAAATATCACTTAAACAAAATGAAGTTGAAATAAAGAATTTACTGCAAGCAATAGAGAAGCGTTACGAAGAAAGGCTTAAGAAAATGGAAACTGTTCAAAGAAATTGTGAGAAAAATGTTTTAGAATTTAATGTAAATATTAAATGTAATTGATTTAGAAGCCAAAAGCAAACAAATGTGCGAAACAATAGAGGAAGAGAATGCCAAAATGTGCGATGAAATCAAGAAAGCAATTGTAGAAACAAGTGTCAAACAAACAAAACAAACATACTCAGAGACAGTGAAGGCAGTGATGCCAGATGTAAGAAAACAAATTACAATAATAGTGAAACCAAAGGAGAAACAAGACATAGATAAGACAAAAGAAGAGTTAAATAAAAGAGTCAATCCGGTAAACCTTAAAATTACAAATGTTGAAAATAGAAGTAACGGCACTGTAATAATACAAAGTGAAAGTAATGAAGAAAGAGAAAAGATAAAAAATGGTCTAGAGAATGGAATGGGAGAGGCATATGAAATTACGGCGCCCAGCCCAATAGAACCTAGTTTCATAATAGCGGACATGTCATTTGAATATTCCGAAAATGATTTAATAGAAAAATTAAAAAGACAAAATTCAATAATAAATGAAAGTGAATTGAAGATAATTAGAAAATATGAGTTTAAAAAATACAATAAAACGATTAACAACGTACATATTAAAACGAATACTGAAACATACTCAAAAATTATGGCAGCAAAAAGACTTAAACGTAGGTTGGGAAAGATGTAGAGTGTTTGACGGAACAAGTGTAAGACAATGTTTTAAATGTTACGGTTACAACCACGTAGCTAGTGAATGTAGGGGCGAGGAAATCTGCCTTAAATGCCATGGGAATCATGTGTCGAAAGAATGCAATCTGGAGCCAATTGAAAAGTGCATTAACTGCAAGAGAGTGAAACAAAAATTAAGCTTGGGGCTAAATGAAGATCATTTTACAAATTGTAAAGAATGTCCGGTGTACCAAAATAAATTGACAATGAAAAGAAATAGGATGGGATTAAGCAATTAACAATTAAAAGACTTGATTGTGTTTTCTACAAATGTTCAAGGACTAATCAACAATTTTAACCAAATACACGTGTTAGCAGCAACGGAGATGCCGGATTTTATAATACTGTCGGAGACTCACTTAACAAAAGACGTAAATCAATAAGAAATTTCATTACAAGATTACGATCAAATAATATGGCTCTCGAACAATAAAAGAACGGGTGGTGTTATTATTTACTATAGAGACCAATGGAAGGCAAAAAAAATGTTTGATAAAATATGCAATTCAAATTACTGGATCACTGTTTGCACGACAAAAAGCGGAAGAAAACATATTATTGTAGTTGCTGTATATACCTCTGTCAAATATTTATATGTGCAAAATAATTTTTTTCTTTCCTTCTGAAAACTAACTGTAATTTAATGTCGGTCATATACAACTTTTTCAATAATATCCCTCTCTCTTTATCATGTACTTTTTTCTCTTTTGGACTTTATTTGTAGTCCCGTTATCTATGATAATCGCTGTAAGTTTGCAATTCAATAGAAAATAATTATATGTGCATTCGCGTTCCTGACCCTTTAAAGTGGACAACTCTATTTTTCTCGGGTGTTTAGTATAAAATAAATTTCTGTACTTGAGTAAAGTGATCGTTATGAATATATTCTAAGAAACGTTTTATTCACAGTTTTGTTTCTAGTGGAACAGGCCACGTGGAAGTGAACTTACGGATGGGGAGAGCGGAAAAATTGTTGGAATGAGACTAGGAGGGAAAAGAATTGGCGAGATTGCAGCTGCGGTAAATCGACATCGCAATACAGTTTCGAATTTCCTCAAAGACCCCGAAAACTATAGTTGTATTAAGTGCAGTGGACGCATCCCAACTGTAGACCAGAGGACTAAGCGGCGCATTCGGCATTTCGCTGCTAATGAGAATACGAGTTGTAGGGAAATAAAGGTGGAATTGGGTCTAAATGTAACGAGACAGCGTGTCCAGCAACTGTTAAAGGACGATATAGGTCTTCGGTACCAAAGCAGAATGGCCAAACCACGCTTAACCCAGCGCCATAAAAATGGGCGTATTGCTTTTGCAGAAAAGTACAAGTTTCCATAAATATTGAAGAGATTTACGACATCGTCGGCAAACGTGCTACAAGCGAAACCACGGTGGTGGATCTCTTATGATATGGGCTGCTTTGTCCCAACTAAAATGAATGCGGAAGCAGACGTTGATCTGTTGGACAGCAATTTAATTCACTTTGCTGGCGAATTATATGGAGATATCTGGAATTTTCAACAAGACAACGCCCCGGTCCACATTGCTCGGCTCACAAGGGATTTTTTAAGTCCCGAAATATTCCATTACTGGAGTGGCCAGCCATAAGTCCCGACCTCAACCCAATTGAAGACCTCTGTGGGATACTTTTCGCCAAGGTGTTTTCAAAGTCGAAGCAGTATACGACGCTTAAAGAACTAAAACTAGCAATATTGGCGGAATGGGAGAAAATTGACATGTCCACTTTAAGCAACTTAGTGAGTTCTATGCCACGCAGGCTACAACAAGTTCTTATACACAAGGGCAACTCAATATCATATTAATTACATATTTTAATTGCATAAGAATAAGAATTACATTTAAGTTTCATTTTTGCATATATAAATATTTTCTATGAAGAATATAATATACACTTTGTTTTTGTTCTAAAAAATAAATGAAAAAATATGTTTTCTTATAATTTTAAAGAACACATAAATATAAACTAATATGTAAAATAAAAATCCAAAACAAGTTTTAGTTTTCAAAGCTCCAACTCAACATGATACATTGCACATATAAATATTTGACAGGGGTAGATCGCCAAGTGGTTCTGAGGCAGAATTTTGTGAAGTTTTCCAAGAGATACTTGAGGAAATATGCGAAGAAAGACATGATGTTTTAATAACAGGAGATTTCAATATTGACTGGGCCAAAAATAGTTATTATAAAAATAAAATCGAAAGCGCAATAAATGACAACGGCATGAGACAAATCGTAAATGACTTTACTCGAATAACAAGTACTTCGAGTACCATTATTGACCTTGTGATAACAAATAATTACCAAATATCTGTGCAAACGGACAGTGCAAATATGATATCAGATCACGAAATGTTGAAAATAAAGATTGAGAACTGGGGAAATTGTAAAAAGACTACAAATAATAAAAAGGTGGAAATATTTAAGTACTAACAACATGCATTTGCAAATGAAATATGTGCAATATTAAAATATGATGATGAAATTAATCTTGACCAAAATATTTTTTATTTTGATCAATGTTTCGAAGAAACAATAGGAAATTTTACGAGTCAAAAGATAATAAGAGAACAGAACTATGTTAATGGGTGGTTTAAGGACGAGATAAACATGTTGAAGAGAGATAAAAGTGTCAAGTATCAAAAGGCAACCTTTGAAAACAGTAATGGAGCTTGGGTAGAATACAAAGAAATAAGAAACGCATATAAAGTCAAAACTACGAATACAAAATTTAATTAAAATTTAATTAAATTTAAAAAACAAACTGTGATCAAAACTGTGGCATTTAACCAAGTAAAATATAAGGACAGTCATCAAATAGCTAATCAATTTAATAATTATTTTGTAAGTAGTATACGAGAAATACGAGAAATAATTGAGAATGTGCAATACGTAGAGCAAATCAATATGATAGACAATATATTTAAATTTAGTGCAATAGATATTATAGAACTTAAGAGTGTAGTAATAAAACTAAAAAATAAACCCGACTACAACAAAGTTTCAACGAGAATTATACTAGATAGCTGGAATACAATTGGAACAGTATTACTGAATATAATAAATAGGTCATTAGCAACTGGAAAATTTCCTGACAAGTGGAAAGAGACAATGATAACACCCATTGAAAAAGTAGAAAAGACAAAATTCTGTGAGGACTACAGACCCATAAATACTTTAAAAACGTGTGAAAAAATATTAGAAAAAGTTGTGAAAGCACAATTAGAGAAATTTATAGAATCTAACTCTATATTGTCAAAATACCAGTCTTGGATTCGAAAAAATACTCTTGAGAGACAACAGTGAACTATGTGATAAGTCGATGGAAGAATGTACAGAGAACAGATTACAGATTTTAAACGAGCATTTGAAACAATAGATAGAAATATAATAATTAAAAAACTATACATGTATGGTGTACGGGGCACTGAATTAAAATGGTTTAAATCTTACCTAACAAACAACACAATTTACAAAAGTAAATGGCATCGTGTCAGAGAAAATAGACAATGAATACGGTGTACCACAAGGTTCCATTTTGGGCGCATTATTATTTATTATATATGTAAATGATATGCCGGATGTATTGCAGAAAAGTGAAATTGTCTTATACGCAGATGACACATTAATTTTCACAGAGGGAGATACTGATGAACAGTGTCGGGAAAATATGATACTTGACATAAATAATATAAATATATGGTTAAAAATGAATAAACTTAAATTAAATGAAATCAAAACGAAAATAATGGAAATAAATATGATTAGCGACGAAAATTTTGAAATAAATGGCGAAGTTATTGAAAAAGTAAATAAAATAAAATACCTTGGTTTTATACTAGACGAAAAACTACAGTTTAAAGATCACATAGAATATATTTGTAAAAAAAATTGGCAAAAATATTGGTTTCTTTAAAAGAATACGAAATAATATTTCTACCATGACTTCGATAAACATTTATAACACAATGATAAAACCTCATTTCGAATTTGGATCTACAATTTTATACACATGCTGCCGTGAGTCAGAACTGGGAAGGATGCAAAAACTACAAAATAAAGCTATGAGAAGTATTCTAAAATGTAGTCGATATACACCCATACAAGCAATGCTGGATTCACTAAAATGGCTTAACATAAAACAAAGACTTAAATTGAACACGCTAGTTTTTATACGGAAAATGAAGCAAGGCGATGCACCGGAATATCTATGCGAGCAGATAAGTTACGTAGGTGGAACACAACCATATGAACTCAGAAATTCTGAAGACTTCAGGCTGCGGCGAGAAATGACAACTACAATGCAGGAAACACTATTCTACAAAGGATTTAAATTTTATAACACACTTCCAAATCATGTAAAATCTGAGACAAATAATAACAACTTTAAAAAACAATGTATACGTTTTATAAAAAATCTTTAATCTCTGGTTGTTGCTAAACATGTGTAGTATCAAAAGTATTTTAAATACTAATAAATTAAATTAATGAAAAATTATGCTTTGGTTTCAGAGATCCATATAAATTACAATAAAGTAAATTATGTTTTTCAATCAATTCTTACTAAATCACATTCTTTGTACTTTGGTTTTAAAAGTAAATCAATTATTTGCAATAACAGTTTGAGAACTTCCCAATGGGGGTTGTTAATAGGAATCGAGATCACCGAACATCAATGGCAACAAATTAATAAAGCAATAGGTTTCACTGGCAGTCATTTTCAAATTATTTTTTTTAACCTGTTGTAGTCCAATGGTCCGGAATTGTTCCCAATTTCAAGTTCTCCGAACGGAAATAAGGTCTTCCTGTTGTTGATACACTTTAGGGTTATAGTTTTATCCGTAATTAAGGCCATGAGCACATTACACACGTCGTAAGCACAAACACCTTCAAATATGTCGTGCATAATATCGAAACAAAAATTTTGTGTTACATGAAAATTTGGAATAGATTCGAAAACGCAGCTATTCTTAACACCCGTTTCTTTGAAATTATTTTCTATTACATCTTGTTGGTAGCTTTTCTCATTCCTCAAAGAATCTAAATATTCGGTCGCGTCACTTTGAGTTTGAAGTTTAGTTCTTGTGCAGACACGGCAAAATCGATTCGAATTTAGAAATGTTGTCGTATTTTCTAATGTACAATTTAGCAGATTTGGAATTTTAAAAATAGCTTCTAACATAAATTTCAATGGCATTATATAAATATTGGATAATTTAGGTGCCAAATTTAGATTTCCATCAATATCGGTATCATAAATCTGGTTGCCTATTATAAATATTTTAGGAGGCTCGTACAAACACATCTCTTTTAAAATTTTTAAAAGTCTGTATTCGCTTTTGATTTCATTGACTGGGTTTGTACAAAAATGTATTAAGCCGTTTAAGTCTTCCTGAATTTCATAATTTTGTTCATATTTTTCAATTGCCTTTGATATGACTGAGATTCATACCGAAACTGAATTTTGTATTTCTAAAGCCCGACTTCTGGGCATGTTGTTATCGTGATGTAATTGCAAAGATAAATGTAACACTTTCTTTTTTAAAACTTCCAAAGTATGCTCCTTATTTTCTTCTTTTCTGTTATCAATAAAAGGCTCTATGCGTGTCAGTGGCTCACTTATATTTGATTGAAAGGTACTGGTGTCAATTGTTGAGGGTTTCGGGTGAAGGCTTTCAAATGTGCTACTAAATGTATTATTATGTCTACCAGCAGGATGTTGCCTTTTTAAATGTATTCTAAATGAGGTAAACCTATTAAATGTTTGGTAGAAGTTATTCTGTACACATTGAACTTTTAACAGTTTAGTTGACATTAAGTGATCGACTTTAAAATGGACTACTAGAATGCTTGCTTTATCGAACTTTTTGCGGCATTGAAAACACATATACATATTGGAATGGGATATCAATTATTGGAACAAAAGCTTATGAGGGATGTAATATTAGCTGACTTTGTGTCATTCACAGTATTAATTTCATAAAAAAACTTTTGAATAAAAATCCAAGGATGTTGGCAGGCTTCTGAATACTTTAAGGATAGCGTTTAAAAAATTTTAAAACATGTGTCCAGGCATTCAATACATGTATCAAATTTTATCAACTTGTTGTTAAAAAATATATAAAATCCTTTTATATCCCCGTCAGACATACCTTCTACGATTAGCAACGGCTGTACTGTTAGCCCAGCATAGTAGTACTTCTGCATGATTGCATCAATTTCACGTTTATAATCGTTTATGGTTACTAACCGTAAGACGAAGCTCTCTTGGGAATCCATTATCGTAACTCTCTACATACGTTTTCCATTATCGCAACCAAATCTAGCTTGCGATAGTAAAGCGGCGTTAAGTAATATCGTATATATGTAGTCCTGTGAATCTGTACAAGTGTACGGGAATACTGTTACTACATTTCAATACAATGAATTATATATTTTGGTACTAAACTATATTGGATGTCAATGATGCGCTGGCAAAGAGTTGCTTGCAATACTCATTATGAATGTTATTCGTATAAAAGTTACGAACTGTTTCCTTAAACTTATCCCATTTGGACAGTAAGAGATGTCCTTTTGATAGGTACATCATATCAAAATCAATCTTGATCTAAAAACAAAAGTATTAATAAAGGTAAATCTAAAAGTTATTGGCACTTACCAAATCCACAGATCTTAAATCGGACAATTTTGGCCACTGTTGAAGAAAGTCATAGCCCTTAAATTTCTGTAAGTCTTTTTGGCGCATTTGATATGTCCTTTTCCATTTTTCAATTACAGATTCCCAATTGCCACAGTCTCTAATTAGGGAAGTTTCCAATGCAAGGGCAATTGATTCGTCAATTTCGACACATTCTTTTTCTGTTGACACAGCGCTCGAAGGTGGCAATGAATCCAAAAGTCTTATTTTCTTTACATTTTTGTTTCGATACTTCGAGTAGAGCTTTCCACTAGCATTATTCTTTGCTTTTCGTGGAATGTAATAGTAATCCTAGACAAATTTAATGTATTAGAAAGTAAATCATATAATAGATGTCACATACATACATACCTTCATGATACGTTCAGCTGGGAACACTAAAAAAATTTCTTCCAACAAACGATTGTAGTCTTGAGTACAGAGCGTTATGTTCTGACTTAAAACATCTTCAATAATGATATTGATAATATCATCTCTATGTGTCATCATTAGGTTAGGATTACGGTTAGCATAGTCCAGCACTAACCTGCCTTTAGAGCTAACAATATCTTCAAATCCTGAACAGAAACAGAGCATGTGCAAATTTGTAACTAAAAATGTGTTGAAAAAATAAAAAAGTGATTAAACTACCTTCGACAATATTCTCCCGCCACAATTGAAATTAGCTTCTGACATATTTGGGGAGTGTTCGTTCCTCTTTAAAAAAATATAAATGGTTTCCCATTACATCCCATGAAGGGACTGGGGAGAACTTCTCACAATCACTGAGCTGTGCGCTTTCCAGTTTTCACTCACTGATTGGGACCTACAGTTTTACACCGATTCCGAATGGTAATTTGAGAAGCATTTTCATGGCTATATACTCGATAGTGTCGCCGTCACTATGCGAGGTGACCGCCGTCGAAAGAAATTTTAAGGTGGTCAGAGCAGGGATCGAACCCAGGATCTCAAGTACAAGAGGTGCGCACACTAACCATTGCACCACCGACGGCCATTCGGAAACTTTGGAAGGGACGGACATGGTGTCATCATCAATTCCAAGCTAAAAATGTATGTATATAATTTGAACAAAACAAAAATTAGCTTAAAACACAAGAATAACAATCGAATTGCTATTGTATTAGATTGCCTCTGTTTTTTTCCACGCAAATAATTTTTCGCGGAATTTTACCCGTAATCCTAATGGTGGCAAGGCTTCCTTTAAGTCTTTACTCTTTAAAAAAAAAAGTCAGCAGACGTTTGTCCGAGGCCTTCGGCCACGGACTGTCCCTGCAGGCTGTGTCAGAGACACGTCCATTAAGATTAACGTAGAATACGCCATCCGATAAGACAGAAAACATACATAACAATAAATGATAAATAACATAAGCAAATGAATTAATTTATTTGATAGTTACTTTTGATAATATACATAAGCTTATGGTAGGAAAAATAGGATAAATATGTTTTTAAATTAAAAGACTATAGATAAATGATAAATAACAGACGCAAATCAATTTGATTATTTGGAAGTTACTTTTGATAATATGGGCTTTTGATAGGAAAAATAGGATAAATATGTTTTTAAATTAACCACATCATTGGTATAAAACCACATCTTGGCAGCACTTTCATTTAACATAAAAATGTGTGAATTAATTTTTTCATATATTTTTATAATTATATATCCATGTTAAATTCAAATTCACATTTAACATTTTGTTTCACTTAAATACATAAGTAAATATACGAAATTTCAATATTTCATCAATCAAAACAAAAGCCGAAGGTTTGTGTCCACACTGAAACAGCAGCATAGTTTGTGTTCACGCTACAAACTCAAGCACTCAACCAACACCACACATATGTTTGAGTGTATGTGTTTAAACAATTTTCATTTGAGAAATTTTAATATTAGGAAGATATCAACCAATATGAAATGTATATCAAACGAAATAACACATCTTCATTTACCTACAAAAAAATTTGTAAAAAAAGTTATCTCGCCGTTTCCTCATAATCAATGAAATAAAGATTACAACAATAACAATCTAACATGACTCCCTATACCGTAAGGTAAGACGTATTCTACGTCAAAACGCAAACTTCTATATGTGATATGTGCGGCTGAAAAAGAAAACATATACATACATTCATACACATGGCAAAATTGTCGATCCGGGAGCGATCGCCCAAAAAAAACGAAATAAGGGTAAAATAAGAGAACACGAAATATGAAAAAAAATTGCCGGTCGGACCCCATGGGGCTCTCAGGGCCCAAAAAGAGGTTTTGAGGGTCCACAAATTGCCGATCCCGGAGCGAAGAAAAAAATAATATACTAAAAAAACCAAACTTAGAATTAAATATAAGAACACGAAACTTATCCCATTTGGGCTCTCAGCGCCCAAAAACGGGTTCACACAAATAACACCTAGCAGTAGGCAAGTGTGGGTACTCAAATGAAAGGTACTCTTCTCACGAATTCAATGTTGTATTTCTTTTTCCCTGCCAAATCTGTGAGCCAAGATTTTATCGCGCGATTTTTTTCTAAAATCTTGGCTCACAGATTTGGAGGGAAAAAAGAGATACACCATTGAATTCGTGAGAAGAGTACCTTTTTCAAGAGCCACTGTGTAAAAGCCAATTGGTGGTAACCATTTTCGAACCTCTCACACAAATTTTCAGCGGACAATTACCTGGTAGTCATGATAAATACCCCAAATTCTAATTAAGTTGGTAATAAGATAATATTTTGCAGATATCACACTGCTATTGAATATGGGCAAATTTGCCACGGGTAACTGAAGGATGATCGGCTGCCAAATCAAAAATATGAACCTTTTTTATAGAACTCGGACCCAAAGGATAACTAAGGGTGGAGCTATAGGCTACGACTGAAATTTCTGTACTTGTTTCGAGTTAGGTTTAGCAACCATTATCGTTTCAGCACGTACATTTTTTTCTTTCTTAAATTTCGTTTATAAAAACGGTATCGGATACTACTATGTGTATTAAAATTTTAAACACACTCAAATTTTATCTTAATTTTAAAATTATATTTATTTAAAATAAATTATTTTTATCAAATTTTGGAAAGTAAAAATTTTAAAATCATATGAAAATTAATAATGTAGATTAAGTGACACATTTTTATATAAAATTGCATGTATGAAACCATACTTAAATTAGAAAATGTATATAATTTCAAGACTAAAATTAAAAAGCCGTATTCAAATTTGAAATACTCAACCATATAAACTCAAAAGTGCTTAAACAAGTAACCGCTTTAATAAAACCTGTTTTCGTTTTTAAACCCATTAAATTAATTAAGCGGTTGAATCGTCTATTTCATTTTGAGCAGTACTAAACTTGAGGCAAAATGGACAAACCAACAAATGTATTTCCGTACATCAAAATTAATGAAATTAATAAACTGTCTGGACAAACATACTTTTGCATTAACGGATTTTTTAAATGCCAACTAACGTACATATTTAACATCGACACCCGTGATCATAGACGAATTTAGTGTAGACACATTAATTCTCTCATCTGACTTTTTATTTCACACTCTTCGTCGCAGGTTTGTGGAAATGAGAGAAATTCGACAAAAATTAACATACAGCAGGAGGAGCTACAAGAACTGTAGACTTAAGTTTTTCATTTCGTTTTCGTATAGAACTGTGAAATTTAAATGTATTGCGCACTTTTTTGTTGACTTTAATCCTTGTAATACTTTTTCATTGTATTTAACACAACTATTTTGCCACAAAAACTCCAAATTCGGTTGTTGTTCCTTTGTTGGACGTTGTGTACTATTGCCTTTATCTGGTATTATTGACCCCATTCTTTCCACCATCCAATGTTTATTTTCAACCGTACCTATGATGTTTAATTTATTGAGAGAATTAATGTGTCTATACTAAATTCGTCTATCTATGAGAGCGTCAGGGTTGGCACCGTCAGTTATGACATAAATAAGGCAATTTGAAGATAAAGGACAACCGAAGAGGGTTACTACAGATGAATTTACAAGTCGATAACCTACATACCTGGGATAACAGATAGGTTGGCGAAGTCAAAAATATTTGACGACAAGAATTATAGGATATCACACAAAACATATAACACAATAGGTAGAATATTTAGTAAAACAAAGGATAGTTTGGACAAATTTGATATGTGTAATATAGTACATAAAATACCATGTAAAGGAAATGACAACGAGGTTTGTAACAAAGTATATACCAACATTGAAAAGAATTAACTATAAAACAGATACAGATAATGCAGCCCAAATTTACAGACATTTAATTAGGAAAAAATAGAACCATTTAAGCACGAATTGTTTATCAATCTACTATTTTTCTTTGGGTTAATTTATGTGAACTTTTTACGAACATTATTTTTGTTTGTGTAACTTCAGAAAATGTTGAAAAGGGCGGGAAAATTTGTTTGAACATTTTTAAATGGACATAATTTTTTCACAATTGTTATTTTGTTTTAATTGTTAAATATTGTTTATATCTCCTGACGATGCTACACAATGGAGTAGCGACATATCGAGGAAAATAAAAACAAGAACAACAAATCTGACCTTAATATCGAAGAATATTGATTATTTATTGATAAAGAAAAGGTCGAACAACAGAATAAAAATATTAAAATAAGTACAATTCAGTTTTTAATATAATAATATAATATGTGTTGGTTTAATCATATGGGTCATTAAACGTGGTGGCTACGTCTGCAGGATTATTTTTCGAATCCACATGGCCCCAATTTTCTATTCCTACGTTTTCCGTGATTTCAGCCACTGTATTGCCTACAAAAGTGTTCGAAACACAATGAGGTTTCCTTAACCAGGCCAGTACAATTGTTAAATCGGTCCAATAAATGGCCTTGAATTTTTAAATCGACATTTTAGGTAAAATCTCTGATTCAAGTTTAGAAAGAAGAACAGTTCCGTAGAGTTCAAGTCTAGGTAATGATTTCTTCTTTAAAGGAACAACTCAAGTCTTTGCAATCAATAATCCATATATATGTCATTGTCATGTAGGACACGAGTGTATAATACTGCGGAATATGCTTTCTCCGATGAGTCACAAAAACCATGAACTCCAAAGGGACATGATGGGGTATAATGTATTCATCGAGGTATTTGTATTGATTGTGTAGTAGCAATGTTTTTGGCGAAACTCTATGCCAAGAATCTTAGTATCCAGATTTTCAGCGAGGTGAAGGCAGTCGAGGAATAGTAAAACATTTTTATCCAAACCTTTGATTGTTCTAGGGTCATTAGCTGCCCACTTGGATAGTCGAAAACCAGCGGACTCTAACGCTGTGATCAATTCATATATAGATTTGATGTTCTCTTCCATATAATGTCCTCCTGCTAAGACGTCATCCATATACATGTTTTCTTCTATTATTTTTGAAGCTAGAGGATGACTTGGCTTTACGTCTTCCGCTAAGTGTAAAAGTGTTCTAATAGCCAGGAAGGGCCCGCAGTTAATGCTAAAAGTCTATATTAAAAGTTCAAAGTCTTCTATAGGGTTTTCTGTCCAACTAGTATTTGCCTATATATTTTAGTTATATCAGCATTATACACGAATCTCAAAAATCTCCATTTTAGAATCTATAGAACTAAGTCTTGTTGTAGTATAGGACCTGGATAAATAATATCATTTAGGCTATTCTTATTAGAAGATGGACACTACTCTAAGTTTCGTAGTTACGCGATCAGGTTTTATTACTGCGTGGTGCGGCAGGTAATAATTTGGCGTTTTATTAATGTCCAGGTGGTTAACTTTAGTTATAAGTCCTAACTCCAAATACTAGTTCATGAGTGCATCGTACTGGGCCTTGACGTCCGGTTTTGAACTTAGCATCTTTTCCATTCTCAGAAATTGGGCCATGGCGATGTTGCGAGAAACTCCAACTTCCTCGTTCTTTTTGAAGGGTAGGCTTAAAGTATACCATCCGGAGTTATTTCTGAATGGCGTAGATTTGAAGACATTTTCACAAATTGTGTCATCTGTTGACCTCAAAATGCTTTTTGGGGTTTCCTCCACCTCCCAGAATTTTGTGATGACTTTATCCATGGATTGATTCGATGGTGTTACTGGTCCCCAAACAATCCAGTTAAATAATGTTTTTCGTGTTAAAAGGGATCCAATAGACTGTATCGGTACTCCACCCGTGAAGATAAATGGACATATGTCCAGTTCAAATAGCAGGTCAATTGGTCTACTAATATAAAAGTGGGAATCTGCTAACTGTAATTGCGATATTCCACTTAAAGTTCGAAAGTTGAGTGTTTTGGATGGCAGAGATGTAGGAAGGGTCTTTAGAACTCGTGCCCAAACTTCTAAATTGAAGCTGGGGTCCCACCGAGAAATACTTTGAAACAGACAAGCTTTCGTTAGGGGTTCGGTTACGTTTGGATTTGAACCTGTGACACGCACCAGGTTTCGTTTGGTAGGCAGCCAGAGACATTTTCGTAATTATTCTGATATGAACGTCGATTGGGATCCAGTGCCAATTATGGCTCCAGCATCATATCTTTCACCATTGTGTTCGATATCAACTATCGCCGTAAATAGCAAAGTTTCTCGCTCATCCGATATTTGACGTCATCGTGTAGCTTCAACGATGTGTAACTAGGAATTTCGATATTTGATGTGCACTGTATTGTTGTGTTAAGAGCCTGAGCATTGACACCAGGTCGTGTATCAGCCTCATGCATTAATTGTGTAGACGCGGTCTCAGTATCTTTATGTAACAAAGAATGGTGTCTTTGATTGCAGTCTACAGGTGAATTTGCTGTTGCACTCATTAACTCCATGTTCGATGGAGAAATAGTTAAAGCAGGATTTTGTTAACTTGACTACGTGAATTCTGTCGTTAATATTATTTTGGAAGAATTTTGGGCAATTTCGAAAGAGATGAGTCTCCTTACAAAATTGACAAGCAAAGTCTTTTGAATTTGTATTGCTTTGAAATGTGTTGACTTTTTTGCCTTTGTGATTTTGTTTGCGAAAGTCATTAACATAGTTATTGGAAGAGTTTTTTTTTTTTTAAACCGAGCGAACCAATCGCCGCCACTCTTACCCGCCCCTACCGATCGAGAGAGCCACTTACCCATAACGTGAGGACAGCGTCCACATTATAGACCGGTCTATAACGGGAGAGCAAGGATCACAAGTTCACACGTTGCAACCAACTACAGAAATTCATCACCAGTTGGTATTACACTAACATAAATAAGTATAAAAGTACATCACGAGATATTAATATAACAGACTTCATAATATATAATAATTACGAACAAAACGAAAACCAAATTATAAATCAGACAGACAGAGAGATAGTAAGGATAAAGTAAATTTACATATGTAAAGGAATATATAGCACAAATGCAATCGGTTCAAATGACAAATTATCTTAGGCTTTGTAGTTTCCCAACTACCAGTGAAATCAATAAACTGATATAGCTCATTAAAGTGACGACACAATCTCCTAACTGGATCTAAGGACGCATAATTCGAACGCTGAAACTCGATGTGAATAAGTTTATAGTACCCCGTGGGTCTCAATGGGACATTTATGAAAATCTTAGATAACAGAAATTCATAACATATACATCCATCAATTATCTTCAAAACTGTAATAGAGTTTATCATGTTACGTCTACTACTAAGAGTAGGCAATCTGATCAATGCTAGTCTACTGCTATACGAAGGAAGATATTCCATTGAAGACAAAAATGAGAAACTGTTTCTGGACCGATTCAATCATATTAACATATAAATTGTCCTGGGGGTCCCAAACAACAGATCTATTCGAGAATAGGGCGGACTAGTGAAGTAAAAAGATTTTTCGTACCGTAGGGATCTGAAAATTCCTTTACCGCACGTTTAATAAAGCCAAGTTCTTTGTGGAGGTCGGCGTTGCGGAAATACCACGGAGCATTTACAATATTTCGAAGCACTTTGTTCAATTTTTGTTTTGTACTGGCACATCCATAGAGCTGAATGCCATATGTCCATATGGGCTTTATATTTTGGTTGTAAATAAGTACTTTGTTCTTAATGGAAAGTCTCGATTTTTCCCAATAAGCCATTTGAGGTTTCTATATTTATAATTCAACTCTTCTAGTTTTGTTTTTACGTTCTTTCATTTTGAGTTTTACCTCAAGAGTTATGCCCAAATAATTTGCATTCCAAATGCCATACTTTGCGAAGATTTGGGCAACGTCTAGAAATACTGCCGAACACACTTTCTTTTCTTCTAAAGCTTCTTCAATGACATATACAATTCGATGGACTTGTTCCAATGCGCAGTGGTTTTCTCGAAATCCAAGTTGATGATTTGGAATCAAATAGTTTTCCTCCACAATTTGCTTCAATCGTTTAATAATTTCAAACAGTTTTGACAGCATAGCGAGCAGTGAAATTGGTCGGAACGATTTATCATCATACGGATCATTACCGGGTTTGGGGATCATAATTAAAAAAAAAAAAAATGGTTTCCCATTACATCCCATGAAGGAACCGGGAGAACTTCTCACAATCACTGAGCTGTGCGCTTTCCAGTTTTCATTCACTGATTGGGACCTACAGTTTTACACCGATTCCGAACTGTATTTTGAGAAGCCTTTTCATGGCTATATACTCGATAGTGTCGCCGTCACTATGCGAGGTGACCGCCGCCGAAAGAAATTTGAAGGTGGTCAGAGCAGGGATCGAACCCAGGATCTCAAGTACAAGAGGTGCGCACACTAGCCATTGCACCACCGTCGGCCATAATTCATAATTCATAATTACTTCTTATATTTTCCAGAAAGTCGGTGTATATTTAAGCGATTACTACTGGTGGAAAGTTTATGAAAATCTCTACTGTTATCAGATCAAAACCCGGACTTTTCTTTGGTTTTAACCCAGTTTTTATTTCAGTCTCTACCTCTGAAGATGTAAAGAGTGTTGTTGATGCCAGATCCTCTTGATTAGAATCTGGAGTGCGTTATTGATTCCCTTTATTTCCAATTGAAATAAAAGGCCACAAATTGGGCTTCGCTGTTGAACTTAAAGTTATTTTTATTAAATTAAAGTCTTCTTGACTTTTGTCTTTGAGCTCCTGTTGCTAACTGACTTTACAAATAGTTGAATGTATAAAATGAAACTTAACTGAATATGTATAATAGAATAAAAGTGCTTTGTTGTACAATATATAGACAGTTACGTTGTATACATTTTCCAGCAGCAGCTCTTCTTGAGCTGTGGTAGTTTAATTATGGTATGTGTTCACTACCGCTCTCCAAGAGCTGTCATGTTTTAACGCTCTCATTGAGCACTGCAAATTAGAAGAGTAATATGCTATGAATGCGCTCTTATACTAGGGAAATAGGAATAGGTAAAACAGAGCTTCTACATTATGAATTTAGGATGACAAATTATTTCGTGAAAATGGGATGGATTCCTCTTCGTCAGCTGTTGAACTCGCTTCAACATACTCCCGCCTCATATTTAGCAATTATCTTGGGTGGCAACATTTTCGTGGGTTGTGTAATCACAGCCGGTCCACGCTACAGACATGTCACCGAGACAAGAGTGTTGGCCTCGACGATTGCCAAATTTGGGGTTGTGATAATCTTCGAAAGGTTCAATTGGCTTCTTGCTGTGGAACCGTTTCTCGGTGAAGTCACCATGGTGATAGGAAGAGCTGGATGAAGAATTCTCCGTGCGTTTTAGATCGAACTGATTTTGGACTTTCTGTCTGCATATTAGTTGCTCAATTCCCCTCCTTCAAAGACCCTGCTATATATTCAACGTTGTGAATCATCAAAGTGTCTTCGGTCGCATATCGTAATTCGAATTGCAAAATAGCGCTCTTTGCGCATGTGAGTAGGAGCATGGTTTCTATCTGATTGATCTGGTGGTTGCAGGGACAGAGGTAGCATCGTGGCAAATAAATCTGAAAATAATGAAAGAAAGGAAGCATGCGCAAATTTTTCAATTAATTACTATTACGATCTGGGTAATATTAGTCGTGGGTCATAGAAAAATGTGGATGACATTTTATAAATATGATTTTCCGATTGAAGATAAATTTGATAAGTAAACGTCGAATAGCTTTCTTTGTAGTTGAGATTGTGTAGAAATGGTTCGATTACTCTGCTTGATTGAAGGACGTCTCTTGATACGTCCATATTCTTTGTAGAATGCTTCTCTCCGTGTTAAGCGTATTGGTAGTTGTTGACCAAAATCGAAGTGGTTTTTATATGATGCATTAGTAAATTGAAAAAGCTTCTTGTCTTTTAAATCGGGTGGTTTTGACCAATTTCTAATTGGTAGGTAAAACTGTTTAGGTTGAAGTCTGCCCACTTGGTTCATTGTACTGGTTTCGGAGGTGGTCGACAATACGACCTTGTTTGACGCATTTGTAAATTTAAAAATCTTTCTGTTGGTTGACAAAACTTATTAGTTCCAAATCTCCATACTTGGTTTATTGTAGGGACTTAAGGGGTGCTCGAAAATACGTCTTTGTTTGACACATTTGTAAATTCAAAACTATTCTTGGTTTTTAATTCCGGTGGTTTTGACCAATGTCTCGTTGGTTGGAAAAACTTATTAGATCCAAGTCTCAATACTTGGTTTATTGTAGGGGTTTGAGGGGTGGTCGAAAATACGTCCTTGTTTGACGATTTAGTCCTTGCTAGAAATTTAGAAACCTTGGTTTTTAAATTCGGTTGGCACAATTTAGTATCTTCAATTCTCCACACTGGGTTTGTTGTAGAGGTCTGAGGGGCGATGTGATGAAATGGTAAATCTTTTTCTGTTTCCACATAGCCGAACTGCTTGACCACTTCAAATATGTGAATGTCGTTAGCACTGTTGTCTGCAAGTGTCCTAAGTATTTCCTGTAGTGGGGTTTGATTGTCACCGAGAGCATTTGATGAATTTGTCCACTTATGTGCTTCGTCATTGAATGGTATGGAATTTTTCACGGGGTTGTTGTCTTTTGTTCCAGAATAATCTTCGTTCAGAAGATCTTCCCCGGGCACAGTAATACAGGGTGGCAATATTAGTGGCTGAGTGTTTCTGTGTTGGGCTGTAGAATGGAAATTAAGGGGATTAGAAAATAATTAATCTATTAAGAATAATATTGTAGGCATGCAATCAAAATATATCTTCTCCGCTTTTCCAAATGTAGATGTATTAGGCCCGTTGAAATCCAATTCCTCCTCATCGGTTTCCAAAATTGTGTCCTCATACGATTGAGCTGCTTGTGTCCACTTTGCTTGCAATTCCCGCTTCCATTCTTGAAGTGATTCAACCGTCCACATGTGTATGGGAATAGCATCAAAACTTCTTTGAAATGATAGAATTTGATAGATATCGAACAGAATCTTGCTTTCCATTGCCATGTTACAAATAGATTGTCATAAAAATTTTCGATAGGCACCAAAAGTTGATTTGACCCGCTTAAAATGTCCACAACAAATTTAAATTTTGAAAATTTTCAAAAAACGAGTCAGCTTACATTTATTTATTTATTTATTTCAGTCTATGGATACACAATGAATCCTTACAGACTAGCACCTACAACTAAATAATAGATACATCAATTAATTAAGTTATTTAGAATAGTCTTAAAATGCTGATGTGAAAAACTTATATCTAATTGATTACAGTGTTTGTTATATAATCTTAAAACTTTAGTTAATGGCTCATTTAGTGCATATTCAGTTCTATGAAAACCAACATTAAAGAAATACGAGTTAAATCTTAAAGATCTAGAAGGTACATTTATTTGAACAAGGAATTTAAAATTATCGTTATGAAATTTGGCGATAAACGCCGAAAATTTATTTGATCCGCTGAAAATTTCCACAAGAAATATAAATTTGCCTCAACAATGGTCCACGAAACGAGTCAGCTTAAATTTGTCCAAGGAATGTAAATTTTTTGCCGAAAATTTATTTGATGCACTCAACATTTCCATAAGAAATATGAATTTGCTCTCAACAATTTTCCAAAAAACGAGTCAGCTTAAATTTCTCCAATTTTCGAATTTTTATCCGGTGATAATAATTTCCGAAATAATTTTCAATTTGAAAATTTCGATTAAAATGCCCGACTGGTTGCGATGCAGCATTTGGGTTGATTAGACTTATTTGGAAATTTCGTTTTTCTTTTCGTTAGTGCAACTATTAACACTAAAAAATTGGATTTCCGCACTCACCCGTGTATCCGATTTATCCTATGTTTATTTCCTCAATCCCGCATGGATTTATTTGCATGTACACAGGTATTTGCATGTACACAACATTCTGTCGAACCACTCGTTTGTTTTAATGTTCTTGTATTTTGTTCTAATACTTTTGTTTTTTTTTACTTTCATAATGCCATTTCTTTTGATAACTTTTTTTTCGCTTGGGACCTTCACTTCTTGCACTACTTTCCTTATTTGGCACTTAAACTGTAATGAGCATTTGCGATTTTTGTGATCTTTTTGACCACCAACAAATTAAGTTGTGCTGAGTTTGTTATTCGCTCTCTCGTAGAGATGAATTCCTTCTTTGTATTTTGTGTGTGAAAATGTCGTGGTTTATTCTTGTTGATATTTGGTACACTGGTGGAGTATTAAAATTAGCTAATAATTGCGGGGGAATGTGGTTTTCTGTTATATTCTTCACTGCGTTTACATGGATTTTGTTTCTTTTTTCCAATATATGTTGTCTTTCGAGTTTGCTACTGTTGTAAATATTCAAAATTGTATATTGAGATTAACTGTTCTCGTGGTTGTGCTCAAAAATTTTTATGTTGTTGTGTCGTCTAATGAAGATTTTGGTTTCTATGCTTAACGGGGGTACAGTTTTAGCTACTCAAATGTAGTTATAATCTTGAAATATTTTTCAATGCCTTACCTCTTCGATCGCATAATAACTAAATGAAATTTTTGTACGTACCCGAGTCTTTCTTTATCAAAATATTGTCTTCGGTGTTACCTCTTTTATTTGGTGGGAATCGATGCGAATCATTTGAAAATCAATTGTATTTAGACTTCTTGTCTGATGATGATGATTCTTTCCTGGAGATGGTGTGATGAACCTCTTGTTCTTGGCGTTTTCTTCTCGATGAATCCTAGCTTCTTCTTGAAGCTGGTGGTGTTGCTTGATGATGTGAGCTTGGGACGCTCCTCTTCTGTATATGGAAATCGTGTCCGAAAATTTGAATATATTTCCGTTGATGAGTTGGACCTTTTGTCCGAGAACTTGGTATGTTCTCACTCTGTATTGAGAACCTCTAGTCCGAGATCTTGGCACGTTAAGACCAAAATTCTGGATACCTGTTTTGAGTTATATGCCTGATGATATAATCACTTCGTATGAGATAGACCTTTTATTGCCTCTGGCGGTTAATTTGACAATTGGCATCCGATGGCCTTACATTTAAAGTTTGTGATTACATGGGGGGTATGATGTAATCATCCTGCGCGAGAGCTTGAGGTGCTGCTCTTATTCAAAATTTTTCCGAGAACTTGGAGTATTCTCGCGCTTTGTTGTTTGGACCTCTTATCCGAGAACTTGACACGTTCTCCCTCTGAATTGTGTGGACCTCTTGTCCGAGAACTTGACACGTTCTTCCTGTGATGTGGGCGTTTAGTCCGATAACTTGGCACGTTCTCCCTCTAAGTTGTGTGGACCTCTTGTCCGAGAACTTGGCACGTTCTCCCTCTGATGTGTTAACCTCTTGTGCGAGAACTTGACACGTTCTTCCTCTGTGATGTGGACGTGTTGTCCGATAACTTTCTACGTTCTCCCTGTAAGTTGTGTGGACCTCTTGTCCGAGAACGTTGAGCCCACTTGTTGTTTGAGGTTATAATCGGCGGGGGATAATAACCTTTGCGATTGAAACAGACCTTATTTCTGCTTCGTGCTGTTGATTTCTGGGATCGAAATCAGACAGACTTTACCTTGAACTGTTTTGTAGGTTAGGGTTGCTTCCACGTAGTGACAACAAGACACCAGTGATATATCACTGGATCAATCGCTCCCAATTCCTATTGGGACGTTCGAAGGACCATATGTTGACGCCAGATCCTCTTGATTAGAATCTGGAGTACGTTATTGATTCCCTTTATCTCCAATTGAAATAAAAGGCCACAAATTGAGCTTCGCTGCTGGAACTTAAAGTTATTTTTTATTAAATTAAAGTCTTCTTGACTTTTGTCTTTGAGCTCCTGTTGCTAACTGACTTTACAAATAGTTGAATGTATAAAATGAAACTTAACTGAATATGTATAATAGACTAAAAGTGCTTTGCTGTACAATATATAGACAGTTACGTTGTATACATTTTCCAACAGCAGCTCTTCTTGAGCTGTGGTGGTTTAATTATGGTATGTGTTCACTACCACTCTCCAAGAGCTGTAATGTTTTAACGCTCTCCTTGAGCACTTAAAACTAGAAGAGTAATATGCTATGAATGTGCTCTTATACTAGGGAAATAGGAATAGGTAAAACAGTATTCTACTGTTCTTGATCTCTTAGACTTAGTGAATTAGTAAAGAAATGTATAAATAGGCAAAATATACTGCTCTTGTAGAGCTTCTACATTATGAATTTAGGATGACAAATTATTTCGTGAAAATGGGATGGATTCCTATTCGTCAGCTGTTGAACTCGCTTCAACAAGTGTTATTTTTGTTTGTATTTTTGTGTTTGATAATTATTGCGCTACCGCCTCTTGCATTATTTTGTGGGTGGTTAGTGCAGTAAGTTTCGTAATTTGTAATTTAAAAAAAAGTATGGTTTGTCAGATGCGTTTCCGTGATGATGCAAATATCAATGTTTGCTGTGCTTAATAGGACCTCCAGTTCTTTTTTCCGATGTCTCAAGCCATTTGCGATCCATGACATAATCTTTAGATTGTTGTGCCTATTCATCACGGGCTGCAACGACGGAGTAAGTAAAGTTTTCCATTCGCTCCAGACGCTGCAATAATAGTCTGGACTTTTTTTCATTATCATTTAGTTTATTTAATATTCGCGTGAGCATTCCTTATTATTCTGAGAATGTGGATTACTCTCTGTAACTACTGATGCGTAGGAATTGCTTCCTGTGATACCGTTTGATACAGTTTCAGTGCGTGTGGTTGGTCTTATTTGCTTCAGCCTTGGACTTTGATTAATAGCATTTGATTTTGTCTTCTTTATTGATGTATTTCTTATTTTTTGCAATTCTTTGGCGATATTACATCCTCTGTAGCTTGCTGAATGATTCTCTCCACAATTACAACATTTTAAGGGGGCATCACTTGGTTTATCGCATACCGATGTTGAATGCACATTTAACACATCTAGGAGGTTTGTTGCAGTAGTTCTTGGTATGTCCAAAACCTTGGCAATTTTCACACTGTGGTAGAATTTGTGTTGACTTAATTGGCTCTACTGTCACAATTGTTCTCAAAACGTGCTTTATTTCATAAATTTTCTTGATTTCTTCATCGGATTCGAAGAAAACTAGGAACATATCAAGTGGTTCTTTAGTCTTCCACATGTAGTTGTTGATTGCCTTCCCAGCTTTTAGTTTTTGTTGGTCTTCTACTATATTTTGGTTTTCTACTATAGGTTTTGCAGAGGTATCGCTTGTTCCGGATTTGGTGTATTTTTCTCTGCTTCGGAGTTACAGTCCCTCGCAGCCACTACCTGTGGAACAGAGGTTTGTGAATTGTTCTTGCTTGATTGTTTTAATTCAAATATTATGTCACACTGTGGTGGTGCAACCTACAAATTTAAATACAATTTAGCAGCTATTTGGCTTACAATAATTTACACTTAAATTGACTAATGTTTCTTCTAGAATTCAATTAATTTACAAGCACTTAAGGACTATAATTACCTCCCTACAGCATCAACAGTCATCAACAAACTGTCATCAAATTCTTAAATATATCTAGCACAAAGGTCGACGATGAACTATAGTTTACCTTTGTATTAATCTAATTCAATTCTAAGTCATATCACGGAGATTAGTGTTCACTCCAGTCAACAAGGTCCATGGTCACCCTATAAAACTTAAACGTAGCATAAGGCAATTCGTTTCTTGAAATAAATCGATCCAATGTCACGATATTCAATTGCACCCTTATAACAGGTGATTGATTTTGCTAATATTTCCAATCACAATCTATTCTCTCAATCACTGCCTACTAATTTTATTAAATACGGATGAACCTGAATTGAAAATTTCCATATCAATTTGAATCAGAAGTTATAATTATGCTCTAAGATCCAACGTTTTAATGATTGCCGCACTAGTATATAATTCAATTAAAAGTTAGAATTGATTTAATATTGTGAAAAGAAACGAGATTCAGGACAACGGAAATCAAAGCCACGGTAAATACAAAAGATCTACTCTGCAATTCTTGTAATCAACTCTCCTATAAAGTTTGATAATCAGACGAGAAATTAAAATTTCGAATTAATTTGGTATCACACTCCTTAAAATTAAATTTTCACTCCGGTTTCCAATATGTCCCTTACTGGTGATAATAAGTCTGGCCCATCAGCCCCAAATGGTAGCTCCACCTCTCCTGCCGATTATGAGAATTCTGCTAATGGGAATAATGTTTAATCGGGCAATTCTCTAATGGAAGAGTTTCTCTTTGAAACCGACCATCTCATAATGTTCTGTACAAGTTTTGAGAGATCAGACATTGAGGATCAAACTGAGTCCCTGTTGCAAGTAAAACTTGAGGATTTTTAAATTAGAATGAGGAGAATGAGTAACTCTTATGAAACTATAATGCTAACTTCAGATTGCTCAACGGAGAATAAAGACAGTGCTAGACTAAATTTGAATGCGTGTGCTGATACTTATTACACACCCAGAGCTCACATAATGGATTTGACGAGGATGACAACGGGGAATAGTTCACATAATATAACTTCAAGGCATAGCCTTCTCCGTCCTTTTAATATAGGCTTTCCGGGTTCATACATTCCTCAAAGTCTAGCCCTGAACAACACTCAAATAGATAGCTCGAGCACATATATAAAGGTTCCCCCTGCGACACGGAAAATTTCAAGGACGGTTACGCAGAACGGCCAGCTTTTCGTGATATGTTCACGGCGGTCTACGTGAACCATCCTAAGCTCTCCCAAGTACAAAAGTTATACCACCTACGAAATAAAACAAAAGGAGGTGCAGGTGCCATCGTAAATAGATATCCATTGTGCGATGAATATTTTGAATTAGCGTGGAATGCCCTCCAAGCGAAATATCAGAATAAGCGATTACAATTTTATTTGATCTCCCTTCCGCCACTGCAGAAACCAGTGAATCACTACAAGAGATTCAAGCTACAGTAAGTGACTGCTTATCTAATCTCAAGAGGCTGAATGTTCCGGTGGGTAAGTCAGATCCATTTCTCGTGTGTCTAATATCAACAAAGTTGTCAGACGATAAACTATCAGTATGGGATCAGTCCCTAAAATGTCATCGAGATTTGATCACATGGGATCAACTCGGTGAGTTTCTTATAAACAGGTACGAGACTGCGGAAAGATTATCTAGTTTCAGATCTACTAAACAAAGATATAGCTTGCCACCACATACCTCTGAACTCTATACAGGCCTTACACTACGAACTGATCTTATCTCAACACTTCTTAACTGGAGAAAATACAAATATGTGTTTAGCGGCGACATACAGAAAATGTATCGCCAGATTTTAGTGCACCCCTCCGACAGAACCTTTTAGCAATTATTATATCAAGCGGAAATAAATGCACCAATTAAAGATTATGAATTAAATACTGTGACCTTTGGTATAGATTGTGCGCCCTTCCTCGCAATTCGTACTCTGTTGCAATTGGCATCTGCTTCAGAATCTCAGTATCCTCATGTCGCTTCAATGCTAAGGAGAGAGCCATATGTCGATGACATACTCTCGGGAGGATTTACAATCTGAAGTTATAGGCAAGCAAAATCCGTTCTAAGCTTTGCTGGATTCCCCTTAAAAAGTATGACGGCAAATGATTCTCAATTATTAGCCCATTTGCCCAAACAGGATCTTTATGATTTATATTTCCTTCGGTTTGATGATGTAAGTTCCACAAAAACTCTGGGCAGAAAATGGGATGCAATCACTGATTGTTTCAGATACTCCTTACATCTCAAACACACTGGTGGAACTTTAACTAAGCGCAAGGTTCTATCCATCGTTGCGCAATTATTTGATCCTGCGGGATGGGTAACTCCAATCCTCATTAAAGCTAAACTCTAGATGCAACAACTTTGGCTCGAGGGCCTTAACTGGGATGACGAAATTGTTTCAGATGTACTTCACCAATTGAACACTATTCTGACAGATCTCTCTAAATTGGAATCTATCTCGATTCCTCGTTGGATACAATGCACCTTTTCTGATATCGTCCAGCTTCACGGATTTGCCGATGCTTCTAAAGCCACGATTTGTGCGTGTATTTGTATAAGGTCTGAAAACTCAAATTAAGTGTTTTTTTCTAATTTATACATCGCTAAAAGCAAAGTGGCACCCTTTCAGCCCGTTCCCCTTCCTAGATTAGAATTTAATACAACAGTTCTGCTCGCAAAATTAGTGCAGTATGTTAAATCGAAGCATATACTAAATATATCTGAGACTTTTCTCTGGTCAGATTCTTTTGTTGGCCTCGGGTGGTTATCTAAAACACCTTGGTCATGGGATACATATGTCGCAAATCGTACTGCACTAATTCATGAAATTGTTCCAGAAAGTATATGGCGACATGTTTCTACTCCTGACAACCCTGCTGATCTGGGTACTCGCGGTTGCAGACCAATATTAATTCGCTGTGGTGGAATGGCCCTTCTTGGCTAGCAAATCCCACCTCGTCGTGGCCAAATAGAAACCCTCTATGCCCACCAGAATTACGACTGAAGATACAAAGATTGCCTGAGCCTGCTGAAAAATCGGATATATTACACTGGGATTCGTCATACCACAAGTCTTTGCGTGTTATGGCTCGAGTTTAAGGATACTTCGAGCAAAATGTAAAGCCTAACGCATTAATTTTCCGGAAAATCTTACACACGATGAACTGAATTGCGCAAAGGTTCGCCTGATAATTTTAAGCCAAATCCATCATTATGAAAATGAATACCAAGCTCTCTCCAAATCGCTTCCAATATCAGAAAAAACAATTTAAAATACTTAAACCCAATTCTTGATAGAGGTAAAATTATACGTGTAAAAGGTCGCTTATCTGAAACTTCCTTACCGTACAATGAACGATGTCTGATAACACTGTGTGTAATTTTTTAAGTCATGGCAAAATAACCATATACGGACACCACTACGTGATAAAAGACTAAAAAAAAAGACCCGTGTTTCCCAATTTTTCCCAAAGTCATGCACTTTTTTTTTTATGGGCCACCAAAGATTTGGGGCCTCGGTATCATTTTCGTAAAAATGTGATCATTTTCTCAGGCTCATATCTTGCAAACCGTTCAGAATTTCGATTTACTCTCTGAGGCAAAGTTGTAGCTCTTGCCATAAAGAACAAAAATTGCGAACATATAAAATCAAAAAAACTTTACCTAACATGGTTCTGGCCAGGCATATTTCATTTTTTGCTACCTATGGACCTGAACAGGAGAAAAAGGTAAAAAAAATGAAATTAAAAAATTTTCGGCAAATTTTTCACTTTTGTGTGCTACCTAAACAGTGTTAAGAATCATCTCTAGGAAGTTTATATGTTCTAGAAATTTGTTTATTGAGATCTTAGCTAAATTTTTGTAGTTGATTGTTTCCTTGAATTTTGAACGGTTTGCTACCTATGGACCTGAACACGGGAAAAAAGGTAAAAAAAAATCGAATTTTTTTAAGTTTTTTGCGAGTTTTTGATTTTATATGTTCGCAATTTTTGTTCTTTGTGACAAGAGCTACAACTTTGCCTCAGAGAGTAAATCGAAATTCTGAACGGTTTGCAAGATATGAGTCTGAGAAAATGATCACATTTTACGAAAATGATACCGAGGCCCCAAATCTTTGGCGGCCCATAAAAAAAAGTGCATGACTTTGGGAAAAATTGGGAGACACGGGTCTTTTTTTTTTTAGTCTTTTATCACGTAGTGGTGTCCGTATATGGTTATTTTTTTTCGTGTTGCACTGTGTAATACTACCCGGAAATTCAAGATTCTGCTTTTTGTTCCTTCAACACTTGCACATATCTCTCGGTCATGGCGAAAGTAACTTAATGTGCAGAATGGTTCAGACTAGAGATGTGCACGTGAGTAAGTTTTGACTCACGCTCATGAAAGGAAGACGGTTCGCTACTCACGTTCACGAGCGCTCACGTGAGCAAAATTTGGTCCTACTCACATTCACGCGTGAATCACACGTACGTTATTAAGTACGTTAATTAGGAATTCAGGTATTAGACTCTACTACACTTAAATGCAAATCCTTAAGTTAAATTGAGCGTCGTTTTTAATAAATTTAGCAAATGAACTTAGCCCTTTTATACAGGAACAATATTTTATCATCTGTATCCCAAAGAAGTTTGCCTCTTAGTTCCATTAGTATTCTTCTAGGCGGACAATGGGACCAATTGCAAACAAAAGTGGTAATGATATCAGAAATTCTAAACAATGTGGCAGGTATTTGTAGGAGATTAGTCAGGAGTTCAGAATATTGTATCTAGAGGCACCCTGTTTCAACGTATGTCACGGTGTAACTTCTAAACTTGTAACCAGATTTGTTGCTTTCGAAATTGAACTAAGCAGCAGAAACAAAGGTAGTTTGAATTAAAAGTTTAAAATGTAAATTTTTGCACTGAATTTGTTTAGGTTTTTGGTAACAACTTGGTCATTTTGAGTCAAAGTGCTACACTGGCAGGACTTCAACCAATTATAAGTTTAACAAATTTTTAACTTCTTTCAAACCGTACGGCAACGGCAACTCTCAAAGTTAAAATGTTTTGCAACATAAAAAAACGGAATTTGGTAGAAAGGGTACCATCATTCTTTCAGTAGTTTCTTAAATAATTTATGAAAACGATATAAAATTGTAGCCAGCCTTGGCAGAAAATGGTCGATACTTTAACAAAATTTTAATTTTTCGAGTTTAGCAAAAGTTTCGCTTGTTGATTTTTATACTTTTTTGAACCAAATTCTAGACTGAAATGCTGTTAACTACATGGGAAAGAAATCTTGATCGTACGCGTATTCTTAGTCAGATAAGCTCAATTGCATTAAATTAAACATATGTATGTATATTGTGTATTAATATGTGAAAACATAACAAGACTACCAATGTCAAGTACTTATATATTTCAAATCGAATTTGCGTACAATTTGAAAAAAAAAATCCTTTTTAACATTTTTTCCGTAATTTTTCTGTTGTGATATCAAACGTTCGCAAATATTCGTGACTCACGCGAAAAAAGTACTCATGCACACTCCCTCACGCAAAGATTGGACTCACGCACGCTAACTATTTGGCTACTCACGTTCACGCACGCTCTCGTGAGCAAAATTTGCTCCTACTCACGTTCACACGTGAATCACGCCAATCACGTGACTCGTGCCCATCTCTAGTTCAGACCCAATTCTATGTAAGCCGGTTAAGACCACGAATTAGAAATATTATTCACAAATGCAAATTACGTATTTTGTATAAACGCAGACCTTGTTTCCAAATAATGGCACCATTGCAGTCACAAAGATGCACTATTACACCACCGTTTCATAATACCGGCATTGATTTCGCAGGCCCCTTTGAGCTAAAAGCATCGTCCCTACGCACAACTCCCATAACGAAAGGTTATGTCACTAAAGCAATCCACTTAGAAGTCTGCTCGGAGTTGTCATCAGTTTGCTTTGAAGCCGCGTTTGCAAGATTCGTCGGGAGGCGGGGGCTCCCCGCCAGGATATATTCTGACAATGGCAGAAATTTCGTAGGATCACAAAGATCTTTATTCAGAGAATACAATCTCTTCATCGAAGCCGCTTCAAACGATATTGCCCAAAAGTATAACGTGGATGGGTTTGAATGGAAATTCATACCTCCTCATGCGCCTCATATGGGAGCCCGCTGTGAAAAGTTTTAAGTTTCATTTAAAAAGAATCGCTGGTGCTCATAGATTCACCTTTGAGCATTTTACTACAGTACTTACTCGAATTGAAGGTGTATTAAATTTTCGTCCAATCTCCGCAGTGTCGGAAGATCTCGCAGATTTGACTGCATTAACCCATGGGCATTTTCTAAGATGTGCACCAATGATGGACTTACCTGCGTCTCCCTCTCAAAACATATCGCTGGTCAATCGCTGGTTGAAGGCTCTCCATCACCAATTCGCTATACGCTGGAAAGAAGATTATTTAAAATCGCTCCACAAGCGATATAAATGGCATAGCACCACTCCCAATGTCCAAGCTGGAGATTTAGTGGTAGTCATGGATGACATGGAATGGGCTCCCATCAAAATGTACGTGTTGTAGATGTACGCACTGCCAATGGAATAATAACCCGTCCCATTGCAAAATTGTGTTATTTGCCTTATCAAAAGGATTAAACCTCTTTACACTACGTTTAATTTATTTTCAAACCTCATCCCTACCTTCAGAAAGAACCAGTTATACAAGTATTCACTATCATGGAGACCACGAAAAAGTTCCCTAAGACACCTGGATGTTTATCGTTGTTTGATATGCAAGAAATATCGCGCGCTAAAGGTTTGCCCGAAGTTTCTTAGAATGGACGACGAAGAACGCAAAACGTTTCGAAGTTGCAACTCAAGAAATACTTGCCGGAAATGCAACTATTGTCATCACACGCTGCTACATCGTCACCATCCTCATGTCAGAGGTCCTGTCCAGTCAAGGCTAGCTCTGGCATGCCGCATGGAAAGCAGACAACAAAAAAAAACCTGTTACACAAGAAGGAACAACAAGAATCAAACATCTGCTCGACAGCCCAATGAAAAGCCGACGCAGTTATGACTGACCAAACTATCTTATATGAGGCGATCAAGCCACTAGCCACGGTTTTGTGGGCCACATCGCAAAAGGTCGTATATCCTCCGGCCTGGCGGCATGCCTATACACGCCTGTTTAGTCTTATTAAATTATTTAAGTTTGAATAAATTGTATTTTACCGAACCTAAATTGTATTTTATTGTGATTAACTTGATATGTGAGTTAAATTAAATTTGCATGTGTATGAGACTGAAGTGGAATGAAACAAAAAGCTACATGCTAACTAGAATATCGTCACCTAAAATCCAAAATGACGTAACATCAAAATTCGAAAATTGGGGTTTTTATTGATTGCAACATATTCCACCAAAATACAGAATTTTACAAAATTTCAAACTTCTACGTTCAAGACCCTAAATTTTATTACAAAGATGCAAAAATTAAGTTCTTTATAAATCAATGTTTTTTTCTCCTAACTATAATTTTTTCAATAATGTTAATGCGTATATATTTAAAATAGACAAAACTACATATCCGTACAACATTATTTGTCTCTCCGCCCAAAAATGACAAATTTATTGACAAAATTCGAATTTCATATCGAAATATTTTTTGCCTCCCCTGTAAAGTAATGAGAATGTTGTTGCGTCTTTTGGAATTTTAGGTGACGATATGAGGAAATCAAACACTTTACATTCACTCGTACTGCCTCTAAAACATATTACTTTACATTGTATTCTACTCCATTCGTACACTCAATTATTGGTGATACATTATCATGACTCAATAAAACCAATGGATTCAACTAATTTGCTCCCTTGTATTCTTTTTATTTATCTTACCACTCTAACTTCCATGTAATTTCTCATTACTTGTTTCTCTACAAAGGTTCCACTAGCTCCACTGGCGATCCCACACAAGATAAATACAGTCCACTCAGCAGCTAAAACTAATAAGATTCCCCACAGAAACCTCTCTTGGGATTGGATCACATCTTCCAATTATCTACATACGAGTATATTTTTTCCAATCCCTTGCCCTTTAAATAAGCAAACAAGAGCTTTCTAAGTTTGTTGAAGCAAAATCGGACTAGTCGTCCTCGAGTTATGTCAAACAAAAGAGCCCTAAACGTGTCTATGTTTGAGTATTATCGAGTTAAAGCTAATATAGCTGCACGTGGAAGAAATGTTGAAGGTCAAGATGGTACAAAAGTAGAAGATTTACATCTCTATATGAAGAATCTTAGAGGGTCATCTGCATATTGGCGCACCGCATTGAATGATCTCATAGCACAAATAAGGTGTATTGGCCCACCAACTTACTTCGTGACTTTCAGTTGTAATGATCTTCATTGGCTTGATATACGTAAAGCGCTACTAATAGCTGATGGAAGACCAGATGAAGAGCCAAAGAACATTGCTATCAATGAAATACAACGGCTCGTTGAACTCTACCCGGTAGTTGTAAGTCGTCACTTCATGGTACGAGTAAAAGCACTACTGAAATTTTTCAAGAACAACAACGAAGTATTCGGAGGTAGACTTATCGACTACTGGTGGCGTATCGAATTTCAAAATCGAGGAAGCCCACATTTGCACATGGTAGTATGAATCGAAGGGCATCCACCGATTGAAACACCTGCTGGAATTGAGCGTATCGATAAAATATGTTCATGTGAAATGCCACCTGAAGGAACTAAATTGTATGAATTAGTAAAGAAGTGTCAGATTCATCATCATACACATACGTGTAAGAAAAATTACCTGACTTCTTCAGTATGCCGATTCAACATGCCAAGACCAGTTTTCACACAAACGCAGATAGTAGACGCTTCAACCGATGAATTCATACGAAACGGTGGCCGGATATGCCTGTTAAAACGCAGAGCTGAAGATCGATGGATTTAACAACTATAATCCAACATTACTTCAGCTTTGGAAGGCTAATATGGATATTCAAGCATGTGGATCGAATGAATCAATCGCTTACTATGTTGCAAAATATATATCCAAATCAGAGCCTACAGATTTGGACGCTGGCATAAGAGAAGCAATACGATAAATTAGACGAGACGAAACCAATGTATCAAAAAAAATTTTCAAAATTACTCGTAAATACTCGTAAACCAGAACAGCGATATATAGTGCTTAAATTTGATGAGACAGGTCAAGCTAATGCCTACTTTGTAAATGCATTTGAGAGATATGAAAAGCGCCCAACTGAACATTTAGAATACAACTTTACAGACATGAGCCTTATGGAGTTTGCAATGCGCTTCGAACCATAATATAGGAAGCCAGTAGACAACGATGAAGAGAATATTGATGAAGATGCATATGAACAATATGAACCAATAAGAAAGATTATTATCAAGTTATCAGACAACACAAGAATGGTTGCAAGAAAAACGCCAGCTGTAATCCGAGTACCATACTTCGTAGCAGCTACTGATCCAGAGAGCTACTATTACAGCCTCCTACTACAATACTTACCATATCGTAATGAGGAAGAACTACTGCTAGGTTTCAACAGTGCCCAGGAAGCATTTTTAGCACGAGAACAAAGATTGAAAGAGATGAATGAACATATGGAGTTATATCGTCAATGAGATAGACAACTTCAAAATGCCTTCAATCAAGTAAATGCTTTCCAGATTTTGGAAGAAGCAGATCCTTTCGAAATGGACGAAGAAGAAAATGAGTTTCAGGCAGCACGGCGTGCAATGAATAATGGACAACGAGAAATATTCACCTTAGTTACTCGAAGTATACACTCACAGTTGACTGGCAATGTAGAAAGACTGAAAATATTATTTACTGGTGGAGCTGGTGTAGGCAAAACGTTTCTATTAAACTTGTTACCTAATCAAATTAATAGATGCTATACAAAAGATGCAGTGAAAGTATGCGCACTAATAGGAGTTGCAGCTCGCTTAATCAATGGCTCAACAATCCACACTACCCTAAAGCTGCCAGTTACAAAAAGATGGTAGAATTACGGGAATGTCACCACTAACTGGAAACTACCTAAGAATCATGAGGCAGCAATGGAGAGATATTGAGTTTATCATAATAGACGAAATATCTATGGTATCTTATCAAATGCTTTGCATGATAGATGTTCGATTAAGACAGCTGAAAAATAATGATGACGAGTTCTTTGGTGGTGTAAATATACTTCTCTTTGGAGATTTAATGCAGTTACCGCCTATCAAGAAATCCCGTGTATAAACAACCTCAACATCTACAGCGAGCAACAAATCTCTGGTACCTCTTTACGCTCTGTGAACTCACACAAAACATGAGGCAACAAGGCGATAATACCTTTGCAGAGTTGCTATATGCACTACGCATTGGAGAAATGAAAGCAGAAGACTTTGAAATACTGGCAGAAAAATTTTTAAAAGAAGCAACGGGAGAATTTGCAATTGAAAAGGTATTGAGAGTATATCCAACGAATAAGCAAGTTGAAGATCACAACACAGCTGTGCTACAATGGTTCAAAATCAAAATGTTAAAATATGTACTATCAAAGTACAAGATCAGTTAGTGGACGCAACATGCCAATTGGGAAACAGAGACTTGAATGAAACTGACATCAACAAGACCGCCGGATTACCAAAAACTTTGGAAATATTTGTTGGAGCAAAAGTGATGCTCCGATCCAACATTGATCAAACAAAGGGATTAGTTAATAGAGCAATAGGATTTATAACGGAAATAATTTGGCCTCACTACCGCAGAGAACAAATGTACGAAACAGATAAACCGTCAGTAAGTGTTGACTTTGATAGAATTGGTACACATGTGATACAGCCAAAAACAATACAATTTGCTGCTAAGTTCAGTTACGGAACTGCTGAAAGAAACTACCAACCTTTTTTTCTCCAATGGGCAACTTGTAGAACTAAAATATTTAACATAATATATACAACATGAGAAGGCTAAGCCATTGCTAATCCTCCCTATAGATTTACTAAGGTCACAGTACCTGCTACCTGTGATTTATTTCATAATTTTATTATTATCTGTCAGAAACAAGATTAGTCAATTGGAATCTGCGTAGTCTTCTTTGAGATGATGATACTTCCTGCAACTGCAGGGCTAATGGATTGGAGTGATTTGATAACCTGTTCGCGTATCGTTGGTTAGTTTCATAGATTTCCTGTTGAACAGTATTTAAGTGAAAGTCACTGTGTAGAATTTTATTCGACACATTTGTTGGAGCATTGGAAATTAGCCTCAAGAACTTTGATTGGAAGCGTTGAATTATATTAATATTTGTTTTTGAAGCTGAACTCCATATTTCAGATCCATATGACCAGATAGGCCTAAAGATGGTTTTGTATAAAATAAGTTTGTTATCCAGCAATAGTCTTGAGTTTGGTCCTATCAGCCAGTAATTTGTAGCAAGCTTAATGCCTAGCTGTTTCCGCTTAGGAAATATGTGTTTTTGCCACGTAAGTCGTCGGTCTAGATGAATGCCGAGATATTTAGTACTTTCTACTTGAGGTAATTTCGCATTGCCGAGTGTTACTTGTGGACATATTTGGGGTCTTAATGTAAACGTCACATGAACTGACTTGTTTGCGTTAGTCTTTAGCCGCCAGAAGTTACACCAGTCGTCGATTTTATTAAGATGGTCTTGAAGATATTGAGAAGCGATTACGTGGTCCTGATGATTTGACAGCAATGCAGTGTCGTCTGCAAACGTGGCAAACGTTGAGTGTCTGTGAGTAGGAATATCAGCCGTGAAGAGTGTATATAACACAGGTCCTAAGATACTTCCTTGCGGTACACCTGAATTTATGCCATTTAAACTAGATTGTTCATCATTAATTTTTACGTAAAAGAATCTATTTTCTAGATATGACTTTAGTATTGTGTACAAGGGATAAGGTAAAGATTTTTTGAGTTTATATAAAAGACCCGGATGCCACATCTTATCGAAAGCTGAACTTATGTCCAGGAAAACAGCTGAGCAATACTGTTTTCTGTCGAAAGCTGACCTTATGACTTTTACGGTTCTATGAACTTGTTCAATCGTCGAGTGCTTCTCTCTAAAACCAAATTGGTGATCTGGGATGAGATTATTTGCTCGTATTATTGGTTTCAGTCGATTAAGCACTAATTTTTCAATCACTTTACCTATGACTGGGAGAAGACTTATTGGTCTATATGAATTGAGATTCTCAGGGGGTTTACCCGGTTTTAAAATCATTTTGATCTCTGCCACCTTAAGCTGGGCAGGGAAGTAACCAATTCTAAATATAGCGTTAACCAAATTTCTGAGATGGGTAAGTGCAATATCATGCAATTCTTTTATAATTTTGGTTGTTTGAGTCAAATCCAGGCGCTTTTTTCTTATTCGGCAGTTTTTTTATTATACTTTTTATTTCCTTACAGTTAGTGGTCTTCACTGGCAAATCCAATTGTCCAGGGGACGATAGAAATTCACCAACTTTGTAATCATTTCGTGTAGGTGAAGGAGGCTTGAACACCTCAGATAGATGCCTGGCAAACAATTCAGCCTTGCCTTTTTTCCGTTCTAGACCAACTACCATTAGCATTTTTAATTGGTGGTATTCTAGTTGTTTCCCTGCTGAACTTTTTCGACACTTTCCAAAGGTTGTATTTGTTATTTTCAGTGGGAGAAAGTCTAGAGACGTATTTATTAAAGTCCGAATTTTCTTGCGAGTGTAAAGCCTTTTTCAGTTTTTTTGTTGCTTTATTAAGGCGAGCTTTATCTCTACGGTGTCTTGTTGTTTGTGCAATCTCTGTATTCGACCTTTCAGTATTTTCAGGCGTAGATTCCCAAGCTACTTGCTGAATGCTTGTCGTAAAGTTATAAAAAGCTTCCTCTATATCCTCAGCATCTTTTAAAGAGATATTTAAATGGATTCTATCGGCGATAATGTGTTTGAACAGGACCCAGTCAGTTTGGTTTCTATGCAGTTGAGGTTTCGGTAAGGCTTCTGTTATGTGAGACTGTATCGTTGCGATTACTGGCGAATGGTCCGATGATAATTCAAAGCAAGAAGATATCACGCATTTCATTTTATCTAGATTCTTTAGGATACAAAAATCTATAAGGTCAGGTGTTTTTTTCAGGTCAGAGGGCCAATATGTTGGTTCACCGGTGGTTAAGTGTTTTAACTGTTCAGCTATTATAGACTTGTGCAGTTCTCTTCCTCTCGTGTTAATTAGTCGTGATCCCCATAGTTGATGTTTGGCATTGAAGTCACCACCGACCAAAAATTTTGATCCCAGGGTACGGAAGTAGCTTATAAAGTGCTCTTTAGTGGTAATAACAGAGGGCGGACAATAAATAGAAGCTACTGTCATAGAGTCATGGCCATGTTCTAATTTTATTATGGTGGACTGTATTTTTCTCACTTTAAATTCATTCATAACGCTGTGCTTGATACCATTTCTAATAATTATAGCAGTACCTCCTCTTGCCCTACCTGTAGGATGATTCGTAGTGTATGTCCTATAGTTTTGTATATTTATGTAGTTTATTTGGGTGAGGTGTGTTTCTGAGATGAGCATGATGTCAATAAGATGGCTATTGAGAAAAGTTTTTACTTCAAGTATGTGTTGACTAAGCCCATTGGCATTCCAGATGGCTATTTTTAGATTGCTTTTCATTAAGTTAGTTTTGCAAACACGGCGGTTAATAGGTTTAACAAAGTTCCAACTTGTTCCATTAGAGTTTTCACGATAGATTTTAGTTCGCCTAAGTCATTGTTATCATGAGCTTTAGATTGTTCTGTTGGTGTTGTTTGAATTCTTGTGATTTTTTTAACGAAGAGGTAGTATTAGGCTGTAATTGTATTTCATAATTGTTGTCGGCCGTTGTTGGCTCCAGACCGTGGTAGCTTGGTATATTTTTTGTGAATACTTTCTTACGAAGACTTGGGAAAACTTTTTGTTGCAAATCTTTGTATACTGAACATCCTTTATAGTTAGCTGGATGATTACCATTACATAAAACACATTTAACATCATTTGTCCTTGTTTTTACACTACAGTCCTTGGTGTGGTGGCTACCAGCGCAATTAACACATCTTGGCTTACGATGGCAAAATTTTGATGTGTGGCCATACGCTTGGCAGTTCAAATACTGGGGCACAGTGCGCTTTGCTTTAGGCGGTTCGAAATTAACTTTTGTGAACAACATTCTAGTTATATCGTATACGCCTTTATTGTTTTGCTTAGGTTTAAGGTTTACCCAGAATAATGGAATAGGAAGTTTAGATGTTAGGTCTTTGATGTTGCTGACGTTTACTACATCATGCCCCTCATTCGTCAAATATTCTTTAATCTCTTCGACTGGTGTAGATGGGTGTAAACCCCTAAGTACTAGATTAAAGTTTCTTTCATTTTTCAGCTTATACGTATGAAACTCAGTATTTCTTTCCTGTAGGGCTTGGTAATATTAGAATAAGATTGCTCTGTTTTGGGCTGGACTTTTACGTCATCTCGTTTAAGTAACTTCAACTCATATTCATTGGCAGCTATCTGTTTCAAGAGATCATTTAAGGGCTGCATATTTTCCACTTTGTAAATGTAGATTGGTGGTGGTCTTGTTATTATTTCCTCAGGACAACCTTCCTCTTCATTTGTCGCCAAAAGAGCGTATCTATTTGTCGTGGATTTCAACCAATAGTCTTCTATTTTCTTTTGCTTTGGATTGTTCTCAATTTTACTTTCCGGACTGGATCTTGGCCTTTTAGTTGTATTTTCTGAATGACCGTTGAGATGAGCTTGGTTATCGTTGGGAATCGTATTAACTTTTTGAATCATCTGTAGGTTGTTTTTGCTGTAGGTAATGCCGTTGATAGTGGTGTAGATTTGTGTCTGGGTGTTGTCATCCGCGGAGCTGCCGGCTATGTTAACAGTGTTCCGTACGGTTTGTGTCTTTGGTAAGGTGGTGGCAGTACTAACGACGGATGTAATTGGTGTAGTTGCTGTTATTATCGAGCAGGCCGTGTTTGTAGTAGTTGTTAGTAGCCCAGCTAGCATTTGAATGTTTGTTTCACGATCACGATTGTTTCGCGACTGGATTTCCAATCGTCACCACGATTGTCGGAGCAGAATTGTATTATTCTCTGCTTTTAAGACTTTGTGTAAACGATTTGTTTTTGTGTTTACTTTGTGTCACAGTCTTACATGTAGTTTTCTTATTGTTGTCTTACTTCTTCCCGCATACTCCACCGAACTCGTGTTTTGCAAGGAGAATTTAATTATGTCTCTCTGAAATTCTAACGGGTTTTCCAATATCTGCTCAGCAGAAAAAGAATTTGCTCATCATCGACGATTGGATTTCGCTCATCGTCGACGATTGGAAAGTAAGAGTCGCCGTCTTGACACAGTTACTTCAGTTGCTCTGAACGTGGGCGATTGGAATACGACATCGCGCACGATTACTTTAATCGTCGGCTCCGATCGTAAAAAAGTCGTGCACGATTGAAAATGCTAGCTGGGAGGGTTGGCGTGGTAGAAGTTGTAGTAGTGGTAGGAGGAACTGAGGTTATAGGATAATACTGTCCAGTTGTGATTGGAGACTTACCGCCACCTGGCGGTGGAGAGCGGTTGATCCCCATCAATGAGCTTTTGTATATGTAGCTGATATTTATACAGATGGCAACGACGATGCAAACCTGTCAAATACCAGCTGAGGTTGTTTTTCCGCCCCCAAACACCTTCCGTTTATTAGAGTGATTTGTTGTCATTTTCCCGGGTTTTGTAACAAAATAATGTATTTACTGTGATTTAATTCTCAGTTTTCTAAAAATAGGCCTTCGTTGGTCTTATCTATGACCCAAAGTGATCAAATATATCCACAGATATTGATCTGAAGCACTTTCCGACCGAAATTGATAGAATTCCGGCACTTATTGCAATAATTACGAGAGGGTAACAACAATAGGTCTGTACTTGTTGAGGCGTATTTCTAATTCTCAAACTACCAACCTATATAAATTTTTACTAACATTATACATTTAATTAATAAATTTTAACCCATCATTAAATATCATTTATAATCTCAAAGTATATAAAAGTAAAACTTAAAACATTTAAAATTTATTTACTAAAAAATTAAAAATAAAAAAATAATTTAAAAAAAATTAAGTTATAGTGTTTTATTTATAAATGCACTAAAAACTAGTAAATAATTTTTCTCTTAGCCTCAATAAGTATATTCTTCTTCATGATGGGGTTGTACAAAGGTCCGCCTACTTAGCACTTCAACAACAATGGTCTAGATACTTTCAATAAAGAGCGTAACTAAAATGAATTAGTTAATTAATTTTCTAGGGATCTCTCAAATAAAATGCTTGCATTTAAATTAAAAATGGTGACATTTAATTTTGACACTTAATTTTACATTTAATTTTGACATTTAACTTAGATATTTAATATTGACATTTAACTTTGACATTTAATTTTTACACTTAATTTGACACTTAATTTGACATTTAATTTTGACATTTAACTTTGACATTTAATTTTGACACTTTATGTGACATTTAATTTTGACACTTAATTTGACACTTAATTTGACATTTAATTTTGACTTTAACTTTGACATTTAATTTTGACACTTTATTTGACATTTAATTTTGACATTTAATTTTGACACTTAATTTGACATTTAATTTTGACACTTAATTTGATATTTAATTTTGTCACCATTTTTAATTTAAATGCAAGCGTTTTATTTGAGAGATCCCTAGAAAATTAATTAACTAATTCATTTTAATTACGCTCTTTATTGAAAGTATCTAGACCATTGTTGTTGAAGTGTTAAGTAGGCGGACCTTTGTACAACCCCATCATGAAGAAGAATATACTTATTGAGGCTAAGAGACAAATTATTTTCAAGTTGTTAGTGCATTTATAAATAAAACACTGTAACTTAATATTTTTTTAATTATTTATTTATTTTATACTAATGTAAGACAATTTATTTGTTAGTTTTTTTTATATACTTCTTTTTTTTGTTGTTAGACAATTCAAATTTGTGGTATTTGGTTAAAGCCCAAGTTCGCATCGGGAATATGTTGTAAAAACAAACATTTGTTCTAGTTTCAATGGAAAATGAAGAAAGACGCCTACTAGGCGAGCAAGTACATAAACCCCCGATTATAAGAACTGACGAATTGTATTAATTTGGTCATACGACCGTTCGATTTGGAGATTTAAAAAAAGTCTTAAGAGTTATACTGAGAAAGGGAACGCCTCAAGTCGAAAACGACTGCTTGGAAAACGGGTAAATCCGAAATTTGATATAGTAATACACATATGATGAGTTTGATTTAATTCGAAAACTTTGATATATTTTTTTTTCTTCTCTTCAGTACATAATTAAATGCTACCCTGTCACTTTTAGAATTTGAACAATGCCACTTTTAGAATAAGTATGTATTTGTTTAGTCATAGGTTGGTTTTAATAAATGATTTTTTTGTAATGTTTAGTGAAAACAAAATGTGTTGCTAAAATATTTTAAAGGGGATTTCGAAATGGTTGGTCAAGCAGAATTGAAAAAGTAAGTGTTGGTGAAATGCTAATAAGGGGTTATCCAAGTGGATGACAATGGTAGGGTACGGGTGACGTATGGAGCATAACATCGGCCAATGAAAACGAATTTGACTCGGTGATGTTTTGGGGAAGCCGATACTTAAGCAGTTTCGTTGTATGATTTAATTTTATTTAGTATGTTTTTTTCTTACTATTTTTTTTTGTCATATGAGAATATGTCTTTCTTTATTGTACGTCCGAAGGTTTGTGGATACGGGTTGGGAACCTTCGCCGTGCTTGAGCTAGCTGAGGTGGCAACACAAACCGATAAGAAGTCCAGGGAATCGTAACAGTAAAAGGCGCCCAATCAAAATTTTGACAAGATCCAGATCAATAGCCCAAACTGACTGTAAGTCTAATGTTGGATGGTAATAGATAGTCTTAGACAAAGGAAAAAGTGCTAATTGCTTCCCGAATCATTCCACAGTAGTGCCTGCGAGTCACCAATATTGCCCAAATTCTCTGGGAATCATGATTTTCAACGATCAATCGCGACGGGAGAAATGGGGTATTTAGAAAATGTCAGTTTATTATTTTTGTTATTGGAGGTGAACCAATGAGTCCTATATTCTAAAAGAATATAGTTTGCTCAGTGTAATCACGAATAAAGGGGTATAAGTTCATAGATAGAATTGAGCAAGTCCTATCGAGATGATTAAGTTAGTTTGCTTGCTGCAAATTCGGATAGTGAAACCTCTACCCCGAGAGGCAAGGTAGAGATATTCGTTATCGATGAATCATTTACTAGCATACGACATCATCGACTCAAATTTGGGGATAGTACGTTGAATTTTTTTTTTTTTACAGTTTAATCTTAAACTACGACTAGTCTATTCAGACTAACTAGTAGTATTGTTCATATTCAACTTTAATTAGTTAACATATTTTTAATTATATACAGAAATAAAAAAGCTTAGATTCTAAACTTAATCTGTATTAAAACGTCTGGGTAATTCATGCGGTTTCAAACGATTTAATCTCCTCGTCAAACCAGTAGTGTTTAATAATGCTGGAATCTCAACATTTATATGGTTCAAAATCCTTTGACTATGAGCCTCTGCAAACCTCTTTATTTCATCTTTCACGGAAGGTATCCTCAAGTCTCGATGTATATCAAAGTTTCTGACATACCAAGGAGCCTTCACTATATTTCTTAATACTTTATTTTGGAACTTTTGTATAATATTTAGTGTCGTATTGTCAGCGCATCCCCATAGTTGAATCCCATAGGTCCAGACAGGTTTCAATATCTGCTTATATAACATTAATTTATTGTGGATAGAGAGGTTTGAATTTCTTCCTAAGATCCAATCCATTTTTCTATATTTTATTTGTAACTCATCCTTTTTCTTTTTGACGTGTTCTTTCCAGTGAAGTTTGGCATCTAAGGTCATGCCCAGATATTTGGCTGAATTCTCGAATGGTATTTGACGATCATCCATGTAAATTGGAATGTAGTTCGCTTGTTTATATGTGAAGTTTACATGCACAGATTTAGAGCTATTTAGTTCAATGGCCCATTTATTTGTCCATTGTTGTATTTCGTTTACAGCTGATTGTAGATTTTGTGTAGACACAGTTGAGTTTTGCCCCGTTGACAAAATTACGGTGTCATCAGCGAATGTACCAACAACACAGTTGGTATTCACTGGGAGGTCATAGGTGAATAAGAGGTATAAGATTGGACCCAGTATACTGCCTTGTGGAACCCCTGCTCTAATGGGACAGAGACATGAATAATAATTCTCATGTTTTACACGAAAAGCTCTGTCGCTGAGGTACGATTCAAAGAATTTGTGATATTGCTGTGGTAATAGTTTTTTAAGTTTATGTAGCAGCCCTTCGTGCCATACTCCGTCAAATGCCTTTGCAACGTCCAGGAAGACCGCAGAGCATACTTGTTTGGTTTCAAACGTATTCTCTATTGAATGTGTTACTCTATGTATTTGCTCGATTGTGGAATGATGTTCGCGAAAGCCAAATTGATGATTGGGAAGTAATCCCTTCTGTTTAATTAAAGTTTTCAATCTTTTAGATATAACCTTTTCACACAGCTTACCAACCACAGGTAGTAATGAGATTGGTCTATAGGAACTAACATCGTCTGGTCTTTTTCCGGGTTTCGGAATCATTATAATTTCTGCTACCTTCCATAATGAAGGGAAATATCCTAATTTTATAACCGCATTAAATATAGCTGATAGTTTTGCAACGGCTTTATGGGGTAAGTGTTTCAGCAGATCGCCAGTTATTAAATCGTAACCTGGAGCTTTGTTACTTTTCAAGCGAGAAATTTCCTTTTTAACTTCGACAACTGTTACTATTGGTATGCTTTCATCATTTGTGTTTATTATATGTTCAAGCTCTTGCGTTGAGTTATGGCTTGAAGTAAAGACTGTTGTTAAGTATTCTGCAAACAAATCAGCTTTTTCCTGATTTGATCTTGCCCATTCTTTGTTTCCACTTCGAATGCTGTGCTTTTGTCTAACTGGATATTTAAGACTTTTTGTAGCCTTAAACAGGGCATAATCCGTTTTTATGTCACAAGTTAACCCTGTTAAGTATTTGTTTAAGTTTTTATTTTGAAACTTTTGTATTTTTCTGGACAACTTTTGCGAAATATTATTAAGTTTATTTTTGTCTCCAGGGTATCTAGACATCTGCCATCTTTTGCGCTGCTTCCGTTTTTTAGATATAAGCTTTTTTATTTCTTTTGGGTATGGAGTGTGTAGTTTATTATATTTTAAATCAGGAGTAGAGTTCCATGCGACTTGTTGAATAGTTTTTGTTAAGTTTTCAACTTCCATATCTAATTCTTCTTGAGTAGAAATCTTTGTAGAATTTATTATTTTTTGATTTATTAACCATTTGTAGTACTTCCAATCCGTTAATCTGTTACTTAATTTTGGTGTGTGCGTTACATTTTGGACCTCGCCAAAATATGTTAAATATATAGGGGAGTGGTCTGAGCTGAAATCATAGCCCTCCTCTATATGTAACGATGTTTTTGCTATTTTTCTTATAACAAAGAAGTCAATTAAATCTGGAGTTTTGTTAGGATCCGTTGGCCAGTAAGTTGGAGATCCAGTTGAGATGCATTCACTTCCAGAGGTCTGAATTGCTTTAAAGAGTTCTCGACCTTTAGTTGTTGTTAACCTTGACCCCCAAAAATGGTGCTTAGCATTAAAATCGCCCCCCATTATGAATTTATATTTGTGTTTGTTTATTAGCTCTAAATATTGTTCTTTTTTAATGTTATGGCGAGGTGGACTGTAAACCGATGTGAAGGAGGTACGAGAGTTGTTAATAGTAACTGTTATGGTGGTAGCTTGAAATTCATTTGTAGACGTTTTTAATTCCTCATGGTGCTCTATAGTTGACTTTACAAGAATTGCGCTTCCTCCCCTTGCGTTGTTACTAGGATGAATCGTATGGTACATATTATATGGTTTAAACTGAATGTATGTTTCTTTTGTGAAATGAGTTTCACTTATAAGACAAATATCAATGTTTTCATTTTTAAGTATAGCTTGAAGCTCATTTTTATGCCTTATCAGTACGTTGAATAAGCAAAAAAACCAAACACAAAAAAAAATTCAATTCCGAGAACCGCCATAACGAAGTCCCGATTTGTGAGTGTTATTTGAAACCGAATATTATTTGTGTGATTTTTGTTGTTGTAGTATGTATTTGTTTTGATATATGTCTGTTTTTTTTTGATTTACAAGATTTTTTTTATAATAAAAATTTTTGTTTACAGGAAATTATGATATGTGTTTTTCTATGATTCGTGATTTTTTTTTTATTTAAAATATTTTGTTTAGGTGCTAATATTGCCTTAACAGGAGATTATTTAATTATTTATTCTTTTTATTACGAATGTATGAGCTGTAGCCTCTTTGACCCAAAATAGGGACATAGTCGTCAAACATACATATTTGACTTAATTCACTATCTCCGATGAGATTCCGAAAAAAACATTTTATAAAAATTCTTATCCACACGACTTTTTGAGGCGAACATAGATAGGGCTTGGATATAGTTTATCATACATACCAATCAAAATGCCTGTGAATAGAACAGCAGCGGCGGATATCCGAGAGGATGTGTTAGATACATGTTCGATTTGTCAGCAACGATTATGAACCCGAACAGACAATTTAATTCAAATTATGTTGAAAATGCTGATGGAGCAAGAGGAGGTGTAAAACAGAAGTAGCAATCGGTGGAGCAACAGGGGAAGCAAAGAGGAAGGTACCTCAGCGTCGGCAAATTTTTCCGGATTTTATATTTCCACCATCTTATCAGCCACCCACCCCGGTCCCGAGTTCGCTAACAAACGGGAGTTAGTTTCAGCAAGTTTCAGGTTGGAGGGCTGGGAATTGAGAATTGGAAGTCGGGTTACGAATCAGTGCTTGGTAAAAAATATATGTAACAATGTTCTCAATAATCCTCAAAACTAAACCAAAGAGATGCCTTCTTTGATTTCGTAGCTCCACAGTAATGATGGAGCAGAATACCCAAACAAGTTTTATCGTATTGGAACAAAGGAGAAAATAAAAGAAATAAATTAGAAAGTTTATTGGATGGAAGAACTTTATTCGGATGTGAGTCTTACCAGTACGCAAGTTGTCGTCGAATAGACCGATTAGAAAAGAAGTTTTTGCGGAAGTCGTATGAGGAAAATGACGTTTATATTTAACGAAGTTATTTGACAAGCACAAAATTCGATTACTTTATACTGAATGCATTTTATGTATTTGGGAATTTCATAAACATTTTTAGGAATTTACTGATTGGTAATGAAAACTGAGGTTTACGTTTTGAAGTAAACATCACGCCGGCCTTGCAGTACGGCTGCAATCAAGCTGAAATCATGTTGCAAATACGGCTTTTACGGTATGTTCTAATATAGCATAAGTAGTTCAAGATTCATTTATATATTTTACATATTCCAATTAACTTTTGCAATTTATAGTTAGAGAAAAATAATAATAATAATTCATAGAGTATAATATTCTTAAAAATTGTAGTTCTAATTCAAAATGAACTAATATTTTCAGACGGAAAGAGTACCGTAAATTACAGCGCCGAAAAGAGTAGTTTGAGTTATAGGAAGGCCCATTCTAATAAAAACTCCTTCGTTGACTATGCGGAAATAGGTGTCGACGCCCAAAATTATGTCGATAGACGAAGATTGGTGGAAATACGTGTCTGCTAAAACTAAGTGTTGAAAGTGCACTTTGGCCGACTCAGGAAGACTTTCAGTTGGCGTTCTAATGGATATCCTGTTGTTTACCGTCAACGTAGTTTCAACTTTATGCTTGGAGTCAGTACAGGATCGTAAGGTAATTGGACAATTAACCTCGTCGTCCAACTCCAATGTCGTCAAGTTGAACTTCTCAACTATACGCTTCGATATGCAGCTTACTTTCGAGCCCGAATCCAAAAGACGTCTGACGACATGTTTACCGCTTTTAGAATGGATTTGCGTGCTGATTTTGAATTTGATGACCGTTGATGTATCCAGTTGAAAGCGACTCTCTCAGAGTAATCATAAGTCACCACGGGAATCCGCTGACGAGGATGTGCACGAAGTAGTGGGTGATGTTTTCTTTGGTAGTATCGGCACCCAGTTTTGGTGAAGCACGAGCCTTGAGAATGAGTATGGGCTAACCAGTTCTGGCAGTACCCATACTTTTTCACTGCTAACATTCTCTCTGACGAGTTCAATCTTAAAAATCTTCAGCATGTTCTTAGGGGATGTGGTTTTCTGCAAAGACGGCATATAAATGACTTGTACCCGTTCTTTCGGCTCAATTGACGTCTATGGTTAGCCATTATACTGCAAAATATGTAAAATATGAAATATAACTAAAATGGAAACTAATAGATAAAAATAAAAGTGCATAGGATAATGGTTTCATGACATTTTATGAGGATTCTGTTGGTAGTAATACAAGTTTCGTCACTGGCCGAATTATAATTCCCCTTTGTGTTAAGACTTCAGCCACTCGGACTAGATTGTCTGGACCAGGAGACACTTTTGTAATCTTACCAAGGCGCCAGCAGTTAGGGGGTAAATTATCCTCCTTAATGACGACCAGCATATTTTCTTGTGGTTGCCTCCATTTGCTTCTTTTATGTAGCTCCTTCAAATACTCGTTTTTCCACCGGGTACAATATTGTTGGTGAATAATATTGAGTCGTTGCCACCGATTATATTTTGAAATTGGAAGCTCAGTAAGCTGGAAATCAAGGATAGGAGACCCAATCAAGAAATGGCCTGGAGTTAACGCCGTAATATCTGAGGGGTTTTCTGACATAGGAGAAATTGGTCGCGAATTTAGACATGCCTCAATTTTGGACAAGAGAGTCTGAAACTCTTCAAAAGTGTATTTGGAAACACCTGCAGTCTTCTTGAAGTGTTGCTTAAAACTCTTGACGCCAGCCTCCCAACGTCAACCCATATGTGGAGCACCAGGAGGTATAAAGTTCCAGCGTATATTCTGATAAGCATAATCTGCTGTAATCGCTTGTGATGAGGTTTGGACAAACTCCTTAGCTATAGTTCTGGATGCTCCTACAAACGTTTGTCCATTATTTGAATGGAGATTAAGTGGACATCCGCGTCGGGAAACAAAGCTTTCGTGGAAAAACACACGAATATGCAAACATATCCCTTCGTAATACGACAAGATCGTCCTGCATATCGTCGCGTATCTTCCTTAACCACGTAAGCGCCATCAACTCATTTCTCATAAAACGAAAAAAACTTAATAAGTTTTGAAATATTGGTTTTAAAACAAAATTTTTTTCTACAAAACATGGCTTTGCTACTCTATGAAGAGTTTTTAAAAAATTTTGAACTTACATGTAACTGTAGCCAATTTTGTCGCTTACGTGTTTTTGACGCAAACAGTAATTTGCAAAATTTGTCGCTTTCGAGGTTTTTGTAAAAGTGAAAAAACATAAATTTCTGTGTGTTAATTAACATTTATTCTTATAATTAAAAAAAAAAAGTATTCTCTTAAAATAATAGCGAAAACTCTTAAATATATAATGTATACAAAGAAACTTATAATGAAATTCACTCTTAACCCTCTAACCGGCGAGCCTGCCTTTAGACGGGGTATATAAATACGTTAATATGCAGCTCTATTTCTGTTTTTTCTGTTCTAACGGGAAATATCAGCAGAGAAACAAACAATTCTCTTGTTGAGAACAATAGCAGCAAGCATTTCTGATTTGATTGCAAACTGTTGAGTGCTAAAGTCATTTTTTTCACAAAGTGTGTAAATTAATTATTTGTGTATCAAGTGGAATTTTGAAAAAAGTATAAAATCCTATTAATTCATAATTTGCGAGTAAAAAAATTATTTTCATACAGGTAAATATATATTCTATCGTGTTCTATGTTTTTAATATGAAGGTTTTACCAAAACTTAGCTTTTAGCCGGTGAAAATTGGACACCGTCTAAAGGCGGACCTGCCGGTTACAAGGAACTTTTGCATACACATTGCTCTAGTTCCTAGTGTTTTTTCGTTTCATTTTTCTGTAACCATTGTTCGGTTTTAAACATTGTAGGAACGAATTAACCATTTGAAAATGTTTTCACAGAGAAAAAGTTCTAATTTTTCAAAATTAAGTGATGAGGAAATTGAAGCACTCATGGCTGAATCAGTGGATGGCGCAGATTCAGAAGACGATTTCGACTTTGACAACGAAAATGATTTGGAGAACCCAGACTTTCAACTACCAAACGTAGACTTTGCCACATTAGAAGAAGAGTGGGATAATGTAGACAACAATGATTTTCTTTCTGATATCATCAATATCTCTCAAAACTCAGAAAAACTTCTGCCAGAAGTGAACAACAACGTGGAGCATTATGAAGAGTCTTTACCATCAAAAACTGGGAAAACAAAAACAAAGAGAGCAAGATCTCCTCTACCAGAAGTTGAAGCTGGAGAAGTGCAGTAGTGTCCAATGCGGGGGGGTTTAGAGGAAATGTAAAAGATATTTCTTCCCAAAACCCAGAGTTCAAAAACATTTTATGGAAAAAAAATCCTTGAACTTGAAAAAAACGATGTAGTTTTTCAAGGAGACAAGGAATTGCCGCAACAATTCAAAGAATTAACCACACCATTCCGTTGCTTTACTTATTTTTTCAACGATGACTTGCTCAATGAAATTGTGTTTCAGGGCAATCTATATGCAAAACAGCAAGATGTTTACACAAATTTTATTCTAACGACGTGTGATTTAAAAAAATATATCGGAATTTTGATTTATATGTCTGTGTACCGGTATCCCAATGTTGAGAGTTACCGGTCCAAACATTCCTTCGAGCCAGTTAGAAACGCAATGACTTCGAAACAGTTTTTTTTAATCAGAAAATATCTGCACTTTAATGATACCACGAAAATGAAAAAACCACAGGAAGCAGGATATGATGAGCTGCATAAAATTCGTCCAATTGTTGACAGACTCAATAAGCAATTTGATGCTGTGCCAAAAACACCTCGGATATGCATTGATGAACAAATGTGTTCAACAAAAATGTTGACAAAATTTCGGCAATATATGCCCGCAAGGCCCCACAAATATGGCATGAAACTATTTGTCCTTTGTGACTCGCATGACTTTTCGTACAAATTTGAAGTATACAAAGGAGCTGGCGATAATGAAGTATTACCCAACACCCCTGAATTAGGAGCAACAGCCCATGTGGTCATAAGACTGTCAAACACAATCCCAGATTTCAAAAATCATATCCTGTACTTCGTTAATTTTAATACCTCTGCCACTTCTGTTTATTTACGGAGCAGAGGAATTTATACATTAGGAACCGTCCGATGTAACAGGATACCCAACTGCAAGGTGACAAAGGAAGTGGAATTAAAAGATAAAGAACGTGGACACTCAGAAGAGTTTGTTGGCGGTGCCTTTGGGGTAGACATTGTTTACTTGATCGCGATCACATCAGAATGAAAACAAAGAAATGGACTTTGCGTTTATTTTATCACCTAATTGATATGGCGTTAGTGAATTCATACCTCCTTTTCCAGCGTATTCATGGTATTGACTCTAAAGATGTTACTCATAAAAAATTGCCAGATTTTCGTATTGAGGTGGCTGATGTACTCTGTCGTTATGAGAACGCTAACGCCAAAAGAGCTGTTGGTAGACCTCAGAGCCAAAGCCCAAAAATACAAAACCCAAAGAAATCGTATGGTCCACCAGATGACATTCGTTTTGATGGAGTTGGACATATGCCTGATATTTTGGACCGAAGTGGTAAAAAAGTATGCAAACTACAGGGATGTAAGTCCGAAACACAAATGTATTGTACTAAATGTAAATTAAATCTATGCTTATCAAACAATAAAAAATGTTTCCAAATTTATCACACAAAACAATAAAAAAACTGAATAAAATTTCAAGTAAAATCATTCCTTAATTAAAATGTTTTATTACGTTACCAGGCAGGTCCGCCTTTTGGCGGTCAACATATTTTCTCACCTGGAAGGTAAGGTTTAAATTTTTTTCATCTTTTAACAATACCGTATGTTTTATTTATCCAAAAACAATCAATAAATAATTTTTTTTAATCGAAAAAAAATTGGCCGGTTAGAGGGTTAAGCTATTAAAAAATTCTAAATAATAAAAAATTAAACAAAAAAAATCAAAAATTGTTATGGTAAATAAAAAAGTTTTCTTAAACTGATAAAACTTAAAAAAAGTTAACATATACTACTTTTTGATATTATTACCAAGTTGTTCGAAAAAGGGCCAACTATTTCGCGGCATTACTTTTTTCATACTGATTAAGTCGTCAATTTATAAAGTGGAGGCAAAGTTATGTTGAGATCTACATAATTTTTTTCATGGGGAGATAAAACAAATTCATCATTATAATTCAATTTGTAGTACATGCCATGTTCATTATATTTTAAACACTTAATGTCAATCACTTGCAGATCACCTGTTTTTCTTCCAGGTCTTATGGATCGATAAAATGTAAGCTTTTTAAAATCTTTGAAAAAACAATGTTCTACATAATGAACATTGTAAGGGGACGGAATAACTCTGGCGTTTTCTATTAGCTGAACAAAATCTGTTGGAACAAAAAGTTCTTTATTCTTTTTCTTTCTTTCGATCAGTGAATGCACCGAATCGCATTCCATTTGTGTATGGCCAACGCACAAATACTTTTGAAAAATGTCAACATGATTTCTTGAAGCGATCAGCTGTAAAGTATTAGCTAACGTGGTATTTCTATTTTGAGCGCCACAGCCATCACTATATAAGACTGTAGGCAAAGAAAGATTTACGTAATTTTGAAAAAAATCAAAAATACATGAAGCAAATATATTTGAATCCATAGCCCCTTCACCTTCATGCCATACATAACAATGCACTTCCAAGCTTGCAGTATTGAAAATTGTGAACTGGTGTACTGCTAGCTTTTGTTTAAAGTATATAGCCCCGGCAGGAATTTGCGGTAGCAATTGGACGGCTTGGACGTCGAGTGTGAACATATTTATTTCATCATTCTTGGCTCTTTTTTTGTCCTTAGACTTTTCTTCTCTAGCTTGTCTGTTTTCAAGAATATGTTTCTCTTTTTCAATATTTCCCTTTTTGTGAGCAAAACATAAGCCACACTGGTCTTTCTTTGGTTTAAAAAGGCCAATGTTTAGTGAATGAACAGCTTTTAAAAATGTATTATAACAAGCTTTTGCTTCAGAAGCGTCATCATTATTTAAGTGGTTTTCGTAAACCCTGTAAATTTCTTTAACTGACGCATAGGTCAAGTCAAAATATTGTCTGTTTGTAGAAGCTCTGCAGTAATGGCTTTCCATTTTTGGCAGGCTTAAAATGAAGCACTTAGCACTTTCGTGCTTTTTTGAGAGTTTCTTGTTTTTTCGCTTTCTTGTCTCAAGAGATATACTATATTTGTTAACGTTAAGAACCCAATTCCTAACACTCCATTCATTAAGCCCAAAAGTGTTGAGAAACATCTTCTTGCAAACGGGAACTATTTTGTTTTCAATCTTTAGGTTATAATGAAGAGTACAAGAACGTTTTTGTGTTCACTATGGGTTCGTCGACGGCGCACATTTGTTTTTTTTACTAAATTGCTTATTAACACTTTCCTTTGAGCCCAAGAAATTTGTTTCCAAAACGAATAAAAAATTTCTTTCCTCTGGTATTCGGTAATACTGCCACAGCTTTTTCTGCAATTTTGGCCATCACATGCTGCTTTCAATTTTCTCTTCTCACGCTTAATTTTGGTGCGAACCTTGCCATCCACAGTTTCGTTGCTAAAATATTCTTTGCCCCGAAGTCGAAATATTTTATTTCTATTTTATCCAACATTTCTGGTTTTCTTTGCCCTTTTCTTCTTTTGCTTTTTGTTACAACTCCGGACTGCTCATCTAAAGTAGTATCATGAAATATTTCTTCAGCATCTGACAACGATGATTCTGAAGACGGGTGGAAAGAGCTTCCTGAGTATTCAAAGGCACTTTCGAAGCTAAGAGTTGGTGAATTGCTGATTGGTAATACGAAGTGACCTGTTCGTTCGTCTAAGACCAATCCATGATGGTATTGGAAATCGCTTTCAGTGACTTTCGCTGAGCTCTCAAAGAGTCCAGTTAATTCGTCTAGAATTTTTTCCTCCATACTAGAATGCAATAAAACAATTTACAACCAATGATCTCCGAAAAAATTTTATTAATAAAATATTTCTTAAAACAAATTTTTTTGACGTCGACCGTTTAATATCACAATTATTTCTTACTTACTCTTATTAAAATCACTTAGATCACAACGAACACAAATAATTAATGAGGCAACAGCAAACATTAGCAAACGAATGATTACCACAATTAGTAAAACATGTTTTAAAATGTTTCTTTTCTTTCTATTCACTTTCCTTTTGTCTTTCCTTCTGTTTGCATTTTCTTAATTTCTATTTTTTCTTTCTTTTTCTTTTCTCATTCTTTTTTTCTTTCTTTTTCATTCTTGCGTTCATTCTTCCATTTTGCAGTTTCTTTCTTATTGCATTTTGATAGCAATAAGGTGCATAATTGTGACTGATTTGGTATTTAACATAGTAAGGGCTCTATTAATTCACGAATTTTTCGTACGATAGGCAAGAGGTGGAGAATGTAATTAAAACGCAACCAGTGCATAAGGTGTAACCGAAATGGTGCCAAAACTTTCTGTATTGAATGCACTACAAAATAAATTCAGATTTTTTAAATATTTTAAATTTAACGGATAAATAGTTTTTGAGTTACTCGACGAAAAGTGTCGTTTTTAAAGAAGTAACTGACTTTGAGCTCCTGGCGCCGCACCAAAAATGCTCCAATTACCCTGAAACTTTCCAGGCTTTTTTTGTATCTCAAAAACAACTAATTTGGTGGGTGAGACTTTCAAATTTCCCACTTTAAATATAAAAAATATTATATTTTCATGCAAATGTCATTTCGTATGGCGCTTACGAGGTTTTTTAAATGACTTTAATTTTTTTTTTCCATACAAAGTAGTCAAGATGTGAATGCAATCGGGTGGTAAATGTTATTTTCTACCATAAAAACCAAAAAAGTCAATTTCGAAAAAATGGCGCTTACGTGGTTAAGGAAGATACGCGACGATATGTTTTTATGTCGAATGGGCCGGCAAAGTCCCGACCCGTATGAGCAAATGGTCGTGACAACTCTGTTCTTTCTGGAGGCAAGGCGGACATTAATTGCTTCTGGCACCTTTGCTTGTACAGAACACATAGTTTACAATTGTGGATCGTTGTCTTAATTAAATTCTGAACTCTGGGAATCCAGTAGTTCGTTCGAATTAATCGGAGCATTAACAGATTTCCTCCATGCAATGAGATTTGATGGACGAATTTGACAAGTAAGCGAGAAAATTGACAGTTGTAGGGAAGCAAAATCAGACGTTTCTCATTATAGGATAATGCGGGCGAATATTCCAGACGGCCACATATTCGCATTATTCCTTCTGCGTCTAGGAATTGGTTAAAACTTATCAAGGAACTGGATTTCAAAATAGTATCGTTATTGGATACCAATTTATATTCCTCTGGATAGCCAGCCTTCTGTGACATAACTATTAGTCGATTTTGGACTAAAAGAATCTCCGATGTAGTAACCATTGTGGTCGCAGTTTGCAAATTGGTACGATGCCGTGGATTTGCTCTGTGAAGAAAACGAAATACATATGCAATAACTCTAAGAGCCCGCGGCAGCGAGGAGAATCGTTCGAGAATATCTACAAATTGCGTGAAGTAGGAAAAATTTACTTTTATTGTCTTTCGTTCCAAATCTATATCTTCAAGCACAACAAGGGTGTTGGGTCTGATAGCCATTCTGGCCCATGCCACCAGAGTTTATCATCGACCATCTCCTGAGGAAGTAAACCACGACTGGCTAAGTCTGCAGGATTGTCTTCAGATTTCACATGGTTCCACCTGGTTGGATCAGTTATTTAAGTGATTTTGGAAATGCGGTTGGCAACAAAAGTATTCCAAGTGCAAGGTGGTTTGGCCAACCACGACAGGACAATGGTTGAATTCGTCCAACAAGTCAAAGTGTACTTTGTGATAGGCGTCAGCTTTGGAATTATACTGTCTATTATATCAGCCAGAAGTGCTGCGCCACATAACTCTAAACGTGGAATCGATAAAGTTTTTATAGGAGCCACTCTGGTTTTGCACACTTGTAAATGGGTGTATACGGAATCTCCTTTGGATATTCGAATGTAAATGGCAGCAGAAGCATTCGCCTTTTCCGAGGCGTCACAGAACCCGTGGAATTGAACTTCTGCGTCAAGCATGAAATTGACCCATCTCGGAATTTTTATGAGATTTATATAGTGGTAATTTAACTGAAATAGTTTCCACATCTCAAGAGTTTCATCAAGGAGTTCTTCATCCCACTCAGTTTTGTCAACCCATACTTTTTGCATTATCATTTTGGCTCAAATGACGATAGGAGCAAGCTATCCAGCTGGATCAAAAAGTTTGGAGATCAACGAAATTATCATCCTTTTGATGTATTTGCAGGACTCGGGAAACGGAATTATGGAAAAGTAAAAACAATCTGATTTAGCATTCCATCGAATCCCAAGTGTCTTTGCGGAACTATGGTCATCTATGTCCAGGAAATCTTCAGATAGAATCTGTTCCAATGGAAGATCTTTCAATATATCCTTATCGTTTGCTGTCCATTTTCAGAATTCAAAGCCAAGACTTGCTCATTTCTAGCCTGGACTGCCAATGGAATTGAATGAGCTCCAGCCAGCGCATCATCAACGTACATAAAGTGTTGGAGAATTTCACTTGCTAATTGGTATTTGTCCCGTATGTCTTCTGCCAGCTTCATTATTGTGCGGATAGTCAGGTACGGTGCACAGTTTATTCCGAACGTTACTGTCCTAAGCTCAAATTCCCGGAGCGGATCTGGATTTTCTGAAATGATCTATGCTCTGGTGTCACCAATATTTGTCGGTACATTTTTTGCAAGTCACCATTAAAAACATACCGGAATAGTCTCCATTTCATGATGAGGATGGTTAGATCGTTTTGTAACACAGGACCCAATCCATTTGAAGTCGGAGATGAAGCATTAAATACTACGCGTATTTTAGTCGTGGTACTATCTGGTTTAATTACCGCATGATGGGGCAAATAATAGTAAGATGACAATTTAAGGTGATTTTCGACGCTAACAGGTGTCATATGACCCAATATTTTGTATTCTTCAACGACTTCATATTCTTCCTTAAATTGTGGATTTTTGACTAATCGAGCATCATTGCGGAAGAATTGAGCCATGGTACTAGTCTTGGATAATCCTAGGCTCATTTTTTGTGGAAATTCTTCTTTAAACGGAAGAAATACAACATATCTACCTTCGGAATTCCTCATCGTCGTACGCATATACAAATCTTCGCAAATTTGCTCGAATTTGGACAAAAAAGGTTTCCTTGGGAAGTCTTCCACCTCCCAAAATTGCGAAATCTCTTTGTGTAACGAAATATCAACCTGTGTAGAAAATGAAGAAATGGACGACGAAGGAATTGGACCGGTAAGGATCCACCCAAAGACAGTTTTTTGGGCAATTAGAGATCCACAAACTCCGGATTCGAGTCCGGGCGACATTATAAACGGAAACAGATCACCTCCCAACAGTATTTCTATCTTAGAGCATTCATAAAATCTTGCATCTGCTAGTTCATACTATGGTAATTCAGAAAGAGATTCCATATCAATAGCACGCGATGGAAGATTGCCAGATAATTGCGGTACAACTAAGGCTTTTGCAGGAATCTCTATCTTATTATCTGCAGGGGAACTTAAAATGAAAGTGCATATTTTGTTCACAGTGGCAGATACGAAATTGTTCAGACCAGATATTTTAGCCGATGTCCTCTTAAAAGGCAGTTGGAGACGGTTGAAGAGATTCTCTGAAATGAACGTACCTTCGGAGCCTGAGTCAAGAAGAGCTCTGGCTGTGTAAATTAAGCCAGCATGGCAGATATTGACCATTGCTGTTCCTAGTAATACGCCGTTGGAACTAGAAGAAAAATATGTTTGTATCCCATTGGTTGAATCAGTGAACTGTAATGTTCTAGAAGAAGGTTGGGGAACAAATGGTACAGATGTAGTTCTAAGGGCGGAATTTGTACTAGTACTAATTTGTGGTGTGGATTTGGATGATTCAGAGTCTTTATGTAATAGCGTATTATGACGCTTACTACATTTAAAGCAAGAGTAATTGCTTTTGCAATTCCGTACTGAGTGCACACTTGAAAAACAATTTAGGCATAAATTGCTCTTTCTAATTTCAGCATATTTTTGGGAATGATCCATACTCAAAAAACGTGGACACTTTCGAATAAGGTGATTTTCGTTCGGACATAATCGGCACTTTGTCTCAGTAACCTTAGTTTGAAATGTATTAATGCTCTTTGTATTTCCCTTTGGCTTTGATTCCGACCTAAACTTTGAGCTCGATGCCTTTGACTCCTTCCTCACTTCGGAGACAGACTCTAAAGTGCGATATCGATTTGTCAAGAACGAATCTAATTGGGACCATTTAGGAAGAACGGTTTTCTCAGTAATAGTTTGTTCCCAGAGGATTAAAGTAGAATCAGGAAGACGATTCGAGCAAATAAAAACGAATATTGGATCCCAACTTTGTACGTTAATATCGTATAATTGAAGGACAGAGATACAGGCATTTATATCCCTTTGAAGGTTTTTAATAGAACTTCCGGATTCAACGGTAATGGCTTGCAAATTAAAAAGATTTCTTAGCTGCAAATTTACAAGAACTCGTGTATTCTCGTATCGTTCGGATAAATTAATCCACGCGTTATTAAAACCGTCATTGGTCAATGGGCGTTTAGCGACAATGTCATGTGCTTCCCCTTTTGTCTTTTGCAACAAATGAAACAACTTCCCAATTGGACTAAGTTTGGAGTTTTTAATACAAACTGCCGTAAATAGATCTCTGAAGGTAGGCGACGACGCATAATCCCCATTAAAAACACTGATTTCACAAGGAGGAAGTGCAAAACTATGCCCTCGACTTGTGGTCGAAGTAGTAGGTTTTGGATATAAGTCCTGGATAAGTTCCCCCAACCTGGAAATACATCGGCAGTACGTGACGTATGTACTTTTGTATTTTTCCTTCACTGTCTCGACTTCATCAATCTCACTGTCATTATCACCTTGCTTCTCGCTATTCTGCATGTCAGACAAACAGATCTCGTACGATTCTTTCAATTTACTCCAAATGGATTTCAATTCATCTTTATGTGTCTCAATGGCGAAGATAGATGAAACGGGAAGTTTGTTGTCATTGAAAGATGCTTCAAATTCAACCAAACTATCAGTTGTACGGATGAAGCGTTCGAGAGACATTGTGAACTTAAGAACGAATACGATAACAACAAAAGTGAACGAAAAGATGCAGAGTATTGGCTTGGGAAATGATCCGTAAGCTTCTCATATTATAAAAGGCTTTAATAAATAAAACTGAAGAGGACAACTATCGCAACAGTATATGCTAAATATTTCCCACTAACGTCGGGTTGTGCTTAAATTGCCGTAGCGCCACAAACTATGCTCAAAGCCTACAATGTACATATGTCCATTGATACTCTTCGAAGGGACTTTTCTTTCCTTAATTTGCATATATTATCCAGAAACTTTCTCATAAATCGTTCGCCAAAACGGAAGCAATATGTGTGCGAATTGTGCTTTCCCGTAGTTTGTTGTACAGGAATGTCGTAAAATTTTTTAAAAATTCAAATTAGATGAAATGGAAGCTCATCAGAATTACAACCATTACAATGGTTCAAAATGTAACGTAAATTAAAATCATGTACATACTATTTAATTTTATTAAGAATCATTTGATTTGCCGGTTAGAAAAATATTCCCACTCAAATTGTGCTACAATTGCAAGCGTAGGTGTAAGATATTTTTATTATGCTTCAACTACACAAAACTCTACTGTATGTACGTTTATATATCCGTCAGAACGGTGATACAGAAATTGCAAAAATGAACACTGATAATATCACTGGAATTGATCATATGTTCATACAACTGAAATACCTAAACACAGAGAATCAGTCATTGGACCCGTGGAATCTGGAAGTTGTGCCGTTCGCCAACAGAGAGTATAAGAATTGCAGAGAGTAATAAATCTTTACGCTAGCAAGAGTGATATTGTCTTTCAATCCGAATTCAACTAGGCGTTTGTCTGGCAATCTCTGCACAATTCATCTAGTAGGAATGAATGGAAGTGGAATGCTCAGCAAAACTAATGACCATGTGAGTGTATTGTTATATCAATCAGAAAATATTATCGATTGGAAGAGATACGAAAAGATGTAAGAGTGATATAACGCAAGAGATAATGAAATATGTGTACTATTAGACAAAAAAAGAGTGTGACACTGTGTGATTTTCGCATACGCGAAATAATACAATTGGGAACACTTTCATATTGTTAACACCATCAACATAAATTATAAAAAAAAACTGGAAGCCTTAACAGCAGCATTGACTATTCGGTCAGTGTCTCCGCAAATACAATTAACAGCACTAAATAAGTGGCATAATTCGAAAGCTGTGACAGAAGAGAGACAAAATTGTAATGTACTTTGCATTGACTGTTCATTAGCAGTACATCGGCTAATGTTATTTACAGCGGTCAATATTCGCCCAAATTACTGGTTCTCTCTAAAAAGGCGGTAAATTCACTCGAACTTAATAATGACATTCAATGTTATAGAATGAAAGCATGAAAAAACCAAAAACGTGGCTCATATCACGTCACGGCCCGTCTAGGATTTTATCACGATAACCCGCACTTTTCGGAACACTTTTTTCACTTTTAGAAAACTTTCGCTTCACAGCTACGCAATGCCTTAAACGGCGATGATGAGTTCAACTCGTACAATATGTATGTGGAATGCCTCTTACGTCACACAGAGTATTTTGGGTTGCAGCTTCTCGTCTCGTCTCAATTTATGGTTGGCAGTGATGAATTGTCTGGTTATACAGATCAAATTATTCCCGCGCAAATTTTCACCAATTAAAATGCAATACACCGTCCGATCTATTTCCAACATAAAATTCAACTAATCCGATGAGAGGAAGAACGCCGAAATATACCACTTGAAATGTTATTGACTCAACTGGAATATAGGGAGAGACTTTTCCATGCAATGTTTGCTAGTGACAATCCGGTTCGCGATGGACCAAATGTTAGGTTGGAGGGCTGGGAATTGAGAATTGGAAGTCGGATTACGAATTAGTGCTTGGTAAAAAATATATGTAACAATGTTCTCAATAACCCTCAAAACAAAACCAAAGAGATGCCTTCTTTGATTTCGTAGCTCCACAGTAATGATGGAGCAGAATACCCAAACAAGTTTTATCGTATCGGAAGGAAGGAAATTAGAAAGTTTATTGGATGGAAGAACTTTATTCGGATGTGAGTCTTACCAGTACGCAAGTTGTCGTCGAATAGGCCGAATAGAAAAGAAGTTTTTGCGGAAGTCGTACGAGCAAAATGACGTTTATATTTAACGAAGTTATTTGACAAGCACAAAATTCGATTACTTTATACTGAATACATTTTATGTATTTGGGAATTTCATAAACATTTTTAGGAATTTACTGATTGGTAATGAAAACTGAGGTTTACGTTTTGAAGTAACCACTCACCTTTATCGACTGCTCGAACTATATCGTACATATACTTTTGGTTGCCTCGAAAAGTCCATCCGTCAACATTGACGGACATTTCACGCATCCTCATCGTTTCTGCTACTTCTATGTATATCGTGTGGTTAACAATGACTTGCTTCAAACATTTATCTCGCTTGCCGTCGAAGGAGAGGCACCGGATAAAATCGCTGCATTTAATGGAAATCAAAGCAAATTTTGTGTTCGTCAATGATAAGGCCTGGATTAATTAAATCGTGCTGACAATCCTCGAACGTATTCATTTCAGTATTATCTTCCACTAAAATACTTATTCCCCCAAAATTGCTTACGCCGTCAGATCCGCTGAAGGTGCTTTCTGCGTTATCCAACGTAAGTAGCCCTGGACCTGCCTGGTCAACATTGAATTTCCAAACAGACCATGGTATTGGTTTTCGGGTAAACATTTACAGGGTCTTTTAATTTGACAGGGTATTTGCACAAAAGGCTCTTCCACTCACACCATTGTATTGCAAAGGATTTTTTGTTATTGCTCGATACCGTTTTGTGAGTCTAACCAGCTTTTCCATACTGCCACCTTATTTATTACTCTAATATTTGATATTCTCCATAGTTATTAAATGTTGGATCACCTCGAAATCTTTTGATAATCTGCTTTTGTTCACTTATTCTGATGTATACTGAATTTTAATAAGTGATTTCGTACAATAAACTTTCCTAAATTGCCTTTAGTTTAATGAAAAAAATCAATGCGAGTTATGATTTGTTTTGAATTTGTATTACAGCATAACTTTTTCAGATGACCATAGCACCCAACTTTAAGTATGATATGCTTGCACTTCAACATTGCATGCGAAACAGTTTATATTTACTATCGGTTTTGCAACAAAAGGTTCGGAAATGTATAGCATACTTACGGGGGTGTATTAATCAACAAATTTTCACACATAAAAGCAGGTACGTTTACTTACCAAAAAGTAAAGAGTCATTTATAATAAATGCGTAGTTAGTCAGAGATTTGAATACCAGCCCTAAGCACGTTTCTAATAGTCAGTACAAGTCGACTAAGAAAAATTGAGTTAAATGCAATAAAAACAAATAGTATTAAAATCATACATGTGGCAAATTAATTACATGTATGACAATTATAATTTGTAGTTTAATTTGAATTACTTTTCGAAATACAAATTCAAAAAAATTTCAAACCATTGGCAATTGTACTTATTTTCAAAGCATTTCCTTCATATTAGCACTTTTAGTTTTCAAATATTTTATACAGTACAGGTTTATGAATTTGAAAGTACTATGAGACAATGCCTATCAAAGCCACAAACCTCTATATATAAAATACTTTAAAAAAGAATCGCCAAACAAAGTCAAAACAATTAAAAGCTTTCCCATATTTCATTACAATTGGCATCCGATTCCACAACCTTCATTTGCATTGCCTGACCAAATGCAAATTTAAAATTTTTAAATGTCAATTCCTCTAACTCAAACGAACACTTTCTTTCGCTTGCTAAGCGACAAACAGCAGATTTTGGTTCCACTAACACACATCAGAACGACAAAGCGAAAGAAAACCTATGCGAATGTTGTTGTCATCTAAGCGAAAGCTAATGTCAAAACGAGTCACTCTTGTGTTGGTTGTCGTTTAAGGAAATTAATCAGCAAATTTTTGAAAATCGGAAATGAACAATGGAAAAATGGAATCGATGTTCCTGACTACGAAACAATCTCGTTACCAACTGACTGCTGTGGCCACAAACCGACGAAATGTTGCCAAATTAATGTCCGGCCGGATCTGCGTACATCGGTGCATCGTACTCCACTTCGGAACAAATACACTTTAATTGCGATTCACCTATTTTTTTTTGGCCTGATAGGCCATTAAACAGTGGTGAAAAAAACAACAACAAAATTTGGCCGCAAGTCCATATTTTCCGAAATATAGCCCTCCAAAGCTTGAATGTATAATCGCTCGTAAGTCAGCCATTTATTATCCGATCCTGTTGAAATAAATTTCAGTAGAAAGATCTTTGGAAACTCTATAAATGCCTATACAAAGATATTTGTTTTTAGTAACCCATTGGGGACCAATAAAAAATCAGATTTTTTAACCTCACTTTTTTGATAAACATGTATTTTTTCCAAAAAATGTCTTAGTATAACTATTGCTTTACTAGACTCCCATAATAGGCAAGTCTTCAACCTTTTTTTAGGATATCATACTCATCTATAAAAAATAAATAATTACAAAATTAACCCACAGCTCAAATCAACCTTTATTTTTTACAAGTTTTTCAGAACCAGTTATCGAAAAAATGTATTTAATTTAACACCGGATTCGCGGCTTCGGCAAAGTATTTTTGTGTTATAAAGCTTTCTGCGTGGACGGCCTTCCGCCGGGCTTAGAGATTTTCTCCTCTGGGGTGGGTCCAACACCGGCTCCGCGGTTTTGGTATAGTATTCTGTGGTATTTTTTTAAATAATGAATTTTTTTATAAAACAGAAACCGCTGCAGGCAAAAATACCGCACGATTTTTTTAAAATAATTTTTTAATGTAGGGTATACTATTATTCGGGCTTTTGCGTTGTTCAAGTAATCAAGTAACTCGAAAATAGGGTTTCTGACTTACTCGGAAAACCGAGTAAAATTTGTTTATGACTCGAGTTATTCGAGTAATGTTATTCTTCTAAAATTGATGGATTTAATAAAAAAATTTGAATTAAATAGTAAGAAAATACAATTTTTAATAACAAAAACATAAACCACTTTAACAATTAATATATACATATTTATTAAACGATATTAAATGAAAACCGTTACTCTTTAAATGTGTATAGATCCGACCTTAGATTGGGCATGGGGCAAGATAATGCGTACAAATTTATGGCGATCTAATCATATTTTACACTGGTATTAAAGCTATTTTATACGTAACAAACATGGAGGGTAAAGTTTCCATTATAATTATTAGTTTTTCATAATTATTGGCAAAAGTTGGTCAATAGTATGACAACTTAAATATTTTTTACCTGGTGTAATTGAAAAGTTGGATGGCGATACGCACGTCCAAATTATTCGTTATATTTCGGCAACAAAATCAACACAGTTTCTTAAATTGTATTCATCAAATCCATTCCAAACAGTTGATTCCCGCGAGGAAAATAAAAAAAACGCTTAAATATCTAAGCCTAAAATTACAAAATTAGTTTAATCTTTTCAAAGCTCCAAATCATGTAATAAACTGAAAAAAATAATTTACATTTTAAGAAATTGAAGTCAAGCCCATCTCAAATAGAATAAATATCACAAAGGAAATGTTTACTACCTTCACACCATCATTCCATCCATTTCGTAACACTTTATTTTCTAGGCACAGAACAGAAAAATTACTGCTGGAAATGGGGAAAATAATGGGTAGCTACCCACGACGTTACCCAGGGTAACCTGTCCCCATTTTTGATCGAAAATATGAAAATTGGAAAAAATTTCAATATGTCGGAAACGGATCATCCAACCGAAAAATTAACCAATTTTTGCAGGTTTTAAAGGGTTTTTCATAAAGTGCTTCAATTCGTATAAATTGTTGCTGCTTTCTAAGGGTTTTTAATAAACTGGTCCAATTCTTATTTTTTTTTAAATTGCAAAAATAAGAAAATAAGAAAAAGAAAATCGAAAAAACAATATTTTTTTACCTCCAACGGAGGCTTTAACCAATGGGAGACTTATAAAGGGTTTTCCAATTTGAGTGATACGATTTGTTAGTGACGTTTCGGCTATTGGTAGTATGTCATGATCTGTAATATTTTTTTCATTATATTCAGTAATTTCAAAAAATCGTTAAAAGATAGACATTGGTTAAAACCTACCTTGGATAGCCACTTATTTATTTTAGCAATTTTTTATTTTTGCGATTTTTTGACAAAAAAATTCTTTCATTCGAATTGGACCAGTTTATTAAAACCCCTTACAAAACAGCAACAGTTGGTTATTTTTTCGATTGGACGCTCCGTGTCCGAGATATAAACATGAGAAAACAAAACAAAAAAAAAAACATGAGAAAGCAAAACAAAAAAAGTGATGCCATATTGAAGACACCCGTTGGTTAAAATATCCAACGAAGGTAAAATTTTTATCATTTATCCTTTTGGACGCACCGTTATTAGCCACCGAGTTATAGCCACTTTTTTATTTTAGCGATTTTCTTATTTTGGCGATTTTTCGAAAAATCTCTTCCATACGAATTGAACCGCTTTATGAAAAACCCTTAGAAACCTGCATAAGTGACAATTTTTTCGATTGGACGCTCCATTTCCGAGATATAGAATTTTTTTCTAATTTTTTCATATTTTCGATCAAAAATGGGGATGGGTTAACTCGGTAACCCATTACCCATCGTCGTTGGTAGCTCCCCATTATTTTCCCCATTTCCCTGAGGGTAATAGGTAATCGTGATGAGTAGTTCTCTATTATCGTGGGTAGCTACTCATTATTTTCCCCATTATCCTGTGAGTTCTGGGTAATCGTGACGGGCTTCCCAATTTTATAAAAAATAACTAAAATTTCGCTCACTTTTCATTTACTTGGTACTAAGATCCAGTGTTGCCAGTTTAGCAATTTAAGTGCAATTTTAGTCCTTTTTTAGCTTCTACACTTTTTTTTTCAAAAATCATGACGAATGGTTTTAGCACTTTTTTGGGAAACTTGATTTCGCTCGCTTAATTTTTAGTTTTTTTTTGTAGATAAATTGCACTTTTCTATAACGTAGTTTGTAGCTGTTATTCGGAACTGAACTCTGAAATAATCTGGCATGTGATGAAAATCGATCGCGTCAAAATCGAATACGATTTGACGAATTTTATTGGTATAATTCCTAATATTGGGTAATGAATATTGCATATTTACATTATTTAATGGCACACACAGAGGAATAAATTAATTAATATCCATTATTTACACAAAAAACATCATTATTCTTTTTTTACATCGAGCGAATCCATCGCCGTTACTCTTACCCGTCCGTACCGACCGAGAGGGCCACTTCACCATAACGTGAGGACAGCGTACACATTATCGACCAGTCTATAACGGGAGAGTATGGATCATAAGTTCACACGTTGCAACCTACTACAGAAATTCTTCACCAGTTGGTATTACACAAACATAAAAAAAAACTTCATAAAATAAATAATAATTACGAATAAAATCAAAATTTAAAAATGTAAAGGAATATATAGCACTAATACAATCGGTTCAAATGACAAATTAACCTAGACTTTATAGTTTCTCAACTACCAGTGAAAGCAATAAATTGATATAGCTCATTAAAGTCACAATACATTCTCCTAACTGGATCAAAGGACGCATAATTCGAACGCTGAAACTAGATGTGCATGAGTTTATAGTACCTCGTGGGTCGATTCCATCACATACCAGAATGTTTATTTTCCCCTAGGAATTATGACGTATTTCTGTAGAACTATCAAAGGTTTGGCTGTTAAATATGTACGTGAGTTGACATTTAAAAATCCACTACTGCAGAAGTATGTGTTCCAGACTTTTTTTAAGCAATTTCATTAATTTTGATGTACAGAGAATATCCCTCTAAAAACAAAAATAAATTTGCCGATTTGTGAATTTGCCCCTAAGGTCAAAATCGAATAGACGGTTCAACCGTCTACTTACTAGTTTAAAACACGGAAACATTATCTACTGCAGCGATTACTTGGTTCACCGCTTTTGAGTACATATGGTTAAGTATTTCAAATCTGAATATGGATGTTTAATTTTAGTCTTGAAATGATCTACGTTTAATAATTTTATTATGGTTTTCGTATATGAAATTTTATAGAAAAATGTGCCAATTAATCAAAGTTATTAATTTTACATATGAATTTAAAAATTTGATAAAGCAATTTATTTTAAATAAATACAATTTTCAAATAAGGATAAAATTTGAGTACGAGTTTAAAATTGTAATATACATAATAAAGGGTATCCCAACAAAGTGCACGATTTAAATTTTGTGGCACTTTATTTCTGACTTTTGCAAACCGTCGTTTACGATTGTTCCGATTATTAAAAATGGGCCACTACACAAAAGAAGAATGCGCTATGGTTGTGAAAACTCTTTTCAAAAAATGGGGAAATTGACGCTGAGACCGCTCTGAAATTTTGCTGAGTTGAATTTGCTGTGCGATATCTTTCTTTCCGGTTTTGTGAAATCTCTGAATTCTACCACAAACTAGTCCAAAGCTCAAGACCGAGATCTAACGCGTTACTGGTGAGATAGTGCCACTTTGTATTCCAATGCCATCGAAATACAAAGGGCTGTGAATATACAAGGTGGCGCAAAAGTAATCCTCCTATCAGAAAATGCTATAAATTTTGCGATTGGCCCCTAATGACAGTTCTGTTTTGACATTTGTGTAGTAAACACATGCGAAATACACGTTAATAAACAATGTTACGCTACATTGCTCCAGAACGCGGAATATTGCTGGCTATTTATTTGACCAATAATCGGTCGGTGACTTTGGCACAACGTGAATTTCGTCGCAGATTTCCCGGCCGTTGAACGCCTACTGGTGAAACACTGCGACGTTTAGCCGCTCGCCTCGAAGAGACTGGCACAACACGTGATGCTGCCAGGCGTGGCAGACCCCGGAGTAGCCGTTCTGCAGAGAATATTGCTGCTGTAGCCGAGGATGGCATGGAAGCGCCGTCGATGTCATGGAAGCGCCGTGAGCGCTACAGAGCAATGATCAACGAGTTCTATTTGCCGCAACTTGATGAATTGGGATTGGAAAACATGTGGTTCCAACAGGACGTTTCAACGGCACACACTGCATGTGCCACTACCGATATGCTGAAGGATGCATTTCCCGGGCGCCTAATCTCCCGGTTTGGCGATTTGCACTGGCCAGCAAGATCGCCTGATTTCACCGCTCCAGACTTCTTTTTGTGGGGCTTTTTGAAGTCGCGGGTTTATGTCAACAAGCCTCAGACTCTTGCAGCTCTTAAAGACAATATCCGTCAAGAATGTGAGAACCTATCGCCGGAAGTTTTGGCAAAAGTGATGGAAAATGCCATAAAAGGGGCTCAAATGACAATCAACAGTGGCGGCGGCCATTTACATGACATCATATTCTCGACTTGATGTAAAAAAAATTAAAAGACCAAATAAAAATAATCCACAAGAAGAATCAAAGTTTTTCATTTTTTTTTAAATTACAGCCAAAAAGCATCGGAAGTTTACTTTTGCGCCACCTTGTAGCAAGAGGCTGCAATCAGAGTGGCGGGGGATATTTTCCTGCATACTTAATCGGAAGATGTCTACTATACCATGCAATAGAAATACAACTACTCGGTCAAGAAATATGCGTTTTATCTTTACAATAAATTGTGGACTTCTATGGGGCCACCCTATATTACCCAATACCGTTCTTGTAAGCAAATTCCAAAAGGATATCTAAATAAATGAACGTATTGAAACGATATAGGTTGTTGCATTGGTCAACCTGATCCCTCCAACGGAGTCTTGGTCTTCCTAGTTTTCGTCTTCCTTCGAGTTCGGTTTCGAAACCCCTTCGTACTGGTTCATCTTCATCCATTCTACTGGCATGGCCTAGCCAGCGCAATCGCGTTATTTTGATCCGCTATACTATGTCAATGTCGGGATATAGCTCATACAACTCATGGTTCATGCGTCGCCGATACTCGCCGTTGTGCACTATTGGTCCATAAATTGTTTGGAGTATTTTTCTCTCGAAGACTTCTACAGATGTTTCGTCTGCTTGCGAAAAGACCCAGGATTCGGTGCCATAAAGCAAGACAGGTTGTATGAGAGTCTGGTGCGGCTGGACTTTTGTTACTCGAGAGAGGGCTTCATCTCCAAAGTAATTGCTTAGCCCAAAATAACATCTATTCGCAAGCACAATTCTCCGCTTGATCTCAAGGCTGACGTTATTGTTTTTGTTTACGGCAGATCCGAGGTATATAAATTCGTCCACAACCCCGAAATTATAACTGTTATCAAGGTTCACACTTTGGTCTAATCGCGTGGAGGCCGTGTTCGTTGAAACCATTAGTTTTGTGGTGTCCTCATTTACCGTCAAACCAACTTTTGCTGACTCCTTCTCAATTCTCGCAAAAACCGCAGTAACTTCTCTAATTGTGCGGCATGTGACTTTTGCAGCTGATGGTTTTATTCATGTTGACTGCAGCTTTTCTCATAATGATCTCCATTAAGATGTTAAAGATATCGCCTCGCTTAGCTTTGAAAGGTTCGATAATATCCTTACCAATTTTTACTGCGGATTTATTGTTTGTCAAGGTCATCCTACAAGGGCGTATGAGTTTTGCAGGAATACCAAGCTCAGACATTGCTTCATAGAGTTTCTCCCGTATCGGGCTGTCGAAGGCTGCCTTATAATCGACAAATAGATGATACGTGTCGAATTGTTTTTCGTGTGTCTTCTTCAAGATTTGGCGTAGCGCGAAAATCTGGTCGGTTGTCGATTTTCCAGACCTAAAGCCACACTGGTCCAATCAGGTCAGCGATAATTGGTTTTAGTCTTTCGCACATTATACTTGATAGAACCTCATATGCTATGGATAAAAGGCTTATTCGACGATAGCTGGCACAGAGACTCGGGTCACCTCTTTTAAATATGGGACATACACTGAGTACACTGAGAATCCAATCGCCGGGCATGCACTAGTCTAACCAAATTCTGCTAATGAGCTGATGCATGTAAATTATCCGCTCATCGCCGCCAGCCTTAACCAGCTCCGCCGGAAATCCATCGGCTCCTGCGGCTTTGTTGTTCTTAAGGCGGGCAATAGCTGTTCTGACCTCGTCTTCGTCCTTATTGTGATCGATTTTCCAATCGTCATTGGATATCTCAGGTACCAATAGCGCGAGGAATTATCTCTCCATATTCCCAACATGGTCTGCACATCTGCGATGAGATTTCCGTCCTTGTCTTTACAGAAGGGGGCCTAAACCATGGCCATTAATTCCTTCTGTGTGTCTCAATTTTCTCACTCTCGCGCTTTCTCCACTGCCGTATAGACCTTTTACCTCCTTCCTTTTCTCCCTATACCGTCCAGTTGCAGTTTGCATTGCAATTGACTGAAGCATTGCCATACGTGCAACGTTCTTTTCATCATTTGCAATGCGACACCATTCACCGTACCATGGTTTATTGCGAAGCGGTTTTTCGAAATCAAGTACCGTTGTTGCGGCAGTTTTTATAGTCGGAAATGTGTTTCCTCTGCGGATCAGGATCGTCATCTGGAGGGAGTGGTTTTTGCATTTTACCTACGCTGGCCAGGATGCAATATGTCGTACCTTAATTTTCTTCTTTTGGTTTCTATACGCCGTTGGCCCGTATGTTTGGCTCATCCGTCTTCTAAGGACAAAAGAATATGCCCGATAGTTTTATGAGTTTCAGTGACATTAGCCACCTACTAAACCTGAGATATATCAGTGATCGCATAACCAATCACGCTGCTCATTTGTTTCGCCTTCTCACTCTAGCTAGCGTGGAAGTAGTGAGCTGCTTGGACTGCCCAATAAAGGAATCATTTCTGGCCACTCCCAAGTGTAAGGCAATCAGAAACTTTAAACATCCACGGACAGTCCCATGTCCCGAAATAAAAGTTTCAGTCAGGTGAACTGACTTAAGTATACCATCACACTTAATTATCCGTTGGGTCCGAGTTCTATTACAATAGGCTTATATTCTTGATTTGGCAGCCGACCAACCTTCAGTTACCCTTGTGCAAATTTGCACATATTCAATAGCAGAGTGACATGTGAAAAATAATATTTTATTACCAATTTGATTAGGATTGTTCGCTCTATATTTGTGTGGGAGGTTGGAAAATTTTTGCCACAAAAATTTTCAATTACACAGTAGCCTTTGAAAAATATTGCCTAATACCAAATTTCACTAAGATCGATTTTGGGACGTACAACAATGTGTGTGGTAAGATCATAATTGTTTTAGTGAGTGACTGGCGTTTCACGCAATGTTGCCTAATAATAATTTCACTAAGAATGGAAGTATTTTACACAAGTTAACATACTGATAAGCAGGATGACCACTCTGCTTTTGAACGGGAGGGGGTAGTGACCACGCCAATTTTCTCGAGTTCAATACACATTTACAGACTAATATGCAATATCTGAGTACAAGCTAATCACATACACTAAATATATCGATTTGTATGGGGTGTACCAGATGGAGTGTGGTCATAACGTTACACTTTTTTCCGTATCAAATGTGGATGGTCTACGAAATTGTATTTTTTATCGAATACGAGGCGAAAAGTATTCGCAGGTACTACAATTTTTGATTATTACAATTTTATAACTTTTTTTTGCAAATTGCACTTTTCGCCATATTTATTGAAAAGCTTCTGGCAATACTCCTCAGATCTGTGTGATAATTTCGTAGATAAAATCAATTATAGGTTTTTACGCCAAAGCTATTTTGTATGAAAACAATTGATTGTCTGCGGCCTGCATTTTGACATTTCGATTATAAAAACAAGCAAAAGGAACACCACGTGCGTTAAAAATAACATGGAGTGCGTAGAGGAATTATAAATGAAATATTTTCAAGATAAAGCAAAGAGAGGCGAAAACTCTCCGCAACCACATTTTCCCTTTAGAGATAAATGACAAAATTTCTTATGAAAACTGGAGCTATAGCTTTTGAATATTTTAAATTTTTTTAATTTGTAGCTCGCAGTTATAGTGACCGAAAATACAGAAAGTAAAACTCTCGGAGAAATAGCTCCTTACTTTGAGTAGTAGGTAAACTAATCAGCAGTTTTTTCTACTGCTATCAACATCTTTCGTAGCTGTACAAATAGTTTTGTAGTTATTCAATCGCTGGTAATAACATCCAAAACCGTCACGGGCAATACATATTGTCATAATGCCCAAACAACATTTCTTGGACGTTATGAAATTGTCTCTAGGCAAGCTTTGAATCTAGAGGCTGCTATGAATTTTTTTCGATATTTTAATATGGTATGTATAAGTATGTGGTCCAAAGCACAGTTCGCATCGTTTGTGAACTAACCCCATCCCTTAGGAGATCCCAATGTAAGTGCAAACAAATATGTTACTTGGGCACAACCTAACGTTCGGCATATATTTATATACACTAATAGTACAACGTCTGACATGAAATGCTTTCCTTACATTTGAATTTCAATTCAATAACTGATAGGTGATATATAAATTGATGATTGCATGATAAACTAATAAGCTATTGGTATTTGGGACTCGCTAAATTAGTTCTTAACACGAATGGCGGCTCAGTGCACAGGATGATTTAGCTGCTGGCCCTTCTCGCTTTGCTAGACACCAATTTAGTTTAGTTGCAATTACATTTTTATCAGAGGCAGTCTGGTTTGAAGTGAACAGTCGGAATGAGCAACAATTTATTTTTCTTAAGTCTCGCTGACATATTTTCTGTGTATCCTCAAATATTTAACGAGATAGTGTCAAGCAGAGTAAATGTGACTAAAATATATCTGCCCAGTGATGTTGATTGGCAGGATAAAATGTACTACATGCTTTTGGAAGTACAGAAGACTGTTAACGAAGCAATTGATAGTGGAAAGTAAGTACCCGTAGTTGCTTACATATGCATGATATCTACACGACATTTGATGCGCTCAAAACAACAGTTATCTAACCCCCAATAACAAACAAAAAATTTTTGAGACATGCACCAGGTTCTTGACCGATTTAGCCATCTCAGAAATGTATGGAAATAAATCAAGCGTGCGAATACGAGCTAACAGTTTGTATGCATTTCCGCATGCTACATTTCGTCTCAAACGAGTAAAACGAGCAGCTCGCCTTCGGCACGCGAGACGTGAAAAACTATTATGTAGAGAGGTTAGGGAAAATGGTCAAAGTAACGATTATGGATGGTTGTACGCTTTTATTCACCATAAATTGTACAAAAAGTACATCTAATTTACCACAACGTACATCCGAATATACAAAATGTATACAATGTTTCGCAACAAAGTACATAAAGTGTGGGATGAACTGTATCAACAAATTCGTAATGTGTACCAAAAACAAAATAAAGAGTACAAATAACTATACAGAATGGAACTAGGAGGGTATAAAGTGTATACAAATAAGTACATGGTGCACCAAAAAGTATTGTGGCCGTCGGTGGTCCAATGGTTATTGTCCGCGGCTCTTGTGGACGACAACGTGGGTCCGATCCCTGGTATGACTACCTTGCATTTCATCCGACGACGGTCACATCGCTTTTTGATGGCGACACTATCGAATAGTTAGCCACGAAAGTGCTTCTCAAAAAACCGTTCAGAATAGGTGTAAAGCTGTAGGGTCCAAGAGAGTTAGTAAGTGAGTGTTAAACCAGAACGTGTACAGCTCTTTGAATGTGAGCAGGTACTGTAGAATGCAATATTTTAGGAATCTCAAACAATGAACACAAAAACCGGATCTTTGAATTATCTCGAGTGTTCCGACGGCGGAAGCACGTGTTGTTTCCAATTCTGGCTCGTCGGTGTGGTGTGTTCTTGCACGCAAAGGAAAAACTCGTTTGTCCCAAACGGAATCTCAGATAATTGAAATTCGTTTGGGGACTACAGTTGGGAGAACGAACTTCTGATAAGCCGTACATATCATTAAGTTTGGGAGAACCGAAAAATGTTTGCACCAAACGAGTCATGAGAAATATAAGCTCAAAAAAAAAAACCTTTCCGAGAAATGAAAAACGGTTCCGCCAATTGTTCTTTCGCTTAAACTAAATTCTCGAACTAAAAAAAGGTTTCCGAGAATTGAAAAACGTTTGCGGTAAACGAGTTATGAAATATCAGAGCTGAAAAACGTTTGCGAGAAACATTACTTGTTCATTGTCCTGTACATTATGGCTTCCATAAGCTCTTTTGTGTTTAAGTTTCCAACTTTTACCCATAAAGTTTGTTTTAAAAAAAGTTGACAGTTTTGTCTATTTTGATATAACAACTAAAAGCGCATCATACTACAACGCGTCCATTACCCATCCAACATATATTAGCAAGGTAGAAGCATTAGAGTTGTGTGCTTGCTTGGTGATAATAAGCTGTCAATATGAGCTGATGAAAATGTGTATATTTAATCAGCTGCTATTTGATTTTTTTCCAGTTTGGATATAAACTTTTTAATTTTAAGCGGCGTGTTTCTATGAAAACAATGGAAACAGCAATAAATAAACCACCTTTGACAACTTATGGCCACCGTTAAAATGTAAACAAAGCCAATCAGCTGTAATATGCGCTCGCCTTTATGAATACATCTTACGCCCATCGTTATAGTATGAAATCAGGGATGGTAAGTGAGATTGGCGAATTGATGCCAAACATGGCCGACGGTGGTGCAATGGTAGTGTGCGCGACTCCCTATATATACATATATGTAGTACATATATCTGGTTTTCCAATAAGGGCTTGACAACTTTTTTTTAAATAAAACGCAAACCATGTGGGATATTGCCAGAACTTTATGATAGGCTTAAAATACAATCAAAACATTTAAGAATGGAACTCGACTTCGGTCATATGGTCAACGCAGGCACGTCGACAGTGGTCGATTCGTTGGGCCCAATTTTCGAAGACTCGGTTACAATGTTGGCTCTGAGTTCTTATAACGTCGTCGGCTTGTTGGCATAGACCAGTGGTAGGAAAACCGAACGCACGCCCTCAAACATATTATGTGCTTGAGTGTGGTTGCAAACGCCCAGCCATAGACTGATGCTTCGTATCAAGCATAGTTATTGTGTGCATGTGAGTTTCCGATCGTGTGTGTGTGAAAAATATGATTATTGTCTGCCTCGCGAGGCTATTGGTTGGATACCACTGACATAGACCAATGATTTGAAGTAGCCCCAAAGAAAAAAGTCTAGACGCGTTAAATCGCACGAACGAGGCGGTCAATTGACTGGTCCATTTCTTGAGATAACACGCCCCCCAAACTCACTCTCCAATAAATCGATTGTAACGTCTGCTGTGTAGCTTATGTCACCGTCCTGTTGAAACCACATGTCGTCCAAGTCCATTTTTTCCAATTAGGGCCAAAAATAATCGGTAATCATGGCGCGATAACGAACGCCATTCACAGTAACGTGATGATCGCACCAAACAGTTATTTTTTGTGGATGAAGTGGTGATTCATGAAGCACATGTGGATTTTCACCAAACCAATAACGCATATTTTGCTTAATGACGAACCCATTGAGCCAAAAATGAGCTTCGTCACTGAAGATGATTTTGCGATGAAATTCATCATCTTGGCGCATCTTATCCAGAGCCCAATCGGAGAACGTACGTCGCGTCAAATGGTCCATCAGCTTCAATTCTTGAGCCAGCTTGATCTTGTATGGGTGTAAACCCAGATCTTTTCGCAAAATTAGCCATAAAGTGGTCTTGGCGATACTCAGTTCTTGAGAACGCTGCGGAATCATCTGATTTGGATCGTTTGCTACGGACGCCTGAACGGCAGCGATATTTTCGTCACTTCGACCAACCGTTGTTTCACTGGCACGCCAGCACCACACAATGAATATGTAGACTCCAATTTTTGCACTAAACGTGTTATTGCTTGTCTACTAGGGCGAGAATAACGACCGAAAATTGGAGTTAACGCTCTTAAAGTTGCAGTCAGCGACTCCGAACTTCGGTAGTACAATTTTATAATTTGCATTCTTTGTTCGTTCGTGTACTTTACCATGATGAAAACGTTGAGTTTACTAAAAAAAAAGAAAGTAGCAGTTAGATGATCAGTGAAATAGTGCGTTCACAAATTAAATTCAAAGTTGTCAAGTACCTATTGGAAAACTCTATATATGTGTATTTATTAGCGTGGCCGTTAGTTGTATGGAGATTTTTTTTTTGATTTCTTATATTCTCTCCCCCAAATCGGTTCTGTTTTATGTAAAAAAAATACAAAAAAATTTCATAGCGATATGTTGTAATTTAGGGGGTGCGTCCGTCCCTCAAAGTTGGCCTTCAAGCCCATTTATTCAAATGTAATTTATTGAATAAGTGATGATTTATCCGACATTTTGTATTATATTCAAGAATTAAATTGTTCGAGCGTTTGGTCGTATTTTTAATTAATTTTATTCTTCGATATTTCGCTACACTTTTTGTGGCATCGTCAGGATTAATGAGAAACGTTTAAAAAAACATTTTACAAGAATATGATGTACGGCAATATCTTAGCTCTTGTATTCACCGCCTCAAAGAAAGTTTTTTGTTAAAGTTAATATTTTAGAAAATAATGAGGAAAATGTAAATATAATTTCGTTGGTTATTTTTTCATTATTTTCTAAAATATTAACTGGCAAGCAAACCTGTTTTATATATTCTCACAGTCCTTGCGATGTAAAAACAAGATGAACAATAACCGATAGACCGAATTAAAAACTTTTTATTTAAATGCGTCAAAGCGTTATTGCAAAATTGCAATATCAATAACAATAACGTTATTGCAATATCAATAACAAGATAATTTAATATTTGCTGTATTCTTAAATTTGGAAGATGTTTCAAAAAATCATATTGAATTGGATTTCAGTTTTGGGTAGTCGAATATAAAATCGAATAATAGGTGGTAGTTTTAATGTTTTGAAATTCTATTCATCACTATGTAAACAAAAGTTAATTTTGATTAAAAATGTGTAAAAATTGGAACGAAACTATTTGGTTGCTTAGTAGGATAATGTGACACTAGTAGTAGTAGTAATTCTTTATTTCAATTTTAAAAATTACATTAAATTTTGAATAAGTTTATAAGCAATATATGTGCATTTAAATAAACGAATTTGGTTTTGACTTTGACCTGTGGTCGTCAGTCCATTTTTGAATGGAATACATTATTTACATATATACGTGTTATACATTTAATAATTAAATTCATTAATCAATTGATTTCGGTACTCAATACACATTTTTATATAATTAGATAGAACCTTCCAATTAACAACATAACCGTTTAAAATATTTATAACTTCCTCATAGGTGAGCATTGCTTTTCCAAATATAGTCTGTCGCATCTTGCTTTAGAAATCCACATTTTGTCTTGTTGGCTAATGGTATCCAATCCATGAGATTCCCCATTCGGATCCTAGTGCATTTAGCTCTATAGTCCAATATATTTGGGATTGTATGACTTTCTTGGATAATATGTGATGCAGTCTCTTCTCATCATAGTCAAAAATTGTCCGAGCAATGTATCTCATATGTAAATCTCGGGTAAATATGTGAGCGTATTCTATTCCAGCTTCCAGCATTAGTATATATATGTAAAATTTCGTTTTAAGAAATATACTGTCAACTTATTGACTTCTTCGAAGCATGAGTAATCCCATACTTGGGCACCATATGTTTGTACAGCTCAACATACTGCCAGGCAGAGTTTCCATTTTGCCTTTATTGATATTGTGCTTTTCAATAGAAAGTTTTTGCATGTCATGTTTATGTTATTCTTTGCAGCGAGATTTCTTGTATCCACATGTTTCCTGAAAACCATTTTATGGGTCAAGGTCACACCTAGATAGCAATACTCAGATACTATTTCGATTTCCTATCCATTGAGTGCCCACTTTTCATTTCGGGCTAGCTTCCCATCTTTTCTAAATATCATTATTTTGAACTTGCTTAAGTTTACCTCCATATTCCACATTTTACAATAGTCTTCCAATTTGTGTATCATTTTCTGAAGTACATTTATTTCATCTGCTAATATAACAATGTCATCTGCATAAAGTAGTAGGACGTATATTAATATATTCAATAGATGTACCTCCTCCTAGGAAATCCTGTATGTCGTCCAAATATATAGCAAAAAATAGTAAACACCCTTGTTTAACACCTAAGGATGTTGAGAATTATTCCGATAGATCCTTGCTGTTCCACACTGCGAATAAATCGTACGAACTTTGTCGATACCCCGATATTATGCAATTTATAAATAAAGGTTTTGCGGGGAACTCTATCAAATGCGGCCTTAAAGTCCACGAAGAAAGCATATGTTTTTCTGTTCCTTTGGAAATTTAGATGAACTACAGTCGATAAGTTATAAATATTATCTGCTGTAGAATAATTTTTTCTGAAACCTGCTTGGTATTCATTCAGCTTGTTTTTATCTTCTACCCATTTCGATAATCTGTATGTTAGTATGCCCATCATTATTTTCACTGCAGTGTTCATAAACGTAATTCCACGATAATTGCTCGGTATAGAATTATCTCTCTTTTTCCAAATTGGATATATAACACTTTTTAGAAATGTGTCCTCAATTTCACAATTATTATATAAGGTGTTATATGTTTTCATTATTCCATTTAAAAGTTCATTTGGGGCAAATTTGTAAAATTCGTAAGGTATGCGGTCTTCACCAGGTGCTTTATTAACTTTTACTTTCTGTAAAACCTCTTGGACTTCTGATATGGTGATGGGTTTATCAAGGTAATCGTCCTCACAATACAAGTGGGCATAGTGAATGTCAGCAGACGTTTGTGGTGGGTTTAAAAGGTCTTGAAAATAATTCCTAAACTCATTTAACGGCACTACAAAATTTGCGGAATTATTTTCATTCTTTATTTCCGTCACAATATTCCACCAGTCTTTCATATTTGCTACCATATCAATCTCTTTTTCTAGCCTTAAATTGTATTGATTTCTTGCAACAAAACATGTTTCTTTGGAACGGCTAACCGCATTTATATATTTTATTCTACTAGCAGCACTACCTTTCGTTTCAAAATATTTTATGTGTTGAATTGTGGATTTGCGGGCATTAAATCACCGGACATTAAACCATTTTTGCCTTTTCCGAAAGTTTATATTAGATTTATGGCTGTTTGGGTTCGCACTATTAATCACGTGAACAACATCTTCGAGTTTCAATGGATTTTGGTTACTTTTTCGTTTTGCTAATATATTTTTTACCTTTTGTTGATATTGCGATAATTTATTATTCACCCATTGTAGCTTCAGTAGTAGATTTTTGATGCTGCAACTCTTTGCGTTTTTCATGAATTTCATTGATAGAGCAATTGGTAAATGGTCGGACTAGGATTGACTTTGAACTTCAAATCTGTCTATATACGAGAGCATATCATCCGATATGGCACATATATCATTTACTGATGTACCAACATCGCTTACAAACGTAAACTCTCCACCATCATCACCTGTTGTCATCCCCTTTGCGACCACTAAACCATAGACATAACATAGCCGTATGAAGTCTCTACCTCTTGTATTTACAAATGTGTCCTTTGACTTGCGTTCACTCGTTCCAGAAACAAAATTCTTTTTAACAATCTCATCGAAATTTTTTTTGCAGTGCACCAATTCTAATACATATTCATATCGCCCATCAATATTGGATTAACTACGCCATATTCTCTTAGCATTATACATAGTTTCATAAACTCGTCCCTCCAAGTGGCTGCACTTATATACAAAGGAATAATGTTAAAACATAAGTTGTTAAAATTCAGTTTTATGTAGTATACATATGTTGGAACTTATTTCATATGTATGATTAAATCCGGTTTCCTTCAGAGACATCTTTACTCCAATTAACACTCCTCCAATACCTCTTCCAAACGATGAATTTCTTGTTGCTGGCTGCCAATATGTATGAAAATCTCTGAAATATTTATCAAATTTCTTCGTGTTTTCTTCACAGATGTGTGTTTCGAGCAATGCTATTATATCATATTCATTTACATAATGGCAAAACTCTGCGTACATTAACTTATTTTGTATGTTATATTATAAGACTTTAAGATAACATTTTTTCATAAAATCATAATTTTCACATATATTGCTCACATTTAGTTTTTTGTTCCACCTTTATTTAATTTTTGGACCACCATATGCAGTTAGTTCCAATTTTAATGGAGTAATTTTTTTACAAATACTTTGTGAGTTTTATCAACCGCCAGAATTTCTGCTTTTAGCTGCATTACAACTTTCCGGTCCTGTTGTTTCACTTCAGTTAAATCTTTTTAAATTTTTATACTAGTGCCACCTAGATTACGCAAACTTTTGAAGATCTTGGTGGCCATATCCTCAGATTGCATTTCTGCAACAACTCCGATTTTGTCATTTGAAGTAAATAATTATGTTGCTGAGGCTATTTTGACATTGCTTAATTTAAGTATATTCCTACAAACTCTCTCTACTGATTGTTTTGGTGACCCTTGTCTTATGATTCCTCTGAACAGTACATTTTTTGGGTTTCCTTGTTCCACCAGGCGTCTTATTTGCTCTCGGTCTTTATCACGTTCTGTTTTGAGTAAATCAATTTCAGCGCGCATGGCATCATTTTCTATTCTTAGTTGTGTAAGGCTTAAATCGATGCCTGAAATTTGGGGTTTTACCTCGTCGATACCGGTCTTCGTTGACAATGTCTTCATTTTGTCGTCCATTATAGATTCCATGGATGATTTCACCATTGACATTAGCGACTTCACGTTCATATTGCCCACCAGGCAGTACAGCGATGATTGGTTTCCATCTTCTGGCGATATTTCGGTCAGCTTTCTCTTTTGAAATTGTGAACTTTGCGCTGGTGTAGCTGTGTTGGAAGTCCGGTGCATTTTTGTAATGTCGGCCCAGTCAGAAATAATTTTTCAGTATGGCAATGACGTTAGAGAAAACCAGTATTTTGGACTCCGATGTGGCATCACTCCAAGTATAGTTGGTAGCACTGACACAAACAAACCAGTATTAAGCCAGATAGCGAACAGCTGTGTTTGTTATTGTTCAAACAGTTGAGTGAAATTGTCCCGCTTTTACTTTCCAGTGATATTTTAATAAATTATAAAATGAAAGTGAACAAAATGCTTTTAATCACCAATATAAATGCTCTCCACAATGCCGCACAGGAACCCCTCACACTCGGATTTTTTCATACAAGCTACGGCAAAAATTAGAAGGAACCGAGCTAGGGCTTTAAAATTTCGCACACATCTCTCATATTGCCAAACTAGGTAAAAAAAAGTTTTTGTTCAAATCCGCCCACATCCACGCCTACCTCCCATATAACGTAAAATAAAAAACCGTTGTATTTTCCTAATTTTCATATCTATGTTAGTAAAAATTACTACCAGTGTTTGCATTTGAGTCCTCAATTATATTAGAATTTTAAGTGCCACGTCCAACTCCCACATAACAATTTTAATTTTTCAAGATTTTCGAAAACACACATACATATAATCCTTTGTAGTTTGGCAAGCAGCACTTACATCTATATAAATAACTAAAGCCTAATATGTTAGCTGAACACTTGCAAAAAATTAGGGGGCCATGGCTTACCATTTCTTTTTAATTAACCAATAATTTCAAATAAAAATCAAATTTTTACATAAAATTATGGATTGATTGGCAGGCATATAGCCTTCAGTCAGTGCATACTTTTAGGGGTATATAAATAAGTACACAAGATTCAGTCGGCTAAACACTTGAAAATTGATATTGTGTTTTTTTCTTTATGTATTTTTCAAATAGCTGATAAATAATATTTAACCAAAAATAACCAAAAAAGTTATTTATTAAAAAATGTTAGTTTTTAAACAAACTGAAATATTTTTGTAATTCGGCATAAAAGCTATAACAATATTTTTTCATAAACAGAACTAGGTGAAACAAGATAAACGAACGAATGCAAATATATACGTAATTAATTGTGTATGCAAATATAGACTTTTATTCATCTTCTATCATTTCTTTAACGCCATTATCAAGTTCCAAAACATGTTTATGAGGTTGACGTCTTATGTTAGTAATATAAGGATCTGACGATACAAGAAGGCGATGGAAAACATCAGTATTTGTTGCGACTCTGTTGCACTTTCTGGAGAACATTAGTCTATACATTCTATAGTCTTTATTTCGAGGTTCTTGAGCTTCTTCGGAAAGTCAACCTATGGGAAGGGAAGCCGCATGGATAAGTATTTTGTGAACTGTATGCGGCATCTAATACCAGCTATATATTTCTACAAATAGCTTCGTCGTATCCCAAGCGAAATTCTTGAATTTAGTTGTATTTATTCGGTGGGTACACGTTATTATTTGCAGTGTAATTGGAAATCGATCAATAAGTTCTTCAGTGACTCCAGTTATGTCAGCAACAACTTGAGGATTCGAAAAGAAACGCCTTCACGTGTTGCCATCGTTTTAAGACCCAGTTCCCTGTTGAACATCGTCAACCCTTATGCCCAGCTGTTCTTTTAAGGCCATTTGAATGCGATGCTTATTTTCCTGTTTAAGAACCTTGTGCTCGTCCTTGAGCGCCGACCACTTTTGAAATAATGAATTATAAGCAACGTGAAGAATGCACTCCATAAACTTAATTCGAGCGTGCAAGGAGGAAATGCCCAATTTACAAGCTTCATTATCGATAGCTTTTTTTAAAACTAATTCTAAATTATTCATTTCAATAGGTTTCGCTTTACAAATATAGCAAACGGCTGCTGAAGATGTGACTGTAACTGTTTGAGCCGTCTTACCATCCAACATTGTAAAAATTAAATTGTTTTTTACCGTAAATTGTTTACCAAACGCAACAACTTCAGTACTTGTGAAAGCAGCAATATCTGCTTACCACCTTTTCTTTCGTTTCCTTAGCGAATTCAAAATAAATTGGACGACAGTATCTAGTTGATGACGGAGTTTTATTTCGCCAGTATTCCTTACATCAGCGGCTAAATTTTGGTTATATTCCACATGACCAGAGGAACCATCGCAACCCCATGTAGACGTTAAAGTTAACTTTGTTTCCTCCATACCATTTGTCTTCATTACAAAAAGTTTTAAATAAACGGCTTATCGTATGATCCATTAAACTTTGCAAGCTAACAGACGCATGTTTGTCAGTTATTTGAAGGTTTTGCATACGGTGTTAAAATATCGTATCCTTCTTTCTTTGAGAAAATTTTTAATGCTTTCGTATTGATATTTTATTAGTTCTGCATCCATCATCATGGCAAGTGCAGCAGAAGAATTGATGTAACATTGATTTCCTATGTTTATATCTCCTACTTTACTAGCCTTCTCCAAATACTCTTGAGAATATTGTGATGCTAAATCAGCAGCTTTATACTTCTTGGCGCGATGTTGGCAATCATCAAAATCTTTAGCCGGTCTTCCCGCTGATTTTGAAGAACTCGGTTGATCATCGAGCAGGACTACTTCAAATGTTTCTAAATCAAAATGAAAATGTTAAATTTTAAAATGAAAGTTAAGCAAATAATAATGTCTGAAGTTCGAAAGCAACAAATAACGTTTAAGATTGATGCGTGCATTCAGCAATTTTTGGTTAATTAACAAGAGTTCATTGCATTTATTTGAATTTTAACTTTGATACTTAATACGTACCTTTTAACCACGATTAATTTTTCTTAAAAAAATAATCACGCTTACGCGTGCATTACTTTTGTCTCTCAGAAAAGTGTCCCAAAAACCGCTTACGAACTGCAGCTTTAACTTCTTCAATTTCTTTTTTTGTTAAAAGCGAATTTTTCGATTTAATGTAATCGCTTAGCAATTCAACATTACCATCCACCACAACGAATGAGCTCCGTAGCAAGATCAAAATACGTAACTGCAAAAGTATACATTTCATTAATTAAGTTTATAATATTAGAGCGCGATTGAAAAATTTTTGGCACTTTGACACTTGTAAATTCATATTGTGGTGGTTTTTATTTTTTGTTTTGTTTTCTTCCTTATGCACTGCTTTTAAACAGCTGTAAAATAATCTTAATATCTATTATTGGTAGCCTTAAACACATGCACCTAAAAGTATACAACATTTTATATCGCATTTCTTTGAATTACTGAAATGAAATTTCTCTGACTTTTTTTTATAAAATTTATAACTTTGTTCAACATTCGACAATATTCGCAGAAAGTTATTTATTAAATCAAAAGAATACACTCCCACCTTTCATTTTTTTGCAACCACAACACCGAGGTCGACCGAGCTCACCTTTTTTTTGTCCAAGAAAAACTAAAAACACTTACTTTTTGAGTGCCATCATAAAAATCTAAATATTTTTTAAACTATTATTGTTATCCAATATCTTTTTTTTGCAATTAATGTTGCAGTACTATATTTTCCAAATTTACTTACATCAAATAGATGCGACAGAAAGAAATTATGTTTCCAGCCCATTGAAATGCGTGCATGCAGTTACTGCAGAGTTTTGTTTAGATGACTTTCCCGCGATATTTTGTAAAACAAAATATTTTAGGAAAAAACATAATGATGCATTTCTCTTAACTAAACAATTCTCTACAAAACTGCGTCATTACATTTTCGATATTTTACACTCAAAGAACGGTATTTTTGCCGGCAAAATCCCACTGTGTGACGTACTCGTTCACACACTGGCTCCACTTTTCTAAGAGATTCCTTACGCAATTAGCAAAATATTTTCCTTTTGGAACCATGGTACTCAAATGTGCTTTCATCAGTCCATAATACGTGCTCCAAAAATGATAGAGGCTTTCTTACAAATTGTTGAGCAAATGCCAAACGCTTAAGCTTATTTTTTGCTGATATGTAAGGCACATGTCGAGCTACATGCGTTACATAATTGTTCTTCTTCAGGCGCCTTTAAATTGTTTTCCTGCTAACTGATACATTATACTCCTCGTTCATTGTTATTGATAGCGGATTTTCTTTAGCTTTTCCCAGGATCAGACGGTCCTCTGTGGGAGTTGTTTTGCGTGGTCTGCCTGATCTAGTCAAGTTGATTGTAGAATTAATTTTTATGTTTATTTATTTGATAGTAAATAGTTTGACGAGGCACTTAGTATAATTTGCTGATATTTTCAACCGAAATTATACTTTATAACCATCTCATTACGTTGATCTTGGCTTATTTCATGTGTTTTAACCATTTAAAAAAATGGTATCAATGAACGCAAAAAAGACTAACAATTAATAAAAAAAACTTTCTAAATGGCCCAACGTCGTTCGTGAAAATACTTTTGACCAGCCAAAAAGAATTGGCCTTTTGCACGAAATTCATTAGAAAAGAAATACAAAGAATAATCACCGTTATCTTTTGCGCTCAGTTAGCTATATATGAATCTCTTCTCTCTCTAAAAAATAAAATGGAAACCGTTACTTCTACTAAATAAGAGAAGTTAAGATACACGCAGATTTGTCAAAATACTTTTGGCCTCCATCGATAGCAGTGCAGCACAAATCGGATAGCCACCTTCAAAAACTTAAAGCGAACTTTGAAAATAACCCAGCGCAACAACTAACAAGAGGGTTTATGTGAAGTCTGTTGGAAGAAGTACAGACAATTTATAAGACCTTTAAAGAGGACCATGACCAAATTTGTGGAATGGTGTTGGAAAATTCAATAGCAGAAAAGGATGTACCTTAGCTTAATGATGACTATTATGAATCTTTCTTTGAGACTTATGTCATGCTTAAATTAACCACAATAATTCCTTTACCTCAAGTGCAAGACTTCCCAAAATTGAACTCCCTAATTTTACTGGAAAATATATCGAATGGATTCCTTATTGCGATATGTTTCTTTCCCTCGTTCGCAACAATCAGTCCCTAACTGACATACAGAAGTACTTTTACTGAAAAGGGCATGCAAGGGTTCTCCACTAGACATAGTAAATCAGTATCCAGCTTCTGAAAGAATGCAAAGATAGGTATCAAAATAAGAGAAAAATAATAGATCAGGTTTTAACCAAATTATTCTCATTCCACCATCACATGGTTCGTGTACGAGTATTCAACAGTTGCTTGATACAACACGTTTATCAATTTTCACAATAAGGTCTTTGGAAATAGATGTGGATACATGGGATCCCATCCTATTCTATCTTACTACCCAAAAAATTAATAAATTCACTAGAAAAGAGTGGAAACAATCGAATAATCTATACCAGAATCCATCAGTGAAAGCTATGTTCCAATTTTTAGAGTTTTTTTCCGAACACTTGAGTCAGCTGAGGATACCCACACTTCATCTATATATGAGAAAACAAGCATCGAATATCACAACAAAAACAATATCGAAAATCTTCGCTTACGCATAACCATAGTAAAATAACCAAGTAGTAGCAGTAGACGTTGTTGTTGTTGTAGGCAGAAACAACAGGCATTTTGTTTTTGTTTAAATCGCTTAAGTTGTCAATCTATACGCGTAACGATACCGACAACACAGGAAACAAAATGCAAAGTACATATAAGTTTGACAGCTGAAACGATCAACCACAATGAAAAAATTGAAAACATCTGTTCTAACGAGTTTACCTTCCTTATTTTACCATGCGCAAAACACTACAGTTGATAATAATCACTGCCCCTGTTGTCAACGTTGTACAAGTGCTTTAAGTTCTCATCGCTGCCACCAGCAGAAAATTAATCAATGATATCGCAATATAACATTTGCTCGAACAGCTTAAATACTGGACACTATTACAGACAATGTAAAATATCAGCACGATGCTAACTGTGTAAACAATCGCACCATACTATTCTCCATAGTGCTTACTTTACAGACAAACAAAAACAAACCCTTAAACCAACTACTCAAGTTCTGTCTACTACAGTAGCAAACAGTCTCGGTTGAAATCAGATAGTTACTCAGATAGTGTCCGTGCCATTACTCATTTCGGTTTCTAAAGTATTGTATTTTTGCCAAAAAATACTTAAACCGAAAGTGAATAGGGAAATTATATCCACCCAATTGCGGGAAAAAGACTGATATTTATCAAAACAAACAATAAAATAAAACCAGCTGATCTTTTCTGTCAAATAATGGTTGTTGCCAGATAGTTCGGATTGGCTTAATCCACACAGCTATAACATATACGAAAGCTCCGTGACGGGAATTAATCGAACTCCACCGCCAGGTGGCGGTGGATCCCCAATAACCATACCGGTTACGACGGCTACAAGCTGCACAACTACTACCCTGTCAACAACAACAGCAACATCAAGTATTCCAACTTACACATCGACAGACTACGCAGTATGTACAATACCTTCAACTTATTTGAATCCAGAGGGAAATACTGGCAACTTTTCGTCTTCGTTAGACAAGTCACAAACCATTTGTACTAATTATCCCCAGCGCCATCTAGGGGACAGTCCAAAAACTCTCGCTACTGGTCAAGCACATCCACAAACCTATTTAACTCAGAGTACTACACTCAAAAATCTTCGACTGTTCAACATAATTTAAATTCAGAACCAAACGTAAATAAAAACAACGGTAGTCCAATTGGAAAAGCTAAAAGAACAAGATGCATCCCAGAAAATCAAGCGGCGAACAAACGTAAGCAAAGAAAAATAAATGATTACTGGTTACAACGTAACAGTAACAGATTTGCATCTCTCGCTACAGATGAGGATGAAACCCCAGTGGAAGTAATCATAACAAAACCACCACCAATATACATATTGTTACGAATTTCCTTATTCGTCCTTTTTGCGTTGTTTTATTCCCAATAATAAAACAAGGTTCGTTTTTAATTACGATAATTACAACGGTATCACTTCCTTTTATTTATTTATACAGTACAACAGTTTACTTTATTTATAACACGTTAACAAGTCTTGTATTTTACTATCAATTCGCGTTGCTTACTTTACGGGGTTTAATCACAAACTGAACTCTCCATTCCAAAGACCTCCGCTATTTATACCAACTCACCATACACAAATGAAGGTACATATATCTAGCGAATTCAAGAACCTTCTAGAAAATAGATGTTGTTGTTGTTGTTTATCTTTGTAGAACATTCTCCTACACAGGAGAATTATCTTTACTGAGGTGAATTCATGCTACTGGTTTAGCGAGCTGGTACGTTGTTACAATGCATACTTTCAGGCGCAGCACTAACCGCCTGATGTTTACATACTGTTAGTAGAGTCATTAACAGTAAGCAAAAGCTTTTACTTATTCGTAACACTGCCCCCCACTTAAGCCTGTTCGTCCCGAGCAGGCTCAACCCTCCGTTTTCCATACAGAGCTAGTCTTTCCAAATGCACGACTTTCATTTTAGCTCTTGGACTTTGGCTTTTCTGGATTCGATAAACCACGTCATTTATTCGTTTGACAACCTTGTAAGGGCCTTCCCAGTGAGTCTGAAGTTTTGGAGATAAACCCTTCTTGCGCTGTGGGTTGAACAGTAAAACTAGCTGGCCTTCATGAAATCCTTCTGAATTTGCCGCTCGGTCGTATCTGGCTTTCATTTTGTTACTGACCATTTTTAATTTGTTGCGCACAAATTCATGGAGATCATTAAGATCCCTCGTATCATGGTAATTGACATCACTGTTCGCAGGGTCAGACGCTGGTATGGTACCGAACTCTAAATCTCCAGGCAGCTTCAGCTCATTTCCAAAAATTACTTTAGCGGGTGTTCGCGAAGTGGAGTCATGGGTGGCCGTCCTATATGCCAAAAGGAACTTCGGTATGTGTTCATCCCAATCTCTTTGATCTGCGCTGACTACTTTTCTTAGGTATTCTTCAAGAGTTCGGTTGAATCTTTCAACCATTCCGTCAGACTGAGGATGCAATGGTGTTGTTCTTGTTTTCCGAATACCGTATGACTCACACATTTCTTTGAAGATGGTCGATTCAAAATTCCTACCCTGGTCCGAATGGAGCTCCGAGGGGACACCAAAACGGCATATCCAGTTATCCACAAACACTTTAATTATAGTCTTCGCTTCCTGATTTGGAACAGGGTATACTTCGGGCCATTTACTGAAGTAATCCATAACCACTAAGACGTACTGGTTTCCAGAGCTACTGACGGGAAATGGACCAGCCACATCCATAGCTATACGCTCAAAGGGTGCACCTGAGTTGTATTGCTGCATGTGGCCATGACTTCTTCGCGTTGGTCCCTTAGCTGTCATGCATTGGGTGCAATTTGCTATCCAATCGGCTACCGCTTGTTGACAGCCAATCCAGTAGAACCGTTGCTTTAGCTTTTCAATGGTCTTGGTTATTCCTAGATGTCCTCCGCTCGGGCCATTATGGAATTCTGTCATTATCTCTTTTTCCTTGGAGGAAGGTACCACTATTAACTTTTTGACTATTTTACCATCCTCACTTTCCCATAACCGGTATAGGCAACCATCCAATAATTTTAGGCTGTTCCACTGGGCCCAGTGTGCTTTCATCAGGGGGCTCTCTGAGGCGATGTCATTGCGTGTTGGTCTTTCACCTTTTTCTTTTGCAGAAATGATTTTTGCCAGTATAGGGTCGCTTCTTTGTGCTGTTGACCAGTCTTCGTTGGATTCTAGTCGAAGCAGACGTACGTCAATGATGTTTTCTTTCACCTCTGCTTTTGAGCAGTGTTTGCATTCCAGCTTGCATGGACGACGTGACAGGGCATCAGCATTACCGTGTTTTCCTCCTTTTCTATGCTCAATGCTGAAGTCATAGCTCTGCAGTCTTTCAATCCAACGAGCAAGTTGGCCTTCGGGGTTCTTAAATTGCAGTAGCCACCTTAGCGCCGCATGATCGGTTCTTAACTGAAAAGGCTGGCCGTACAGATACTTGTGGTAGTGTTTGACACACTCTATGACTGCCAGTAGCTCTCGTCTCGTAACACAGTAATTTTTCTCTGGCTTTGAGAGTATTCTGCTGTAGTACCCAATAACTTTTTCTTGGCCATTGTTTTCCTGCGAGAGCACGCCCCCTATTCCGTAACCACTCGCGTCAGTATCCAACACGAATTTCTCTCCAGCAACAGGATATGCAAGCAAAGGAGCCGTGCATAAATATTGCTTCAGTTGGTGGAATGACTCTTCTTGTTTTTCGCTCCAACAGTACGGCCGATTTTTCATTGTCAGCTCGTGAAGACTTGCAGCCACTGTGGCGAAACCCGGCACAAACCGTCTGTAGTACGTACAGAGTCCTAGAAAACTGCGTAATTCATGGAGATTCTGCGGTCGTGGCCAATCCTTCACTGTCAGGATTTTGTCTTCATCGGTGGAAATGCCATCTGCTGTCACTCGATGTCCCAAGTATTTTACTTCTTTCTGGAACAGAGAACACTTCTTCGGGCTGAGTTTCAACCCAGCCGCGGTTATACGTTGAAGGACTTCTTTAAGATTCTTCAGGTGTTCATCGAATGTTTTCCCCATGACAATGATGTCGTCTAGGTACACCAAGCATGTTCGCCAATGAAGTCCTTTCAACACGCACTCCATTAATCGCTCGAAGGTGGCTGGAGCGTTACATAGTCCAAATGGCATTACTTTAAACTGCCACAGACCATCCCCTACGCTGAATGCAGTTTTCTCCTTGTCTTTCTCGCTGATTTCTACTTGCCAATAACCACTTTGCAAGTCCAGCGTGGAGAACCATTTTGTTCCTGACAACGTATCCAATGTGTCATCAATTCTTGGTAGTGGATAACTGTCCTTTTTGGTGACGTCGTTGAGCTTTCTATAATCCACACAAAATCGGGTACTTCCATCTTTCTTCTTAACTAGTACCACCGGCGAGCTCCATGGACTTGAAGAAGGTTCGATTACACCATCCTTCTGCATTTCAGCTACCAGTTTCTTTACCTCATCTCTTTTTGCAAGTGGAAGACTTCTGGGCGCCTGTTTTATTGGTCTCGCTTCCCCTGTATTGATGTCATGCTTTACCATTGATGTTCTACCTTGGCATTCTTTTTTCAGGGCGAAGGCAGACGCATGCTTCCACAGTAATTGCTTTGCTTTGTTCCTATCAGAAGGCTTTAGTTCTCGCACCCACTCACTGAGATGCGACTCCAGCACTTTCTGCTCCTTTTCTGATAGTTTGCTGCAGTCAGAATTAACTTCACAGTTGATGACCGCTTCGGCTGGTGTACATTCTGCAATTTCTGTGCGGTCGCCGATCACCTCTTCGTTGTTGGACAAATTTAGAACTCGTACAGGCAAGTATCCTTCATTATTAGTTCTTACTAGAGCTTTGGCAGTGATGATGTTATAGTTGTTTATACTTGCCGGTTCAACTACCCACAAACCGCCGATCTCACAATCTCCCTCCATTCGGGCCCATACTATGGTTTCTGAGTTTGGTGGCAATTTTACATCTTTGTAAGCGATCAGCCTTTTAATCTGTGTTGTATTGTCGTATCCCACATTGAGAGGAATTTCCACATTAGCCCACGTCAAAACTTGCTGCCCCATATCTATCTTGAGGCCTTGGGCAATCATAAAATCTGCGCCAATTATCACTTCATCTACAATGTCGGCGACAATAAACACGTGCTCGATGCTCATGTTGGCAATGGCTAACTTCAATTTAACTTTACCATGTACAGTTGCTGGTTCACCCGTTGCTGTGCGGAGTCTTACACCATGTAACGATTCCATTGGTCCATTTATCAAATCTGATCTGATGATAGATTGTGACGCGCCTGTGTCCATAGTCAATATGCGCTTCCGACCACCGATAGCTCCGTAGACAGTGAGGTTGTTGTTTTTCTGTTGTATTATTGAGATGGAGATCGTGGGGCCCTCGGTTGTGGGAGCTAGTCCATGCCCCTCTGGGCTAGCTCGTTTTAGTTTAACGGAGATTCATTTTGTGTAGTAAAATTTACCCGTTTATTGCCACGTTGGGGTGAGCTCGATCTTGATCGTTTTCGTGGCTCTCTGCAGTTTCGTGAAATATGACCAGGTTTGTCGCAATTGTAGCACTTTGGTCTGGGCTTACTTCCGCCTGGTAACGCCTTGCTGAGGGTTTGGGTGATTTCTTTAAGATCGTTTATGGCACCCTTCAAATCTCCTGCCTCCGACTCCATTTCAGTTTTTCTAACTCTTTGTATTTGAGGCTTGGACACAAATTTCGCTGTCTCCTGTGCCAAGGCGAACGAAACAGTTTCGGCGAATGTAGCTTTTTGTGTGGCACAAGTCACGTATTTTATGTCAGGATCACGGATGCCGTTGACGAATGCTTCAATCTTAAATTGATCCAAGAATGGGTGGGACTCACCAGGATAAGTCATCAACACCAAACGTTCCACCTCGGTTGCGAAGTCCTGAAGCGTTTCATTATGCTTTTGCACTCGGCCTCTCAATTCCATGCGATATAAATCCTTCTTGTGATCGCCACCATACTTGCGTTGTAACGCAGCCAGTATATCCTCGTAGTTGTTTCTGGCACTGACGGGAATGCTCTGAAGGACTTCTGCTGCGTTGCCTTTCAGTGCTAAAATTAGCTCTACTGCTTTGTCGTTGCTGTTCCACGAGTTCTTAATTGCGACCATTTCGAATTGGAATTTAAAAACGTCAAATGGTGTAGAGCCATCGAAACTGGGAGCTTTCAATCTACTAGAGGCTTCAGAAATTACTCGCACTGGCCCCTCTAGTAACTGAAGTTCATTAATTTTTCTTTGCAATTCACTTACATCATTTTCGACTTTCTCAAACTTCTGTTCAACTTCTTCGAACTTCTGTTCGAAGTTTTCGAATTTCTCATTAACATGTATTTCCATGTTGTTCATAACTTCCGAAATTTGTTGAAGTTTGTCATTCGTGGCGTTAGATGTCTCTTGCATTATTCTAGAATTCTCGTCCAGCTTCGCGTTAATAACTCTAGAGTTTTCGTCCAATTTTGCAAACTTTTCCATCATGGCCGCAAACATTGTTGAAACATCTACATTACCAGTTGCTTCATTTGCAGATATCTCCATTTCTTCTTTGCATTCAAACTGGTATTTGTCAATGTCAATGTTTCGGCGCTTGAATTCTTCTATTAATCGCCTCTGCAGCTCTACCTTATTACCAGCTGTCGGTTGATCCAATTTACTCAACTCCTTTTTTAGTTGTTCAACTTTGAGTTCTTCAAACTTCATCGTTGTCCTTAATTCGTAATTTCACTTCTGACACCAATGTTACGAATTTCCTTATTCGTCCTTTTTGCGTTGTTTTATTCCCAATAATAAAACAAGGTTCGTTTTTAATTACGATAATTACAACGGTATCACTTCCTTTTATTTATTTATACAGTACAACAGTTTACTTTATTTATAACACGTTAACAAGTCTTGTATTTTACTATCAATTCGCGTTGCTTACTTTACGGGGTTTAATCACAAACTGAACTCTCCATTCCAAAGACCTCCGCTATTTATACCAACTCACCATACACAAATGAAGGTACATATATCTAGCGAATTCAAGAACCTTCTAGAAAATAGATGTTGTTGTTGTTGTTTATCTTTGTAGAACATTCTCCTACACAGGAGAATTATCTTTACTGAGGTGAATTCATGCTACTGGTTTAGCGAGCTGGTACGTTGTTACAATGCATACTTTCAGGCGCAGCACTAACCGCCTGATGTTTACATACTGTTAGTAGAGTCATTAACAGTAAGCAAAAGCTTTTACTTATTCGTAACAATATATAAAGTGGAAAACATCCAACCACTAAATACCTTACTAGAGACAATAGCCAACTCCGATTACGAACTGAAAATAGTGCGTAATGATGAAGTAAAAGTTCAACCAAAAACCGATAAAGCATATGCCACAATCACAAAGGCTCTCCTTGATAGAAATACAGAATATCACACATACAAATTGAAAAGCCAGCGTAACTTTAATGTCGTGGTACGAGGTCTACACCCTTCTACACCGGTGGAAGAAATACCAGAATTTTTAATATCTTTGGGCCATGATGTTGTCAAGGTCTGCAACATGAGAGATCAAAAAAAGAAATATCCAACACCACTATTCTGGGTCAATCTAAAGCAAAATCAAAACAATAAAGATGTTTACAATATAGATAAAATGCTTCACATTAAAGTGAAGTTCGAGCCACCAAAAGCAAAACGTAGCATACCACAGTGCATAAACTGTCAAATGTACGGACACACAACAAATTTCTGCAATAGGCCATCAAGATGTGTAAAATGTGCAGGAAATCACCACACGAAAGAGTGTAGTATAAAGACTAGGACAAATGACGTCAAATGCGTACACTGCGGAGATAAACATCCGGCTAACTATAAGGGATGTCAGGTATACAAGGATATTCAAAAGAAAACGTTTCCTAGCTTGCGGAGTAAAAGCATCAATGCAAACCGCAACAGTGAAAACACACAAAACCAACCTGAAGTCACTCCAGAGGAGATCCCATTAACGTCCCACGAAGCAATGAGAAGATCGTATTCAGACGTAATCAGAAATTCCACACCACCTATTTCAAAGACGCATACTGCGGAACATCAACAGTTTGAAGATCTAAAAATCATGATGCAAACCCTTATGCAACAAATTGGTACTCTGCTCAATCTGGTCACAACTCTAATCACAAATACTACAAAATGAAACACAATCTCAAAGTTTCTGACTGGAATGCCAATGGCCTGAGTCACCACGTTCTTGAATTAAAGTCTTTTTTGAATAACCACAACATAGACGTCATATTGATCTCGGAGACCACCCCACTAATAAAAACTTTATTAAAATACCAAACTTTGAAATTTACACCACAAATCACCCGGCGAACACAGCCCGAGGTGGTACCGCAATCTTAATCAGACAAGATATAAAACATACACCTCCAGATGGCTATAGAAGGAAAAACATACAGTACACTGCCATACAATTGGAAGTAAATAATAGTCCAATCGTTATAGCATCTATTTATTGCCCGCCCTCGTGCACTACGACCAAAGAACAGTTCGTCTCATATTTCCAAACACTGGGTTCAACATATTTGGTGGGTGGTGACTACAATGCAAAGCACCAGGTCTGGGGCTCCCGATTAAATAATACAAGAGGTAGAAACTTACATAAAGCCATGAACTCTGAACGTCTTCTTCATTTGTCGACTGAAGAGCCAACATATTGGCCTTCTGATCTCGCAAAAACCCCGGACGTTATCGACTTCTTTATTTTGAAAAATATAAATGCGAAATACACCCATGTCTTGAGTTATCTTCTGACCACTCTCCAATAATAGCCGTTTTGAAATTTTCAGTGAAACAAGTCGAAGTACCGCTTAAACTGCACACTGATAGGAGTGATTGGGCTTACTTTAGGGAAACCTGCAGCGGATTTATTAATCTAAAAACTTCTCTAAAAAATAAACACGAAATAGAGGAGGCAATCCATTTGTTCATTTCACATATACAAGAATCAGCTTGGGAATCAACACCTGAGAGAAGGAGACAACCCAACACTGAATGCTCCAGCCGAAATATTCAACTTCTCCTCCACCAAAAGCGACACTTGAAACAAACTTGGCAAACAACAAGGTTTCGAGAAGACAAACCTCGCCTTAATAGAGCTAGAAGAAAACTGCAAAAAGCTTTGGCGGAGGAAAAAGGAGGAAAGCCACTAAAAAATTTAATACATCTACTGAGAGAATACCGCCCATTAGATCATCCAACGGGACTTGGTCTAGAACGGATAAAGAAAAATGTGACATCTTTGGTGAGCACTTATCAAATGTGTTTCAACCTATCCCGTCAAATAGAAGTCCTACAAAATTACATGATTTTCTGTCGTCACCAGCCCAAATGGACCTGCCAATCAGGAAAACAACCTGTAATGAAATAAAAATGTTGATAAAAACTCTACCAAATAGGAAAAAGGCACCAGGCTTTGATCTGATTACGCCGAAAACCCTCAAGGAACTCCCAAATATAGCCATTACACACTTCAGAAATATTGTAAATGCTATATTCAGAGTTGGATACTTTCCGGTGCAGCTTAAAGTGGCTGAAATAATAATGATTCCGAAGATAGGAAAACCGCTAGAAGATGTGCAATCGTACAGACCAATAAGTCTACTACCAGTGATTGGCAAACTAATTGAAAAAATTTTACTTCTTCGCCTAAAACCAATACTGCATTCGAAACATCTTATTCCAGACCATCAATTTGGCTTCAGAGACAGTCATGCAACGATAGAACAGGTGAACAGGACTGTCAAGACAATAAGAACTGCCTTAGAAGAAAAAATATTGCTCAGCGGTATTCTTGGATATTAGCCAAGCTTTTGACAAAGTATGGCATACTGGCTTACTATACAAGATTAAAAAGAACCTTCCATATCCATTCTTCGAAATAATTAAATCTTACTTAGAATGCAGATACTTCTTTGTGAAAGTTAACGGAACCCAGACGGATCTACATGAAATTAAATCTGGCATACCGCAGGGTAGTGTTCTCGGCCCATTGCTGTACACTCTGTTTACTGCAGACCTACCAACATGCGAAAATACTGTAACAGCTACATTCGCAAACGACACAGCACTGTTATCATCGCACCAGGACCCAATAATAGCATCGATAAATCTGCAAAGACACATACACAAAATCCAGGAGTGGTGCCAGTCATGGAGACTCAAACTCAATGCCAATAAGTCAGCGCATGTAACTTTTACATTGAGAGCCGAAACATGTCCACGTGTAAAAATTAACAACGCAGAAATACCACAAGCCGACAGTGCAAAATATCTTGGGATACACCTGGACAGACGTCTAACTTGGCAGAAACACATAACGAAAAGGAAACAACTTGGTCTTAAACTAACATCTATGTACTGGCTTGTGGGCCGAAACTCTAAGTTATTGTTAGATAACAAGTTACTGCTGTACTCAGCAATCATCAAACCAATCTGGACATACGGAGCAGAACTCTGGGGTTCAGCAGCAAAATCAAACATTCAACTTATACAGAGGTTCCAATCCAAATGCCTACGTCTTATCGCAGATGCACCCAACTACGTAAGAAACGAAACCCTACACACAGACTTCCGACTAAATACAGTTCAACAGGAGATCAACAGAATCAACGAACGTTATGCTTTGAGGCTGTCTTCACATACTAACATCTTGGCACGCAGACTTCTAGAAGTATCTACACATGACAGAAGATTAAGAAGATTTAAACTTACGCACCTAGTAAGCACTCGGTGAAATGTGCACTACCCACAACGAGGACCAGCAGTGGTTGTTTCTCTTCAGGCTAAGACTGAGATGAATTTTAAATTTGTTAGAATATTTTATACAAGTTGCCTATTGTCAAATATCTGATAGATTGCAAAATAAAGAAGGTTGTAAAAAAAAAAAAGTAGCAAACTCTCTCTACAAACTCCTACAAACTCTCTCTACTGATTGTTTTGGTGAACCTTGTCTTATGATTCCTCTGAACAGTACATTTTTTGGGTTTCCTTGTTCCACCAGGCGTCTTATTTGCTCTCGGTCTTTATCACGTTCTGTTTTGAGCAAATCATTTTCAGCGCGCATGGCTTCATTTTCTTTTCTTAGTTGTGTAAGGCTTAAGTCGATGTCTGAAATTTGGGGTTTTACCTCGTCGATATCGGTCCTCGTTGACAATGTCTTCATTTTATCGTCCATTATAGATTCCATGGATGATTTCACCAATTGACCTTAGCGTTCATATTGCCCACCAGGCAGTCCAGCGATGATTGGTTTCCATCTTCTGGCGATATTTCGGTCAGCTTTCTCTTTTGAAATTGTGAACTTTGCGCTGGTGTAGCTGTATTGGAAGTCCGGTGCATTTTTGTATTTCCAAAAACAGGTTCTGCAAACCAGGTATGGCAATGTCGGCCTAGTCAGAAATAATTTTTCAGTATGGCAATGTCGTTAGAGAGAGTTTTTCTCTCCCATCCGCGATATATAAATAGATTATAGGATGGTTATGTAAGTTAGAGATCGGAGCTGGAAATTGCTTGATAAGTCACGACGGGCTACTGGGTACGGCTTTCATATAGGAATTCAATTGAATCCTGGACTTTCGTAGGGTCCAGGACTGGTTTATAATGACAGCACACGAATTACCTGCCGATATCGCTGTACAAACTAGTCATACTTTTAATGCTGAAGGTATGGTACTACCGGCAAGGCCACAGGTGATACGGACGATAACGATTATAAAGTAATAGTTAAATATAAATGTTTTCCCGATACATCCCATGAAGGGATTAGGAAGAGCTACTCACAACTATTGGGCTGTGCGCGTTCTAGATTTACACTCACTGACTGGGACCTACAGTTTTACATCGGTTCCGAACGGTATTTTGAGAAGCTTTTTCATGGCTAAATACTCGATTGTGTCGCCGTCACTAAGCAAGATGACCTCCATCGAAAGAAATTTAAGGCGGCCAGAGCAGGGAACGAACCCACGTTCTCTTGCACAAGAGCCGCGCATTCTACCATTGCACCACCGACGGTCACATGATAACGATTAACTCACCGAAAGAAGAGTTACTAGTTTTGAACCAGGAACCTAGACCGGGAGTCTTCATTGCGGGAAGAAAGTGAATTGTAAAGACGCCTTCGTTCGCATTTTGAATACGAACACCCATGACACTATGATACAGAATTCGGACATTCTGACCGTTGATCTCGACAATTGGAAAGAGACCTGTGTAGCAAGTAACGATGGGAAACTGAAAAATTAGTTCTTGGATTTGCTCACAAGAACTTCCTGAGCGCTTTTAAGGACCCACAGACGACACTTTGCACTCAATTTTCTGACATATTCGCATTATTTAGGTTATATCGACCAATAATTTTTACTCAACGCATAAGACTAAGGGATAACTATCTAACGTATATAAAGAACTATAGGAAACCTCATGTTCATGAGGAAGAAATAAATTGACATCAATATCGGAGTACAACAGCCCACTGCTTTTGGTACCCAAGAAACCTCTACCGGGTGCTAGCGAGAAAAGATGGGGATTAGTCGTTGACGACCGCTAGATAAATAAACAATTAATAGCACATAAATTTCCCCTCCCGAGAGTAGAGGACATACTCGACCAATAAGGTCGAGCAAAATATTTCTCATGTCTTGATCTAATGTCTTGTTTTCACCAGATAGAACTAAGTGAAGATACCAGGGACATAACTTAATTTTCAACAGACAATGGTTCACACCGTTTCAAACGTATGAATTTTGGACGCATGATGACGATTGCATTTTCGGGTTTAAAGCCTTCAGAAGCGGTTTTGTACATGGACGATTTTGTAGTATTAGGCTGTGCGGAGAAACATATGTGAAATAATTTAACGGATTTTTTCAAACTTTGCCGAAAATACCTTCCAAAATTACATCCGGGAAATGCTCTTCCTTCATGCACGAAATCACTTATCTCGGACATAAATGTGCGATAGAGGCATATTGCCTGATTCTAAGAAATACGAGGCTATCAAGAATTATCCAGTACTCGTACCATGGCTCACAAAATATTTTCTCTAATTAATTCCAAGATCGCTGGCAACGTGACCCTCAGCTCATATGTATTTGTACACTTGCGGTGTTTTTAAAGCTGGAACACGGTGCGTAACTACATATACTACACTGTTTCCTTGATTTCAATGACAAAGAAGTGGCATGTCAGAGTCACTGCTGACTTTCCGATATTCTCCCATACAAAAAACGGCATTATCTTATATGTATGTATGTACATTAGGGTGATGACTTTTATACAACCTCGTTTCCCTGTAGCATATTTAGATGAGTTTTTATTTAAGATTAGATAAAATCTTACATATAACGTGATTGGATAAAAAAACCTCACGCACAAAATGATTTTAAAATTTTTATTTATCAGCATTTTGGGCAACTTTTTTAAGTCACTGTAAGCAGATATATAATTGAACTCAAGCTTTCGAGCCACATATGTGTAACATTACATAGGATCATCAAACCCACAAGGAAGTTAAATATTCACGTTGTCATTGGAGAGGATGAATCTCAGTGGGAGGTTGTCCTTGTTGCGGCAGGAGTTGTATAAGTGTTGCATAACTTTGATCGCACGCTCACAGCACTGCTTGCTTCGGGCAATGTTGATTGGAGATTCATCTGTTTTCCAGTGAGTCTTCAAGCATTTGAGAGCTGTTGGGTAGTCATTCAGAGCTACAGATAGTTCTTCAAAATCTTCAGCGCGGAACAATTGACTACTGAACCAATGATCAGCCCATGAGTTAGAAATGAATGAACAGATTTTACGCAACCTGTTCCGGGTTTTAGGCGTCAGAATAAACGCAAGAATGGCACGAGGGTTCCAACGTGCATTGCAGATGTTTGGGATCTGCTTAAACTTTACAAAAGGGATCTCACTCCTCTCAGTGAAGTGATGGAAAACACGAGTGAGGTGGAAGAGAAACTTCACGTCGTATGTTTCCATTACCATTGCTGAAGTCTGCTTTCAATTGATCATAATTGTCCATCAAATCCTGCACAAAGAAGTACTCGATGTTTGGTGATTTAGTCGACCGATGGAGCTCACCGTCCATGAAAACGCGATCCAGCACATGGTGCTGGCAACTGATCAACTTGGGTTTGGGGTGACATGTCTCTTCGAACATTTGCTGGAGTCGAACTACAACATCTGTCTTTTTGCCGGTATTCATGCTTGTTGTATCGGCAACAATCGTCACAATTGATCCCCACAGGTTCAACTCATCTAACACATTCTGGAGTCCTTCTGCGATTGTTTGAGCTTTCCCATTTTTCAATTTGAGCGCAGTCAACTTAATTTCTTTAGATTCATTATTGAGGACTACGGCCTGATATTCAAAGCTTTCAATATGTTTGCCGTCAATGTGCATGCTCCACTTCTCCACATAAAGCGTGCTTACCAAGTACTTCTTCACCCGATCAGCTTCCTTGTGGATTCCTAACTGCCATGGGGTTGGGATTTCAATGCCCTCAGTGGAAAGGTGGTGGTACGTCGTTGCTGCTCCGTGGGACGACAGCTTTGAGATTGTAACAAGGCGTCTTGCAATGTCTGTTGGGTTATGCTTCCTTTTGCTCGTTGATGCTGCATTGTCATCCTCCCAAGGACTATCTGTACTGTTGTCGAATGAGTCCGTGCTACTTTCGGAACAGTCAGGTATCGCTGAGCTGATAAGTGTGGACACAGTCGCTTCCATTGCCCTCTTTCGCTTGGATGGGTGGATGGTATTGGCACCACCAGGTTTGCCGCTGGAATAACCAACGCGGCATTTGCTCTCAATTTGCAGTTTGTAGAGGTTCTCATCCTCTTTGCACATCCCTTCGCCTTTTACCTTGGTCATGTCAAACAATTCCTTCAATGAATCAAAGTATTGTTTTTTTCGGCAGCGCTCGTAGTCGTCCAGAAGTTTTGTTAGTTTTGCACAAATGGCTTGATCAGATATATGCGGGAAGTACAATGTTTTGCTCCATAGGGCTTTAAGCTCTATAGCAATTAGACCGATCCTCTGGCAGTGGACTCAAGAAATTTGAAGCGTCCAATGACGTGGTTTTCAGGGGCATACGACTCCGTTCACTCAATGGTGCTTTAACAATTTCCACCTTGCCTCTTCTTGATGGGGCTTGAAACTGGACTAGGTTCTTTGTCCAGGTTTCCTTTTTGTTCTCCGTGTTAGAAGAGCTCTTCTTGAATGACATGTTGTATTCTACTCAACAACTTAATTGCCGTTATTAAAGGCCTTAATTATAATTCACTAGTCACTTTGAAAAGCTAAACTACTTGTACTCTTCGTGTTCGTCGCCACTTGTTGAATGACACAAATTGATCAATGAACACCTCTTTATACTGCGTATTTTTCAATATTTTACTGACAGGTACTTATGAATGGGGCATCTTTTTTTACGGTGGCTATATACCTGATTCAGCACGTGTGCGTTGTACATTTTTCAAAACTTTCAAAATAATGACCGCTCATAAATGTGGTTTCTGTAAAAAAAATCATCCCTAACAGGTAGCCAACGGTAAAACACACATCAATAAAAAAAAGAACCCGAAGAGCAATTCAGCATAAATTTATGAGAGTTTATTAGTTTCCTATCACAATCATAAAAATGATATAACGTTTTGTTTCTCACTAATTTTCTTTAATTCTGAAAATCATAAAAACGTCGTCAACTTTTTTCCCAAAGAGATACATTCGATTCAAAATGAGATACCTTCACTTAATTGTAAATAAAAACGAAAGATGTTCATCGATTGTCTCATTTTGTTCATAGGTTATAAGACGACACTTTTTTCCGTTTTGGATTTATATGATTTAAAAAAAAGACAAAATTAAATTTTTTTCACAAAAAATCATTTCAAAGTGGTTTGTGCGTGACCTTTTTCAATATTTAAATGGAATGAACTTTATTTTAGTCATTAATAGGCAAAAGTTCATTCATTCGTGCAACAGGAAATATTTTTTGAGAAAAAAAAATCGAAACGTCATCACCCTAATGTACATACATACTTATGTATTGGAATCTATTAAATTAAATATGAAACATAACATGACACGAAGTAAGCCTTATAATTCTTTCAAAAATTTGCATGTTCTTTTAATAAATTTCATATATTTTGAAATATATTCTGAAAATGAATGGCATCTATTTCATAACTACAAGTAAATATAAATTTTTCAGTTTGAAGTTTTTGAAAAATTTTAAAATCCGCACACATGAGCCGGAGTTGACAAATGATGAAGACTTATTTTATCGACATTCAGCATTGGGATTAGTTAGAGTCAGTCTTGACATAGTGCTGACAAATCAGTAGGACGGTTTTACATTAATGGTCAGTCCCTTCATAAAGTATGTCACCTAAGTCAAAACTAGTGACATGTCATGAAGATGTCTTATATAAATTGTCAATACCTACTGACATTGTCCTAAGCAAACACTACAGAAAATGTCTTCAAGACAAAATTTCCAACTGGGATGTTCTTAAATTCGAAATTTTTGGTACGAATATAAAATTATATTGCTTTAAAAAAGAGTGTCTTTCTTATAGCTAGCTATTTATGAATGAACACAATATCGTTCAAATACCTACCATGACTTGCCTTACAGTACCTCAATCTATCTATCCAATTTTCCAGTACATTTTCGGTTGTTTCGGCCTCCATTTCCTGATTTAGAACCTCAAAGGACTCGGGATTGTTTGCGTAACACTTATATTTCACGGTGCATACGAGATAGTAGTCTAACGGGTTCAAATCGCAGCTGCAAGTTTTGGCTGAACGGTTTTCTACCACATTGCACAAAATAACGATTGTAACATTGGCTGTGTGGCACGTAGCGCAGTCCTGTTTTCAACTTTTGGGAACAAAAAATCTTCATTAACGGTTATGGCGGCTGTTTGCCCATTTTCGAAGAAAAATGGGATTGTAAAGCCGCCATGACAAAAACCTCAGCCAACAGTCACTCTATGTGGATGCATCGGATTCTCCTCGACGACGAGTGGATTTTCCGAGCCCCAAAATGCGACAATTTGGGTTGGTAACTTAGCCCCGGAGGTGAAAATTACCTTCATCGGAAAATATGTTTTTGCGTTAAAACCCTCAAAATTGACGGCTGTTCGAGCACTTTCAGCTACAGCGGCAGCGTCCAAGAGTTAGAGTATTTTGACCAATCAGGACCTGGATTGACGAACTCACTTCACAAATTGATCTACAAACTGCGATGATGATATTCTAATTCTACCGAATTTATGTCGTAGATTTCTTACAGTTTGAGTTGAAGACTCAGAACTTTGGATGAAAGTTTTTAATATTTCCCAAATTATGTGTAAAGTGACATACATAACATTGTTTCCCATTACATACCATGAAGGGATTGGGGAGAACTTCTCACAACCACTGAGCTGTGCGCTTTCTAGTTTTATACTCACTGATTGGGCCCTATAGTTCTACACCGGTTCCGAACGGTATTTTGAGCTTTTTCGAAATGATGGAAGCTTCAAATTCCAAAGCTAAATGACCCATCGGTTATTTATTTATGTATTTTTTTTCAACCTATCTGTTCTCAATCATATTTGACTTACCAAATTAGGCAAAATCATCATCTTTTTGGAGTGTGAATACCTGATTTTATCCACTATTGCTAATTCCGGGACTTAAAGGAGTTGGCAGATATAACTTCTATTGCCACTGGGCAACTTATTTCAGCAAATTAATAATATTATTAATAATTAATAATAATTCGGTGGCAGTCTTTTTTGTCTCTCTGATGCGGTCAGTGACCATATTGAGCTTTTTTCATAGCTCACTTTAGGTTTAGGCATTTGGTTTGTAATTCTGCGTTGTTATATTAGTTGTGTAAAAACCGAAAAAGCCGGATAATCGACTTGAAATAACCGGTGACACCGGTTCTTCAAAACCTGGAATTTTTAGAAAACCAACATAAGGTTAAATATCACCTTTTGTTGTTCTCTCTCGTCCAAGGCAGCTTGAAAAGGTAGAAGCGATACTACAAAAATTACAACAAGGCAACAACAACCAGAATTCTGTTTTTGTTTGGTGTGTAGTTTATGTAATTATCAACGTACTACGAACAACGGACACAAAACAAAGGTAAACAGCATTTGACAGCTAGTGTGCACCACTTTGGCACCGCGACATGAAAAAAACAAATCAGCTGTTCTTATACCACACACAACCTTCTTGAGCAGCATTGTTCTCGTCTGGATCGTTTGTGGTGGAGAAGATCTCACTCGGTGTTCTATTCGATTTGCGCGCGATAAGTGCATTCTCTTGTGTTACTGTTGTTTTTAAGGGCCTATTAGACCTGCGGACCAGTCGGCCGACTATTTGTCATGCCGACTTTTGTGTCGGGCATTATTTCGCCTTATAGGTAGCTCATTCGCACTACAAAATATTTTCCCGATTTCGTATCAAATGTCCTAACAAAATCCCAAATGTTCGCATTGGGATTTTTCCTGATTTGATTGAAAGGCAAGGCGCATTGACGAGGTAGTATTGCTACGACAACAAACACACCAAGCCGACAACAATAGGCAATTTGGTTTGTCTGGTATTTTTCCACAATTAAATTCAGCACAAATGTATTCCAGGAAAAGTCAACAAAAAAGTATAAAAAATATGTTTGAGAAACAATAAATACCTAAGAAATGCGGTAAATAAATAAGTCGGGTATTCTAGTGGTACCACCACATCGATGTGCCGTTATTGAAATGGTTGTAACAAACGTACTATTCGTTCGTAGTGTGAGATAAAACAGATAAAACATATACATAATTAAGAAAAAAATACCCGATTTGTCTGTCGTCTGTCAAAACGTATGGGAAATGAAGCAAATTTTCGTGATCTCTGCTTGAGATGTTTATTGTAGGGCATAGATGCCCAAGGTAGTAGTATTGGTGAGAGTGACGAAATAACACTGGAAGAAAACAATTTGCTATTCATTTTATTTAGTCGTCAACGAGGTTACCACAAAAGCACATGTGTGGCGGGTGTTGTCATTTTTTTCTGTTTCTTTGTTTAACAAAAGGGAAATGTAAAATTAATGAATGTACATATTTTAGTAATACTCTTGATGAATGTATTTATTTTAGTAATACTCTTGACGAATGTATTGATATATATATATATCTATAATACATACATATCGCACCCTAAATACAAAAGCGTCACAACTCAAAATTTCGAGATTTTAATTTTTTTGCTTAAAAACAATCACCGAGGACTATTTCTATCTGCTGTGAAAATCTGGGGTCAGTTCCTCTTCCGTTTCGCCAAACAAATCCGGTATTAATATGTCTATGTTTGGGACATTTCATATATTTTTTAACTTCCCACCTCAGTTTTTTGCCTCTACTGAAAATTTGTCAATTTTGAGATGTGACACTTTTGTATTTAGGGTGCGATATATATAATTTATATATGCGGACATCTGGATAGTATGATATATTTCGAAATAAAAGATTCTTCGAAGTGTTTACAAATTTTCCCTCAATTAATCATTGTTCAATTTGCAATTTAAAAGTAATGAAATCTTCTATGTTAATGGCGTTTTTTCGTAACCTATATAAGTTAACATCAACTGTTACGAAAAAAACGCATAAACGTTGAGTATATTCAACTTGGCTTCATCCTATAATTTTTAATTTTTATTTGTCAATTTGTTTATTTAAAAGTCAAAAACAAAATAAAATATTAAAGAAAACAATGTAATATATTAGGTGGTTATTCTGCATTGACATTGGAGCAACATTCTTTCATTTGGAAATTTCGAGAAAAATAAACTTCTGAATACAGTATTGAAAAGCAAATGTTTCGCTATACGAAATATCCCATCATTTCCCTTACGGGAATTTTTATTCGGTCTGTTTTCTAAAACTTACAAATTTATTCAATCTCAAGACCTTTTTAAATAATATAAAGCTTATTATCTTTATATTACTTTCAAAAAAGTCGAGCATAAAAATGCTCCAATGATACTAAGGCTGTCTGTATAGCTATTTCCGATCTTGCCATTTTGTATGAGTTAACGTGTATAAGTTACGAAAAAAACGCCCCTGTTGATACTCTTATTTCAGTTACGCAATAAAAGTATATTTCTCAAACCAGAAGAATTCAGCTTATTGCGTTTTTTTGAGCAAATATAATTCAAATCTGAAAATATTTGTTCGCAAAGATAAGTTGAGGGAAATAAAGATAAACACATCAATGACATCTTCTTTATTTCAGGATATATTGTACCATCCAGATTTTTCCAGAATTCTATATTGATAAAATTATCCGGGAAATCTAATTCACTTCGAAGTATAATAAGTTCTGTTTGGATTGGAAATTCGTGCTTTAATATATTTAAAAGGGGTTTGAAAAATATCCAGTAAATGCTGAATATTTTCAAAATCCTTAAACCTGTCGTTAAAGATATTAAAAAGCGTTTCTAATATTTCCAAAAGTTCAAACTTTTTCAAGATTTTCTCCTTGTCGTAAATAACAGAAGTTTTCGGAAAGTCCGAAAAGTCTTCAGAATCAATTTGAGCTGCAAGTAAAAATAGCTGAGTTTTAAAATCTGAAAGAATTTTAAACATATCAGAAATATTATTATCTTTTCCCTGCAGCTTCAAATTCGACTCATTCAACATGTTACAAATATCTGTTAAAAACGCCATGTCTAAAATAAATTGATAATCTTTTAAATATTCATTTTCGGATATTTCGATATTTTAAGCTTCTAAAAATTCAAATACTTCATTTCTAAGCTCAAACAATCTATTAATACTGTTACCTCGGCTTAACCAACGTACCTCATTAAACATTACTAGATCGTGGCGAGAAGCATTTGAATTTTTTAGAAATGTCACAAATTTTCTATGAGTCAGTGAGTTACGGCCGCCCCTTATCCTATTAATTATCCGCTCAGTAGCCTTCATGACCGGATGCTTGGATATAAATTTAGAAGCAAGGGCAGCCTGGTGTGTTATACAATGCAAGGTATAAACCTCAATTTCATTTTTTTTCATATTGCCTACAAATCCATCACGTTTGCCTGTCATAGTGTTCGCACCATCCGTACAAACTCCGGCTAATTTGTTAGAATCAACAACAAAAAGAAGTTTTTCGTTGACGACATCGAACAATAATTTGCCGGTTACATTGCCATAAAATGTTTCGGTTACATTGCCATAAAATGTTTGACTCGAAAACATTGTAATCTGAATCAACGCATCGAATGCAGATTACAAGTTGACAAAGGTCATTAATATCTGTGCTCTCATTAATACAGAATGAAAAAAATTCGCAATTTTTTAATTTTTCCCTTAATGCCGATTCCACAATAGCACCCAAATAAAGATAACGCCGGGTTATACTATTGCGAGACAAAGGTAATTTTTCAATAAAATTAGTTTTATCATGACGTTTCCCAAAAACTTTATTCAACATATTTTTGACAAATGGCCCATCTGAAAATGGCCTTCCCTGTTTTACAATATCTAAACTTATTAAATTAGATAAACCCATTTTCAAATTCTACTCCACCACATCTTCATCATTTTCTTTAGATTGATTTACCCATTCCTTCAACTTTTCAATAAAAATTTTCTTATAAATTTTAAATTGTTTTTCTTTTTCTTCCCCCTGCAAATAATTCATGTCTTTGTGAACATCTTCAAAATGTTTTTTTAAATTATATTTCTTAGTTTTTTTAAATGTCTTATGACAAATAAGACATTGCATGTCATCAAAAGCATTTTGTAACATAAAATACTTTTCGGCTGACATCATTGTCAGTCTCGATGACGATTAAAATGTAAAATAAGACACCGAAGTTCTGCAAGTGTAGTTTGTCTCTTTCACTCAATATGCTGATTTCCTATTGGTTGATTGACGATCAAACAAAAGAGCGTAAGTATACGTGGGAGCATAGTGGAATTAGTAAAGTGACCGCAAGACGAGTTGTTGTAATTTGGACACATTTTTGTTGTGTTTTGTAGTTTTGACAGGACCGAGGTAGTGTCAAAATCAGCTGATTCCCACTACCTTATTTGTTTAGTCATTCTCTTTTGTTTGACGTTTGTTTTAGTTTGCAAGACTTCAGAGAAAAGGAATGACGAACTGCTGTAGGAAATTGGAATTGACTGCTGTGGCGGAAATTGTGCAACTCAATCCAAGAACGTCGAATCGCAATTGATCTGAGAACACAGTAGTGTCGCGCGTGATACCCGAAAAACAACAGGTGCATCATGCTCTGTGAAGAGCATTGGACAGCCATCACACCGTCGAAGTTGAACCATCCACTTACGCTAGTGGACAGTTTGCGGCGCAGTCACGAAGGTTTACCATAAGTATGTGTGGGAAAATATCTGATATGATTGATTCCCTGCAGATACCAGTTGCAATGAAATTGCAATTGATTTCTTTGCTAAGGCATATGCATTGCAATGCTAACCCGAAAGTTTTGTAGTGGCTATACTAGCATCACTCACAGAACTGTTGGCCAGAACATTAACCGGTGTGTCCGACCAAGTTAATCTGCTGTTGGAGTTTACGATGGATCTACATAGGTCTACCGGTGAGAGCTCAGACCTTAAAGTCTGTAAACAAGACTGGCGGAGAAACAATGTGTTAAGTACATGGATGTGTGTGTACAATGTGTTAAGTTGGCGGAGAACAATGTGTTAAGTACATGGAAAGACTTCTATTCGTGTTAGACGACAATATGTATGTAAGAATATTGCATTATATTAAAAATGGAAATTTTGAAACATTTACATACATACATACTTCCAGATTTTCTTGAAAATAATGTTTTAAAAAAATATAGTGCGTGAGAAACGTCTTTGATCCCGGGAATACAATAACGTGAGAGTTTGTAATATAATAAAAGTTTGAATATAAAAAGAATGTGTATAAGAATAAATGCAGATAAATTAAGTTTCAAAAATACAAATGGAAAAAATATATTATTAAGCTCTATGGGATCCCGCTATTGATTTTGAATAAAAATTGTAACAAATATTTACAGCCGTATCTAAATTTGGTAGATTCTCTGGACTCGTTTAGAGAAAAAACAAACCCTCAGCCTGAAAACGTAATGTAACTTCAATAGAATCTTTCAAATATATCTGAGGATTTAATTGGAACTGCAAAGAACAAATATTGAAAGATGAAATGTAAAGTTATTGATTTTATATACTTCTTGTGCTAAACCCATACCTACTTCTACAGTACTTGTTCGCATATAGTGAACATCCATAATCTTATACACAGAAGATAGTGTTATTACTATTAGAGCGGGTTACATACAATCTCTTATAATATCACCAACTACCTATTGCCAAAATTCAAAGAAAACTTCACGATTTTCATAGTTTTATAAGTTACATGCCTCTCGCATATCCGCTATATAGAACAAAAAAATACTCTTTAGGCAAAATGGTAGGATTGTCGAAATCGAGGGATATTTTTTCTTTCCCAATATTCATAGTTTTAAAATTACTCCAACCCGTCCGAATAATGTATGTTGAACTCAACAGTGGAAATATTATGGTGTTTTGTTTTTTATATAAAAGAATATAACATCAAATGCGATTGTGTTTTTGAAAGGCAACATTGTTAATGAATTTTCATTTAGATATTCTTCCATCATGTAAATGAGGATTGTACAATGTTAGCAATTTAGATAAAAAATATAAAATTTTATAAATTTGCACATGGTGGAAATGAAATGTATTCTAACTATGTATATTCAAACATAAATTTGTAGGCGGTACTGTGTTGCACAATTATTTGTACTACCAATATTTAAATATAAAAATCAATAATAAATAAAAATCAATAATAAATTTAAAAATAAAAATCAATTGTTGTTTCAAAACTGTTATTGAAAGTAAAACGTAGACGAAATCAAAAATAATTGAATTCAAGAATAATTGAAAGTCTATGTCATATATAAAGTTGTCAGAACGACATTATTTAAAGAAACTGAAAAACTAGATAGGTTCAAATTTTTCAGACTGTACACTGTCTAAAATGTGCAGTATCCAGTACTGAAGTAGGTTTCTAGGTTGTACCTGTTGGTGATAGTGTAACAATGTAAAAGGTTAGAAATTGAATAAATTATATACATACATAACAGAAAACTTACCGTCTAAAATCTGATTTTTATAATTTTTGAAGAACCCATTAGCCGCTGTTTCGTCTTCTGGATTTTCAGACGTGTGTTGAGGTGCCGTACACGAAAATGTGTGCGGCATTTAAAAAAAAATCTTTTTATTTCTTTGGGAAGGTTAGTGTTTACACTTTTATCAACAAGGCGCTGTTGAATATTCTTTTCGAATGATATTTCTTTTCCATTCACTTTGTGGAAAACCAACTCCAGGTCTTTAATGCAGTCGACAAAGGCAGACAAAGACCAACTCGTCTAGTTGGGCTTCGTTGTCTGTACCACTCATATCGAGTATATTCTCGATGTCTTTGAAGCCTGCTTGCTTATTGGCTGAAGAAAGCATAGGGGTGGTATCCGGTTCCACATTTCCAGTGCCTTGCAGATGTTCCGTATTTCGTGCTGAAAATCAAAACAAAATATGTAATTTACGTCATTCTACTCTCAGCCAACATTTACACAAGATGTATTTCCGCAACCGATGTTTGAATGCTTTTGGTGTTGGGTGATCGAATAACCCACCGACGCTTCGCATATTTCCATACAAATGTTCGCTTACATCTTGGTTGAGGCGATATGTCAATATGTACGTCATGCTAAACTTTTCTCTTAGCTCATCGCGGACATCGTGGATTTAGGACAACCCTAGAAGAAAAATAAAGATGTGACGGACACGGTTAATTATAAAAGAGGTACTTGGACATTAAGGATACATAAGCAACAGGAAACCTGTTTTTCATACATCTACATAATTATGTATGTATATAAAAATGTGTGTGTGTGTATGCGTTTCTCCTTTATGGACTCTGAATCTATAGGATTGATAGACATGCAATTTTAACAGTGAATTGTTATTGACTGTGGAAACTTTTGCCCCGATCGGTCATCTATATCTAACACCTGACATACAACTTGCCATCGTGTTCGGTCATATTTTCCACTAGCAGTGTATACCTATCTATCCGTTTTCTATCTATGAATATGTTAACGGTGTATTACTATCGGTCCGATCGGTCTTTCCTACATCAGCATATCTGCGACAACCAGTGTAAATTTACATAAATAAAATACATAAATTATAACTATTCACTTTTATCTACATAGTATATACATATTATTATTTGTTTTGTTTTTAAAAGTACTTACTTTTTTGGGATCCATTGCAATTTATTACAATCCGCACTCAAGCTTTCGGCAACCGCTTCCAGTCTGTGGTTCATTTGTATGGAACTTTTGCGTGCAATATTCTATTCCACTCAACTCCGTCTATACTCACCTTTGGTTTTTTGCAAATGCAACAACGGTTCGTCATTTTTTCTTTTTATTTAAATCTACTTCTGATTTATTTAATTTTTTTAACTTTAAGATTTTTAAACTTTTTCACTATTTCAAATGCGCGTCTCTTTGATAAGTAAACGTTTAGAATGAAAATAAAAAGAATCCAAAAGAACGAATGTAAACAAACACAAAAAATATAAACAAGTTTGACGTTCCAAAAGTGCACTGAATCAAATCAGCTGATCAACAAACAAAAAAAGTTAAATCAGCTGTTCTTATGCGGCCACTTTATTATTACACTATGCGTGTGAGTTTAATTTGCTGACATCAGCCACTACTGGGCATCTATGATGTAGGGAGAACTGCAGAACTTTTGAGCGTTGCCAGATTTTTATGTTGTCCCGGTGTAATTTTTATCCTTGGTACTTGCGTTTAATTTCCTGTCAATTAATTTTGTTATTTATACCGTTGGGCAATCATTATTTGTAAAAACTGTCTGTCTTTTTTATGTTTTCATCTCTAAATTGTTCGTCACTTAAATCTATAATATTATTCGCAACGTTAGTTGCAGTGTTGATTTTGTCTTATGAAGAACTTTTTCTACATATGAAACAAACTCAAATACAACAACTAAATATGTATATACGACTGAACGACTATTCCAGACAACAGAAGAAATTAGCAAAACAAACACATGGACTAAAATTTCGGGTATTGTGGAATATGCGGGTAATGTGGAACCCTCATTTATTTCGGAAACTAAACAGTATCTGGCAACTCTGTTTGTATGTGCACATAGCTTACTGTAAAATATTAATATAACGCGCTTTAACTATGAATATGATCGTGCCGTTAGTTTTCAGTTGGGCTGGGAGTGAAAACATGTGTAGTCGACTTTTTTCCTCTGCGTATTCGAAGACATAAATTGTTCCACATATTTAGCAATTATCTATATTTTCCAATTAGATATTACAAATAGTGAACTTATCTCTTGTTCTAAATCGGTAAGAAGATTTTGTATTAATGTTGTATCATTTTCATTAGTTTTGTGGCGAATTATTAGCTAATCGGCTAATGTGGAATACCTGAAGACGGGAATTGTGGAATCCTACTCCACATTACCCGCTGACTAATTTTTGGTTTTATTCTATAATAGACAATACTCAAACATGCCAAAGAAAGGTTCCATTAGAAAATGGGATCCAGCGGCCATGAAATTGGCCGTAAAATCAGTTAAGAATAATGAAATGGGAATTAAATTTGCAGCAAAAACCTTAAATGTACCTGCAACTACACTCTATAGAATGGCGAGAAGTGAAGCTAATGTAACCGATCTCTTATCAACACCACTAGCCAGCAAGCCAGTTTTTAGCAGAGAAATGGAATCTGATTTGGTAAAGTATTCACTGGAAATGGAGGCTCGTTTTTGGGGCCTTACTCGTAGTGACATCAGATCGCTAGCTTTTCAACTCCCGAAAAGAAATGGAATTGTGAACAACTTTTCTGTAATGAAAGAATGCAATGGTAAAGATTGGCTCTATGGCTTTTTGAGACGACATAGGAATCAGTTAAGGATACGTGCTACAGGTTTTACACGTCAAAACGTGTAGTTGTTTTTTGACATTCTTGAAGAGGAATATTGACAGCACAACTTTCCGTTGTTCATAGTGAAGACCCAAAAGTTATAGCCAGTAAGGGAAAGCGGCAAATTGGAGCAATGACATCACCTGAGCGAGGTTCCTTAATTACAGTAATCACCGGATCAGCGGATGACTCATTTGTGTCACCATTCTTCGTAAATATATCCGCGCGAAAATGATAATCCACAATTATTTAAAAATGGTCCACCTGGCTCTACTTCGGCATGCCATATATCTGGTTGAGTTCAGACAGATATTTTTACAAAATGGTTCCAACATTTTCTAAAATGCACAAAACCGACAAAAGATGAGCCACATCTACTCATTTTAGATGGGCACTACAGTCATACGAGAAACAAGGAATTATTAGATCTATCTATTAGCACACCTCGTAAGCTTGGTTCTAAGAGCTAGAGGCGGCCTGCTAAATTTGAATGCTCGTGCTTTTAATGGCAACGATAATAATATGTGCACTCTTTGCAACTGTAATGAACAGGAAAACACTAATCATTTAATAGGCAAGTGCCCAATTTTTTCTAGTTATCGGTTAAAGTTCCTTGGTAAAAGATTTTTGTCAATTGAAGAGGTTTATGAAGTTCTAAATGACAAAGATTACATGCATCTATATAAGTATTTATTGAATTGTATTAAGTATAGAAATCTCATTTTATCCGAATTTCACACAATTTAAATGAATTGCTTTTGTAACTTAAATATTAAATATTATCATATTAACCTAAATGTATTTCAGTCAAAAAATTGTTTGTTATTATTATTATTAACTGCGATATGCCAATCAGACACGCAACATTTTTGTTATGTCTTACTATGATTTAGTTTAAGAAGTAACACTATTAAAATTTTTGTTAACTTTTTTAATAAAATCATATACTACTACTACTACTACTCCTCCTACACTCAAGTCACAAAATGTAACCTTTGGACAAAACATTCATGGACCCTTAAAAATTTACTACAGCGAAGAAATCAGGAGATTTACTCGTGAGAATGGAAGAAAAGTCACTCAATAGCATACCTAAAAATTCAGTTGGGTGAGATCGCTATAAATGGATTTAAATGCACTGGTATTTATCCGTTCGATAAAAATGTTTTTCAGGATTCTGATTTTATTGCTAGCCGAACAGTTGAAAATGAGTCACATGCAAATTCCGTCATCGCAGAGAAAGATACCGAAATATCAAAATCCAATATTGAGGAAAATGCCACTAGGTCACAAAACAAATATCAAGGAAATTCCTGATGCAGACTCTGGTTCTTTTACTGCATGTAATAACTTTTTCTCTAACTTCAATACATCGTCTATCTCAAATGCAAATAAATGCATAACTCCTTGGCAAATATCGTCCCCTCCAGAAATAAAACGCCCATCAACGAGCCGCCAAAGAAGGAAAACGAAACCAACTGTTCTAACCAAATCTCCGTATAGAAACGAACTGCGAAAAAGCGTGGTCTCGATTAAAAAACGAAAGGAAAAAGTACAAAAAACTAAGGAGGAATGTGTTAAAAAGGCAACTACATTGAAGAAACGTCGTGTGCACTAAACTTGTGTCTGAATCGCTGGATCGCCCTCCAGTTTAGTTTTACATGATTCCGATGGTGATGAACTTTTGGCTCATATTCCGGCAAATAGAGACACCAAATGCATTGCTTGCAACTTTTCCTTCAACGAAGATGGTACACCAAAAAAATTGACACAATGCTTACAATATGATATCATTTGTGCCCATGACGACTGTCTTCCGAAAACAGGTAATTTTCATCCGCAAATCATGTTTAAATACATAAAAATTTGTTTAATAAATAAGAGTTGTTCCTTATGCTGTGTTATAATAATTTTTTGTATTTACTAATTTAATTTATGCTATGTACTCAAATAATATGTAATGCCACGAAGGTACTTTTATGTTTTTAATGAATTTAACCAACAAAATAAAACAAATAGCATATTTTCGACTTTGCTTCCTTGTTTGTTAAATAATATTTCGTTTCTGGTTCCACATTACCCTCCAATTTTCAAAATGAAAGTTTTACTGGTTCATTTGATTTTTCATACATAACTTTTTTAAATGTTAAGAAAATAAACCTTTTGTGGCAATCGATCAACAAAGATACTGGCATTAATCCGGTGAAATTTTTCCTAATACATTTTCGAAGAGCGCCAAAATAGGAACTGGGATTCCACAATACCCGAAGTTACTCTAATGAGTATGTAATAATCCCTGATCATTTGAAGAACAAGACAACAGGAAAACAACAATTGTTCAGGACGGACACAATTCTAAATTTGCTGGAGCAGACAACATAATAGACCTGGTTTGTAAGTGACACAAGAATAAAGTTCCTCGAGGAAAGCAAATGGTTGTTTGCACTTTTTAATAAATTTCCTCTGCCAGTACACAAAGACAATTTCTCACCATTACGCACGGTAACAGACCATGTTACACTAATAAGTTTGTTTTTTTACACCGTTAAAGTTAATTATAGCTTAATTTGTACGGGATAGCTAAGCGATATTAAGTGGCATTTCAATTTCCCACTTATGGCCAGTTTTTCAGTCAGTGGTGATCTTCGTTTCTTAGTTAAATTCTAGATAAACATCGAATTGTTTTTTAGTCGTTGTTTAACTATGCTTTAACCACCCAATGTTGGTTGGTTAACTTATAGTCAGAAACATATTATTATGACAATCATATTACTGACTGTCAAAGTGAGAAATGAAAATTGTATAAAATACATGTTTCAGATTGCTCGTTAAATTGTTGCTCCTATATAGTTTTTTACACATTTTTGTTAAAATGACTTCGATTTTATGCATCCCCTTTGTTGTTTTGGTATTTATCGCAAAACACACGTTTTTTCCAATAACAATACAAGGGTTGCCATATTAGTTGACAATATGTCGACTTACATTAACTCACCACTGAAAAACAAATTGCAAAGTTAACCCTCTAATTAATTTAGAATGAAGATTAAGTAATCCGATAGTTAACTACCCACTTAAAAACTGGTCATTAAATTCCGACTTGTGCAATGACAATGTTGCCACATGGTAAACAAACAAAAAGTTATCTTAGATAAATTTTGTTATCATTTCTTGTGAATGAAGATATTATCAAGGAGAGACCCAAAAGCAGAAATTTGCAAAATGACTTATAGCTCATTCAGACTGGCAAATTTTTAAGAGTTTTCATCATAAAAACTCGCATTGAAATCTTGGCCGTTCACACTTTGCTTTTTGACGTTTACGTCGTTTTGCAAATTTTGAGTAACAAAAACAACAAATTTCCAAAAAGGAAACTGCGAACGAAAATTCTAACTTAAAAATAAAAACCTTTTTCGTTCGCAATAAAATTGAAATACAGTTTCTTCATCATATATGTACATAGTTTGCTGATATGCAGTCGATCGGTATGGATGCTCGCAAGTAAGGGATAGACGCGGTAAAAGAATATCAATTTTTCCACATTCTATCCGCCATTTCTTGGTATATACCAGGGGTGCCGACAGCCTATACTCTTGGTGCTCTTTTGTTTTTGTAAATGCTCTTGTTATAGCTAGAGCATAGGCGCATATACAAAGAGCAATTTCAATGGATTACACTAACAAACTTTCCGTATGAAAGAGCAAACCAACAACAACTTTTCCATATGAAAGAGCAAAGCAAAAACAATGCCATAGCGCTGAAAATACTTTCATAATTTACGATTGTTTTGTTATTGCTAATCATAGTCAATTTGGCTGCAGTGCACCTGCACCTAGTTGAAAGCAACAACAGTTTCATTTGAGCAGAAAATGGGGGTAAGAGAAGAAGATATCTTTCGCATGCTTTGTTGATTTTGCTGATTTTGTTTGTATTTTTTGAATGATTTGGAGGAAATTGAAACACTTAAAGAATTAATTTGCGTTTTGAGTTACAAGTGTCAAGTTTATTTTGCATAATGGATATGAAGTGGGAAACCGATTTATTTTTCATATTTTATTTTTTTTTCATATTCGCTACAGATAAATTATGCAAAAATGAAATTCGCTTATTTTCTCAGTGTACGTAACGAATTTTTTTCTTTCCTTTTGTGTTAATAAAGTGTATATGTATGTGTAGTGTAAAGTATATATGTGAGTTAATAAAGTGTATATGTATTGGTGTTTGCTCTTCCATAAGAAGGCTTTCGGCACCCCTGGTATATACTTACATACATATGACCATTTCTCCTATTCCCAAGCAGGCCGTCGATGTTATCCTCCCACAGTGGTAGAACGACGCTGTTCTGGTCTGATGTCCAGTTTGTCGTGTGCTTATATTTATTTTTTCCTAAAAGCAATTTAATTGTTTCATATTGTATGCTATTATATTTTGTGTTTCATTAAAATAAACTTCCTTAAAATGTTCAGAAATAAAATATTTTCACTGTCCGTCTTTCAATGCAAACAAATAGTTGTCAGTTCTTCTTCTTTCACCAGTAAAAAAAATCACCAGGAACTGATTACCACATGGTTGTATTGCCAATTTGGGAGTTTTTGAGCGTGTTTTTTTGGCAAAAATACGCTGTGAACGCGTTTTCATTTTGTATCACAAAACCTATGTTTTTAGCGAGTTTTTGGCCGAAAACAACATTAAACTTGTTTTCAGAGTCAGTGTGAATGAGCTTTTACACATTATCAGTTCATTAAAATTATTTTGTGTAATCGAAGACTACGTATACTTTTACATCTCTAAGTTCGAAGGATAGACTTTTATTTCCGGTAGAAAACAAAATTGGAAATAAATTGTTCACAACAACGCTCGGTAATTGTTATAGATATTGATCATGGTAGAATTAAACAGGTGACGAAATTTTTTGCATGTCATATTTCGCTTCACTTGTCAAAATCGTATGTATTTTGTTTTATCCTTTTTTGTATGCTTGTATTGTTATTATATATACCGCTGATGTCAAAATAATAGGACCACTGCGATTGTTATTTTTAATTATACGCTAAACGAAAAATTAGAAGCAAAATGTATGTAATGTAAATTAGTCACAGATAAGTACACAAGACTTGTGTGACAAAAAAATATACAACAAAAATGGATAAAACAAAAAAAGGGCAGTCAAAATAATAGCACTGCTTATATGTAGCTAAAAATAAAAATTTTAAATAATTTAAACTAAGTTTTATTTTGTAAGTTTTTTGTTGGAATATTCTTACAAATTAAAATAAATATTTAGTTGCGTTTCCATTATTTGAAATAACGGCCGAGCAACGTCTTCCCATTGAGTTGACCAAGGTACGGCATCTGTCACTTGGTATCGAATACCAGAACTGGTCCACAGTACTTCACAATTCATTATTGATGGTGGGTTGGACTTCAGTTGTCAAACCCTAAACAAATACATACCAACAAAAAAGAGTTCAAAAGCAAAATACATGTGAGCAGTGTTTGAACGTGCTCTCAACAGATTACTCAAATTACAGAACTCTTCAATTTCTACTGGATTGTGATTAACACATTTTTGGAGTCGGCCATATGTCGTTGAGCACATCACGAAAATAAAATATGTTAATCTTTGAACGTCCATCCAAATCCATTTTCTGTGTGTATTTGCTCCAGTAGAAAAATATGAGGGAGAGTTCGGTCTGTGAGTAAGAGTAACAAATATTAGAAAACTCAAATCAACGAATTCTATCAAAACAGAAGACTAACATACTTCTGTATGTCGTGCGTGAGATCAATATGTATCAGCAAATGAAATACATATGTATGAACATATATTTGGTGTATGTTTTTTAAGAATAATCGAGTGGAAGTGGTTATAAATAAAATCCATTGGAATTAACTTAAAATATAAACAAAAAATTCTAATCCAAGTTTATGGAAATAAAAGCAACAGATAATTATTGATTTTGTTATTGCTGTTTGTAAAAATGTTTTCTATTGAACTTAAATTTATAATTCTATATACATAATATAATAAATAAATGAAATAAAATTGGAAAATCAAACTTGAAGTAATATAATAAACACCAAACTTGATTCGGAGTTTTCTCTTGTAGGTTCAGTCGTGTGATTGGTCGTCGTCTGAAACCCGAGATGAGTCGTAAATCTTTCATTTGCTTGTGCAAAAACAAAATAGATTCGGTAGCTATCAGTTATGAAATCTCATTTTTTTGCACATTTGTTTGAGTAAATTTGCCTATTTAACTCTGAGCAAAAGCCATCAACCCAAATCCATTGTTGATTACATCAGCATGGATTTTGGATTTGCCTGCTGATTCTCACAACGTCATGTGTGTGAAATCAGATTTTTGTGAGAAAATTCAATCTCTGCATGTGAGTTTTACAACTGAAGCGAAAAATCACATGAAAAAAATAAAATATATTTACAGTCACTCCAAAAAATGAGTGCTCAGTTTCTCATTAAAAATGTATATAATCTTTTCACTTCACTCTTACACTTTTAAAAAGACTTTAACAATTGTTTTGTATTTAGTAGAATGCGTACTTTGATTTTGTGAGAAAATAAAACATATTCAGTTTTCAGAGTTTCTAAAATTACAACAAAAAACGGAATAAGTACTCTTTCTTAGCTCCAAAAAGTGAGGGCTCATTTATACATCTGTTTAGGAAACAAGTTTGAAATAACGAATAAACTAAACTTAACATCATGCAAAAATTATGAAGTGATATGTTTCCAAGCGTATCAGTAGGAGTTTGTCGGAGGACTAAGACATATTATAAAATATTGTCGATATGACTCCTAAACGTAAGGAAACATCGGAGGCCGAGCGAAAATGCATAATAAATTTACGAGAGAGCAATAAATCTTTACGATAAATTGGTAAAATTGTGAAAAGACCTTACTCCACAGAGAATAATCAACGATCTGGCCGACCAAAAGTTTTAACGGACACTGAAAGAAGATATATTGTTCGAGAAATAAAGAAAATCCCAAAGTTACAGCTGCTCAACTTACAAACACAGTAAATATAAGCTACGGCAAAAGTGTTTGCGTTAAAACTATCCGCAATGTGATGTATGACGCTGGCTTCCATGGACGTGTTCCAGCAAGGTAAACATGAAAAAGTGCCTTGCTTTTGCCAAAGCACACATAAATGAATCTATGGAATTCTGGAATCGAATTATTTTCACAGACGAAAGCAAATATAATATATATGGTCACGATTGACGATTAAAAATATGGCGAACGAGGAATTCAGAGACAGAAATCTGTGCCCAACCTTTAAACATGGCGGAGGATCAGTGCTGGGATGGTGTTGTATGAGCTCAGGTTGTACCGGATCTTTGCAAGTAATTGATAGCATAATGGATCACAAAAAATATATAGATATTTTAAAAAGTCATCTCCAACCAAACGTCCAAACGATGTGCTTACCAATAAATTATATATGTATTTACCCAAGATAATGATCCACCAACACAAAGATGAGGCTACTATATAATACTCCCAAATGGATGGAAACACCTCCTCAATCGCAAGACATAAACCCTATTGAAAATTTATGGGATCACCTCGAGAGAAAGATACATTAGGACCAGACATAATTTAGTCAGTGCTTTAGAGGAAGAGTGGGGATGAATTCCGACTGAGGTGACCCAAAATCTTGTTAATTCTATTCCTAGATGATTAGAGGCAATAATTAAGAACAAGGGATCACTAACCAAATATTAATTTTTACTGTTCTTAATTGGTTTCTGCAGAGAAATCGTACATGAGCACTTACTTTTTGGAGCTTAATATAAGAAATCTTATTGTTTTTGTTGTTATTATATTAATTTTAAATTCAATGTATATTTTATTTTTCTATAAAATCACAGTACACATTGTGATGAATAAAAATCAATCGTTCATTTTGTTTTAAATGTTAAAAACTTTTGTTCTAATTAGTTTAAACATTTAATGGGAATATTATTGTACCATGGTAGCAGACATGGAGCAATGTGTACAGACAAAAACATAAACAGGGAAAACGAGGTAGCCAGATCGAAAATAACAAACAGGATAACAACAGTTAGGCCTAATTTTCGAGTGGAAAATCATCTTTGATCGACTATCAAACATAATTTAAACTCTGAATTCACTTTTAAGGTTAATAGTTAATTGCTGTTTAAACACCCAAAGTTGGGCATTTAAACCATAATCAAGTGACCATATGATTTTGGCAGAAAAAAACAAGAAGAACAAACACAAAGCTCTTTAACCCTCCGTCCTGCACATGTTCCGATAGTCACATACGTATCTGGCCAGATACACTATGTATTTCAATACATTTATATGAAAGATATGGTATTTTAGTGTTAATATTACAATGGTATATTGTTATCACACCAGGCAGATATATATTTTCTGTTTTTGCAGTACACGCTAAACAACCTACCCAGGCAAAAAAAAATTAATGAGAAATAAAACCAGAAAAAGTAGTAGTTGTTATAAAGCTCATTTCAATTCCAAAATTAGTTGTAAAGTAAATATCAGTTAATTCAAAATTAAAAAGTCTTACAGTCTTAAGTCTTACCTTTTTGGTATATACTGTGTGAATTTTGTTTTTTCACGATACGGGAACAGTTGCTCATCAATTGTAATGCTGCCATGCGGACTATAATTTTTGGCAAGATTTTCATGTAAAAAATGTCAAACGTCACGAATTGGTGCAGCTTTGTCATTGCACAATCGATGAGCGCGTGTTCTACCATCATCAAAACGAATGTATCGTACCAGTACAGAGAATCGATTAAAAGACATGGCTGCTCTGAATATGGGCAGATTAATTGACTTCCACAAAACCTTTGTGGTTTGCATATCTTGTCAAAAGAATACCGACGAATGCATCTAATTCAGTTTCGGTCATATCATTCCAAACTTTTGGGTTTTTACTGCGATTAGCTGCATTCCACTTCTCGACTACAGCTTTTCCATGGCGATTCGTTTCAGAAATTACAATATATGTTATATCTGGTGTGTAAAATTTATTGAATACCTCAATCGGAACACCGCTTTGTTGCTTTGGACCATGTCGAAAACGCAGGATATTATGTTGACGTATACGAATTTCAATTTTTGGTTAATGTTTACATCATATAGTACCATCCTTACCAAGGAAAGAATCTTCGGCAGCATTCTGTTCTTCAATTTCTTCATCGTCGTCACTAGCAAACACTTCATCTGCTTCGATAACCAAATCATTTTCGACATCTGAGGCATCGTCATCGTTTGGCATATAATTTAGGTCCATATCGTCGTCATTGTTGTCAACTTCTGGAAAGCCATCAATCTCCTCATCAGCAAACGCTTCGCCATCTTCAGCGGCTCTTTCACGCTCTAACTCATTGGCCAATGCTTCTGCTAGTCGTGTATGGAAATTCAAATTACCACCTGCAAATCGCGTATTATAAATGAACTCTAATTCTTCATTAATTTTGTTTTTCAAATAAATAAAATTCGCCCGTAAATTATTGTCTGTAGCTTTCAACGTTCATCATCCAACTGATGCGAAAAAATATAAAAACAAACCTATTTTTACACTGCAGAGAGCGAGGGGCGTAGCCAGAAATCTGAAAGGGGTCACCTAATTTTTATTCATACAGTTGTCAGCAAAAACTATATTTATAGAGTTATATAAAGTTTGTCGAAATGGGGGGGGGGGGGGGCTATGAACTTTATGGTCCCCTTCCCAGCGACAACCATGCAGAGTACATATAAAATCCCTTTAGAGTTGATTTGAGTAAAAAACTCAAAGAAAAATAAAAAATTCAAATATAGTGCATTATTCTTCATACAAAATATGTGTATCTGGTCAGATACATGTACTACGTATGTCATGTGTAGATGAAAAAATCCAAATAAATATTTTTTGTTATTTTTTATTTTACTGTGTTTTTTGATAAAACGATAAGTAATAATATTTGTAGAGGGTACTTGAAGACTCAAAGCCCTAGCTAAATTAGAAATATATTTAAATCACAGTTAAATTCGTAAAATGTCTGGCCAGATACATGACGGAAAGTTAATTGTTAATGTGAGCAATTATAATCACCATCCTAGTTGAGATAAGAATAAAAACGTATAATTTAACTAGTAGTCCAGTTAGAACTTTATTTCTGCTAACATATTCTCCAATTTCATTATTTTATCACGTCTCTTTTGTTTGATGCATTGTAACGATTAGCCAATAAGCCGGTTATTTTTCGTAGCATTTACCACAGTTGCCACATGGTAGTAAGATTATTTGACAAAGCACTGAAAAACTCATTTTGTAGTTAAAGTCAGATCAAACATAAATCAAAATCAACTGGTTTCCAATTTAAATAACCAGTCAAAAATTGGGCCTTAATAGGAAACCATAAGCACGCCAATGAGAAATGTATACATAAACATAAAAATTACTGGAAAGGTAGAAAGATAAAGTAATATAATAAGCTTGTTTTTTTAATTCCTGCTAAACTAATTTTTTGACGACTTTGTATGGGGTGCCGCTTAAAATCGCTTAGCTCCCCATACAAAGTCGTCGAAAAATTAGTTTAGCAGGGAATAAAAAAACAGGCTCAAAATCACACTCGGGTAAGGGGAACAAGACAGTTGGAATTTATAACGAGGACTACAATGACAAAATGGAAAATCTTATAGAAAACAAATCCTCGTATAAGACGATGAGAGTGGATCCTACCCCAAAACTTCAGAAAATCAACAACAATATGATAAACGATTTGTATAAAAATGAATTATGTGACAGAGACAAAAATGTAAATTAATTGTTCTGCGGCTCTAGCACTCAGACTATACGTTCTACCCAAAATTTATAAACCGAAGCTACAAATCGACCGATATCTCCGTTTATCCACGAACCATGTTTTAATGTAGTATTACAGAAATCCCCAAAAATATGGCATCGGACAAATGCAATATAAGAAACATATATGAACTGTAGGGAGGAATACAGGAAGCCAGAATTGATGTCGACGAAGTTCTAGTTTCATTTGACGTTAGTGTCCTTATACACGTGCATGGGAAAATGGAACGTCGTACGACAATTTGCAAAAATACCAAAACGACAAATCCTGGAAGACACTACAGTTTTATTTACAGGACAACTATCATTTTGTAAAGTGCATTTGTATGCAGATGATGACCAGTTTTTATTAAGTAGTCCTGTTGACTCTCTTGGAGAAAATATTAAGCTTGTTTTTTTAAATCCCGCTAAACTAATTTTTCGACGACTTTGTATGGGCAGCCATTTAAAATCGCTTAGCTCCCCATACAAAGTGGTCGAAAAATTAGTTTAGCAGGGAATAAAAAACACGCTTATTGATATGCTAAATGCTGATCTGTCCAATGTTCAACGATAGGCAACTGCTAATGGACATTGTCTTCATCCAAGTAAATCAAAGTATGTTATAATACACAAAAGAAATCTAAAGCAATTTAAAGTTGTACAGCATACGAAAAAAAATTGGTATTTTATTTAATGATCTGTGACCTGCTCGAACCACTTTAATAATATTAAGCTTATTTTTTTATTCCCTGCTAAACTAATTTTTCGACGACTTCGTATAGTGTGCCGCTTAAAATCGCTTAGTTCCCCATATAAAGCCGTCGAAAAATTTGTTTAGCAGGGAATAAAAAAAGGCTTATTGTTGGTAAAGCAAATTCAAAACTCAGGACACACTGGCAAACACGATATTTCACTTCATTGAATATTTGAATTCTGTTGGCCGAATCAGATGTGTGGAGTTTTGACAAAACAACTTCTTTCAAAAACATAAATTTTACAGTTGAGCGAAAAAACTCTTTAAATACTGTCGCTGATGCTCATGTTTGTTATTGTATTTACTTATATTTTTTGTTTCTATTCATTTGCCCTTTTTTGTCATATTATTATCATTTGGTTGTTTATGATCATTAACTTGTTATTATTGTTTGCCTATAATCATCATTTGTTTGAGTTTTTTTTAAGTCCCTTTTTTGTCGTCATTTGTTTACGACTTACCGCAGTCCCCCCTTTGTCCGTACATTGTACTTGTTGTGTTGGAAAGGAACTGTTAAGTTTAGTAAACAAGTACAATGTAGGGCTCCAGCAAAGCAGTTGGTCTGCTGTTAAGTCAGTTTGCTGGGGATAAAGACTGCGGTAAGTAGTGTGATATTTTTTTTGTGTTTGATTTTTTAATATAATTGTAATATTTTTTTTAGAAATAAACCCTACCCTACCCTACCGTATTATTATAAATACACATTGCTGCTTTTTTTATTGGGAGTTAAATTCGCTATCCCCGCAGGAATAACTCAGGTCGCAGCCAGCGACAAATTTTATTTCGCAATCTTTGTGCGATTTTTTGTTGTTTTTTTGCCGATTGCCATTTATATGTCCATGCAGCGTTCACCTCCAAGAAGAAGCCCGCGGAACCTGACAATTGCCGATTCGTTGCCCTCCTCAGTAAGTACACTCAACAGTTCCATGCCTGCCGGAACAAATGAAATTGTGAATGTGGCCCATATGCCGCCGGAGCCCAATACAAGTTCCTCTACTGCCGGAACACCATCCGTGTTCTTCACCACTGCCAAGACGATTCAGACGGCGTCAGGTAAACATAATCCTGGCCCTAATTTGTTGCTGTCGCATATACCGCCACCGTTGACTCCAGCGCCAGGTGTAATGACGTCTAGCTTCAATTTAGTTGTCCAGCCAGCCATGGAAAGCCTTCAGCATCAAATCGATGTTTTGCAGGCGCAACTTTTAAATGCACAACGAGCCCTGAAAGCAGCTTCAACTACAGTGGAGCTGAGGACATTTTAGATCGTCGGGATCCATCGCCATTTTCCTGTGCAAGTAATGGCGCCACAGTGGCTCCATGCTATGGAAGTCAGCAGCATCGGTTAGCAGCGCAGTCGCTAAATGTACAGCAGCCGACAGCGACGTATCAATGCTGGTAGCGCCGTATCAGATGCAGAATTCAGTGCCGATAGCGAGGAAAATTGTTGACCTACCGGAATTTAATGGCACCCCAGAAGATTGGCCGATGTTTTCATCTGCCTTTGATCACTCAACGGCCGCATATTTGTACAGCAATTTTGAAAATTGTTTGCGTTTGCAAAAGGCGTTAAAAGGTGAGGCCCGGGAGTGCGTCAAGTCTCTACTTATCCATCCAAATAATGTTCCCACTGTTATTGAGCAGCTGAAATTATAGTATGGTCGCCCGGATTTGTTGATAAGATGCCAGCTGCAACAAGTACGAGCAATTTTTCAAATTGGGGAGAATGCTGTGGATAAGCTGATACCATTTGCTGTCAAGGTGAGAAATTTAGCCGCCTTTTTAGAAAATGCAAATGGGCATCAGCATTTGTCAAACCCAACGTTGATGGAAGAGTTGGTGCAGAAGCTCCCCATGAGCCGCCGTTTAGATTGGGCCCAATATGCAACAAATATAAGCCAGTGGCCCACTGTTATGGATTTTAGCAATTGGCTCCAAGGTGTAGCTAGTTTGGTACGGAGTATTCAAACGACCAGTGTAAGTACCAGTCGTTCAAACAACAGTGAGTCAAAAAAGAAAGTGGTTCTTTATACATCAGATGTTCAACGGAAAGAGATACAGGACAACATAGAACATTTGAGTGTAAGAAATTTTTATCACTGAGTGTGCAGAACAGATGGAGTGAAGTGAAAAAGTTGAAGTTATGTTTCTCATGCCTTAATGAAGGACATTCAAGCAGAGATTACCGCCGGCGTAAAGAGTGTCAAGTGAATAATTGCCGAAGGAAACAACAAGTTATTGCATGAAGATCAGCCTAAAGCTTCAAGTGAAAATAATACCTCAAATGTATTATCAGCTGACAGTGGTCCCATTGGTGAACCAGTTTTAAGTTGTGTCTCAAGCATAACTGAAAAAAGTGAATTGCTGTTTAGAGTGCTACCAGTGAAACTTTATGGGCCAAATTGTGTTGTGGAGACTTATGCTCTTTTGGATGAAGGCTCATCGGTCACTATGATGGATAGTTCACTGGTGAGACAACTTGGACTTCAGGGAAGACAAAACAAATTAAATTTGAGCTGGTATGGTGGAAAATCGTCTCAAGAGGTAGCCACAGTCGTCGATCTTCATGTAAGTGGTGTAAATAAGCAACGGAAATATGCTTTAAAATGTGTTTATGGTGTTTCAAATTTGAAGTTGCCCAATCAGACTTTCAATGCGGACTTGATAAAGAATCATGGCATTCCTATAGCCTCATATGGTGATGTGGCTCCAAAATTGCTCATTGGATTGGACCATTGCCACTTAGGATTGCCCGATGAGATAGTTCCGTTGGAGGAAGCTGGTCCATATGCTGCCAACACTCCTTTAGGGTGGATCGTTTTCGGGAAAATGGATGGAGGTCACCCTACAGCCCGCACTTGTTTGCTGACAGCACAGCCGGACAATTTAAATGATTTGGTGGCAAGTTATTTCGAGACAGAGAATTTTGGCGTCAAGGCTCTACCAGTCATTGAGTCGAAGGACAATGCACGTGCTCGGAAGACTTAGGAAAGTTCTACAAAGAGGGTTGCCGGAAGATTTCAATCCAGACTACGGTGGTGCCAAGATGACGTAGTCTTGCCGGATGGCTATTCCATGGCCCTCAATCGCCATTATGGTATGGAGCGAAAGATGAAGAAAAATCCCGAGTTCAGCGTGGCATATAAAAATATAGTTGCTGAATATGAGGAGGTATGTACGGAAATTGTCACCAAAAGAGGGTCAAGCTTATAACCCGAGGACATGGTACTTGCCCCATTTTGGAGTTGTTAATCCCAATAAGCCAGGGAAAATTCGTTTGGTGTTTGATGCTGCTGCCAAGGTAGAAGGAGTCTCATTAAATTCAAAATTATTGAAAGGCCCTCAACAACATAAGCCGTTACCTTCAGTACTATTCAATTTTTGGTTGGTACAGTAGGTGTTTGTGGAGACATAAAAGAAATGTTCCATCAAATCATCGTGGCTCCAGAAGATCGATGTTCCCAGAGATTTTTGTGGCGTGAAAATGAAATTCGTCAACCAAATATTTATGAAAGGGTCGTGATGACTTTCGGAGCTGCCTGTTCACCGTGTGTTGCCTAATATGTGAAGGAGAAAAATGCTCTAGAATATCGAGATCGTTTCCCAAGAGCCGTGAAGTCAATATTGGATCACCATTCCGTTGACGATTTTGTGGACAGTTTTGACAACGCATCAAAAGCTATCGAAATATCGAAGCAAGTTCGTGATATACATAAGTGTGCTGGTTTTGAATTGCGTCGTTTTACATCAAACTCGTCGGATGTGATCGTGGCTCTTGAAGGTGATTCGGATCAGAACGTCAGTTTTGAAGGAGCATTAAATGAATTTGAGTCATCCGTAGAAAAAATTCTGGGCATGTATTGGCATCCGGGAGACGACGCATTCAAATTTATTTTTAAATTTCATCGAGTATATTCAGAGATTATAAACGGCCTAAGGTATCCCACAAAACGTGAGCTGCTCAGTGTTATCATGTCCGTGTATGATCCAATTGGGTTTTTGTGCCATTTCATGATAACTACAAAATTGTTATTGAGAGAAATTTGGAAAAGCAACACACGTTGGGACGAAAAGTTGTCTGAGGGACTAGAAGTCATCTGGGATAATTGGCGGCAGGAGCTGAATAACGTTGCTCATGTCCATGTACCAGGTTTTTATTTTGGAAATGGTATGCCTGGTGTGTTGGAGCTACATGTACATATTTGTCGATGCCAGTGAAGACGCATTTGGTGCCGTGTCATACTGGCGATATATAACAGCTGGTGGAGAAATTGGTGTCTCCTTTATTTCAGCTAAGTCTAAATGTGCTCCAATGAAGACCATGACTATTCCCCGACTGGAACTACAAGCTGCCGTATTGGGAACAAGATTGATGTGCACTATATTGGAGGAACACTCACTCAAAGTTGCCCGTAGTATTTCTGATTCTACAACTGTTGTAAATTGGATTGGATCTGAAAGCAGAAGATATAAGCCATTTGTTGCCCATAGAATAACAGAAATATGTTGCAGATGAGACTACCAGAATGAAAAGCAAAGTTGACTTTTCTAATGAGACACGATGGCTCCAGGGGCCTCAATTTCTTTATAGCCACGAAGATGTTTGGCCAACGCCTGTTTCTAGAGTACAAGATGATTCCTGCGAAGAATAACTGCGCCCTAAATTTGCATTACTGGTTGGTTCAAATTTAATCATTGATTTTAATCGTTTCTCTTCATTTCTCAGGCTAAAACGTACTATGGCATAGGTACTGCGATTTGTTGATTGCTGCCGTAAGAGAAAGATTAATAATAACACAGCTTGCCTGACTGCTATCGAATTGCGATGTGTAGAAACAATTATCTGCCGGCTCCCACAAGAGGAGAGTTTTGCGGACGACTTCAAAATTTTAAGATCTGGTGGTAAACTACCGAAATGTAACGACCTGTATTCCCTTTCGCCATATATTGATGAAAACAATTGTCTCCCAGTATATGGTCGTATCGATGATGCCAGCTGGTTACCACTAGATTCCAAGCGCCCCATAATTTTGTCGTCCAATCATTACCTGGCCCAACTTGTTGTGGCTCATGTGCATAGCAACATGAAACATCAAAACTTTGAAGCTACATTGGGTGAAATAAGAAGAACGTTTTGGATTCCACGACTTAGGAGTGCTCTGAATAAGTGTGTCTCAAATTGCAATATTTGCAAAATTCGTCGTCCCACTCCAGTACCGCCATACATGGGTCCCTTGCCAACGGACAGACTGACTCCATATGTGCGGCCATTTACATACACTGGTGTGGATTACTTTGGGCCAGTCAACATAACTATTGGACGTCGCCACGAAAAGCGCTGGGTAGCTCTGTTCACCAGCCTAACTCTCAGAGCAGTGCATTTGGAGGTGGCTTTTGACCTTTCAACAGATGCTTGTCTCTTGGCAATAAGAAATTTTATAAATCGGCGTGGTACCCCATTGAAGATACGCAGTGATAATGGGAAGAATTTTGTTGGTGTCGACCAAGAGGCTAAGCTGTTCGAGGAAGTCATTGACGTGGCTCGAATCCAAGATGAGTTGTCTTCAAAGGGCATAGACTGGCAGTTCAATTGTCCACATAATCCGGCAGAAGGTGGCATATGGGAACGAATGGTTCAATGTGTCAAAAAGGTTCTACGGGTGACTCTTAAAGAAGTGGCCCCTAAAGAACACACCCTAGAAAGTTATCTAATTGAGGCGGAAAACATCGTTAATTCTCATCCATTGACTCATTTGCCTATCAGCCATGAGTATGAGGAGCCATTAACGCCTAACCATTTTTTGCTGGGGTCATCGAGTACTGCGCAAACACCAGAGGGAACAGTCTTCGATAAGCCAGCTGTGTTTAAAAAGCAGTGGCGAATATATCGTCAGCTACGAGACCACTTTTGGAAAAGGTGGATTGTTGAGTATTTGCCTACACTAACGCGCAGGTCCAAGTGGTGCGAGTATACAAAACCTGTGGCTCCTGGTGATTTGGTCCTCATATGCGATCCAGCTGTTTCCTGCCGAGAATGGAAGAGAGGCCGCGTAGAAGAAGTATTCAAGGGAAGTGATGGAGTTATACGTCGAGCTGATGTCCGAACGTCTACTGGTGTCCTTAGGCGCCCCGTATCCAAGCTTGCTGTTCTGGATTTCGAAGAGTGAATCGAGTCGATCCACCGGGGTGGGGATGTCGCTGATGCTCATGTTTGTTATTGTATTTACTTATATTTTTTGTTTCTATTCATTTGCCCTTTTTTGTCATATTATTATCATTTGGTTGTTTATGATCATTAACTGTTATTATTGTTTGCCTATAATGATCATTTGTTTGAGTTTTTTTTAAGCCCCTTTTTTTGTCGTCATTTGTTTACGACTTACCGCAGTTCCCCCTTTGTCCGTACATTGTACTTGTGTTGGAAAGGAACTGTTAAGTTTAGTAAACAAGTACAATGTAGGGCTCCAGCAAAGCAGTTGCTCTCCTGTTAAGTCAGTTTGCTGGGGATAAAGACTGCGGTAAGTAGTGTGATATTTATTTTGTGTTTGATTTTTTATTATAATTGTAATTATTTTTTTTTGAAAATAAACCCTACCCTACCCTACCGTATTATTATAAATACACATTGCTATTTTTTTATTGGGAGTTAAATTCGCTATCCCCGCAGGAATAACTCAGGTCCCAGCCAGCGACAAATACCTCACAACTTTTTGATGTGTTAACATCAGACCGCGCAATAATTGTTCTCTCTGGTACTTGTTGTCAGAAAAGAACCACTCGTTCATTGACACGATTCGGAACAGTCGCGAAAAACCCTAAAACTTCGTTTTTCTTTGGCTTGCCCTTCGCTCAACCGACGACCGTTTTTGGTCACTCGCTCGGCTCATGTGTTAACTCGAGGCCATGGTACAATAATATCTTCATGGTAATAGCAGCGCGTGTTGTTGTTGTTGTAGGCAGCAACAACGGGCATTTTGTTTTTGTTCTATTCGCTTCAGCTTTCAAACTCTACACAAAAACATACCAACAACACAAGAATGCAAAAGAGTACAAAACAAAATTCATGTGAGTGTGACAGCCGAAGCGAAGAACCTCGTGAAACAAATGAAAACAGCTGTTCTTACGCCTTTACCATTAACATATTATTGTACCATTCTCGAGACCCTTTACTTCGTAAAAACTCGGCAAACGGTCTTCTGAGTATGGGTGTGTGTTGCGCGTGGGATAGGTCATAATTATTTGTTAAACCTAATTCCTAATTTTTTAGTTATAATCAAAAATACATACATTTGTGATGGAGATTATTTTAATGTTTTTATTATTTCATTTTATAAGCATTGTTGAGCACTGGCTATACTTATAAATGAATGGTTATTCGCTAGCAAAGTTGATCGGGTAAAGACGAGTGGTTTTCCTTTGAAGTAAGAGTAAATGTGAAGTAAGAAGTAAAAGTGGTTATTTAAAAAATATTAAAAATTATTGCACTTGTATAAAAATGCTGCCGAGCAAGGCACATTTTAGAAAATTGTGTAAATCTCAAAGGGAGACATACTTGCATTTATTATGCACAAGTATTGATTTAGAACAAAGTGAATCAACTGATGTAATTTCTGATGCCACAGAAAATGTGAAAGAACCAACACAAACTGTTATTGATTCTGACATTACAGACAATAGATTTCAGCAAAATTTGGAAGACGAAGTTTCTGGATATCAAGGAGACGCTATCAGCAATAAGACTTTATCTGATAAGTTGGGTGATTGGTATTACAGGAACAGGCAGTCGCGGAAGTGCTTTGAGGAATTATTGTTAATTTTAAAAGAAGAAAACCTAGATGTTCTGTGTAGCGCTAAACAGTTTTGTAGTAAAAATTATCGTTTGATTGTTAAAGAAATTTTTCCCGGAAGTACCTTCCTCATTTTGGTATCTCATTTTGGTATCAGTAAACAGTTGCAAAGAGTTTCAAGCTTAGTAGAAAGCTATGACGAAATTGTGGTAGATGCCAATATTGACAGACTTCCGTTGTTCAGAAGTTCGAGAACGCAATTGTGGCCAATTCTATTAAATATTATACATATTAGTCAGATAAGTGTTTTTCCTGTAGGTGTTTATGTAGGGGCAAGTAAGCCTAATAATATAAATGAATTTCTTTTAGAATTCATACAAGTATAAAATTTGGTTGCAAATGGGTTTAAATTAAGAGAAAAACTTTACTGTTTCGAATAAGAGCAATTATTTGCGATACACCAGCCAGGGAAGTTGCCTGTGGAACTGTAGGCCATACCTCATGTTTCGGTTGCAGTAAATGCAATGAAATTACTAAAAAGGTGGATGGTCTTTTAACATATTCGTCGCAGTTAGGCGATCTTATTTCTGACAATGATTTTAAAGTTAGAAAATATGAAAATAAATCACCACCAAAATCAGTTTCAAACAAATACATCTCCTTTTGAAAAAATTAATTTAGATATGACTTCACAGGTTCTGCTCGACTTGGGCGAAATGAGAAAATTTCTTATTCGAATTGTCACTAATGTAGGAACGGCTCTTAATTAAAAACCAAAATCTTGTCGAATTATGTTTATAATATTTATTAATTAAAAGTAAATTCCAGTAATGTTAATATGTTACAAAATAGATGTTTTGCAGGAGTATTTTATAACGTTAGTTTTTAGATTTCGTCCGTTCTCGTCAATAGTTGCAAAAGACTTCGTTATTCGTTGGTTTTCTAGTTTTCTATTATTATCGTTTTTCTATCCTTTCTCTTCTTGAAGGAAGTAGGGTTGTATTTTGTAGTACTGTTTGCCACTTCTGGTTGATCGGCCTATTTCATGCGATCCTACATTTGGCCATCCTGCGTGGATATTCGACCCTTTTCATATATTCAGCCACAGATGTTACTCGTCGAGGCCCTTCTCCCTCACCAACTTTTTCTACATCATATAGGTCGTGATCCGTACAACTTTATAGGATCCAAAAAACTTCGGTTTCAATTTCAATCATGGTCCGAACTGAGTACGCTTAATGGCGACAAGTTCATCTTTCTCATACATAGGCGCTTCGGTTCTTTTCCTATCAAACCCCTTCTTATTTTCCGCTTGGATTTTCGCTATATTTTCTCTAGCGGTATTACGCAATTCATCTCTTTCCTGGTCCATTTTTGCAAGGGTGCATCTAACAGCCTTTGAATGTTCTGCTGAGTTGGTAATCGCATTTCTAGTCCTATTAAAATCTTAAACGGAGAGACATTCGTACTTCTTGGTGTTGCATTATTGATGCATAGCTGAATTCTGTCAATGTACTTATACCAATGTTGAGGCGTTTCGGCACACAGTTTGGATAACAAAGATATAGCGACCTTTATAATCCGCTCAACCTGACCATTGCCGCGGGGAACTCCAGTGGCTATCAAAAGATGGTGTACATTTTGTCGTTCGCAGTACTCCCTAAAAAGATTTGAGGTGAAAGCAGTGCCGCGGTCCGACACAATCCTCTCTGGGTTTCCAAATATAGCAGACTGTATTTCCAACCTATTTACAACTTCTTCTGCGCCGGTGCTTTTTAAAACGAGTCTACTACCACCAATATGTGGTTGTATCGCTTTTGAGTCAACTCCATGGGTCCTACGTGGTCTATATGGTATGTTTTCAAAGGAACATCAGCTTTATCTATCGGTGTTAACAATCCCTCTGCTTTTCGAGATTTTGCATCACAGATAATGTATTCCACACAACCACGCACTATCTTATTCACCTTAGGTGCAATATTTGGAATATAAAACTGCTTCTCTATTATGTCTCGAGTCTTCTTAGCACCAAAATGACCCTCACGATGTGTAATTTGTATCAATTCATCCTCCATTGCAACCGGAATTACAATAAGTTCCTTGATGGGATCCTTGTATAGTAACTCGTGCTTTATGAAAAAGTCCTCATATGGCTCTCTTTCTACAATTATCCGAACCACTTTAACCCAATCGTCACTCAACTAAGCATTCTTCAATCGATGTTTAATACTATCCTCGACCAAAAGGCATGCTACTCTGCTCAGAGCGTCCACATGTCGGTTAAGTACTGGGGAATTCGTCAATTTTGTCTTGAGCTCGTTAAATGCAATTATTTGTGAATCTCCCATCTGAAATACACTGTCCTTTTTTAACAAATCTGACAATGGTCGCGCAATAAAAGCATAATCACACATAAAACATCGAAAATATGACGTGAGGTCTAAGAGACGTTGAACCGATTTCTTATCTCTAGGCATAGGACAGTTTACGATGGTTGACGTTTTTTCTCTTGATGGCGTGATGGTGGAATTTTCAATTATGTACCCCAAAAAGTTGACTCTTCTACCCAACAATTGGCATTAAATAAAAATAAATGGTTTCCCATTACATCCCATGAAGGGACTGGGGAGAACTTCTCACAATCACTGAGCTGTGCGCTTTCCAGTTTTCTCTCACTGATTGGGACCTACAGTTTTACACCGATTCCGAACGGTAATTTGAAAAGCTTTTTCATGGCTAGATACTCGATAGTGTCGCCGTCACTATGCGAGGTGACCGCCGTCGAAAGAAAATTTGAAGGTGGTCAGAGCCGGGTTCGAACCCAGGATCTCATGTACAAGAGCCGCGCACACTAACCATTGCACCACCGACGGCCACAACAATTGGCATTCTCCCACTTTATTCGTAGATTATTTCTCCTGGCAATTTCCAGCACTTTCTTCAACTTCTTAATACCCTCGTCTTCAGTCGCCGATGGAATCATAATATCATCAATGTACATTCTGATGGTCCGGTCCTGAATCAAATCCCTGAATACTGAAAATACAAATCTGGAAAATACGGCTGGACTATTGCTGATACCAAACGGAACAAACAAAAATTCGTATTGTACGTTGTGTGTGACAAACGAGGTATATTTTCGGGACTGCGCATCCACGGGCACGTGGAAAAATCCGTTTCTCAAATCCAGAGTCGTGTAAATTTTGGCCGCCAGCAATTTGTGTAAAACATCGTCCACTAAAGGCATAGGAAAATTGTCCCGGATAATCTTCTCATCAAGTTTTCGAAAATCACAGCATAGTCTCTTGCGCCGTCCTTCTTGGGTACCAAAAGAATGGGCGACGGATACTCCGACGAGCTAACCTGTATTACTCCATCATGTAACCATTCTTTGACCTGCTCCTCATAAGAAATTCGGCGCGGTCTCTGGAATATTGGTATTTCGTCCGATAAAATAATGTTCATACTAACTGGAGGTGCTTCGATTTGCTCCGGTTTATAGTTTTCCACCAAACTTCTTACCGCAACGGCATTATCCTTTGATATATGACTCAAGTCACTACTCACATCCTGTTCTACGACGGTCAGACATAAATCATCTAATTCTTCGCCAAGTTCTGCCCACTCGCCTTTGTCACCATCATTAATTCGACCACCCAATTTCCTCTCTTTGACCGTGGCGCCATTCATACTCATTTTTATATCGACGTTCTGTAGAATGTCATTTCCGATGACAGCAGGATAGACAAAATTATCGGTCACGAAGACTTTGATCCGCAATTGAAAACCATCTACAGTAACTGTATCCTCGAAGTATCCTCTAGTAAGAAGTTTGTAATCTCCCGCTGTTAAAAACGAGTTATCTTCCTGAACAAAATCTATTCTCTTCAATTTTTAGAAAACGTTAAAACGAATGATGGAAATATCGCTACCTGTATCTATAAAAGCTGGCACTTTCGTCATCTAACGAAATGGGTTTCCCTATTTCCATCAAGCCATACAAATACTCTGAAACTCTCACCGTGGTTTTTCTTGCGAGTCTGCAATGAACGATGAACTTTTGCACTCGATAGTTTTGTCCCAAACTCTTTTCTCAAAGCCTCTTTGAGTAAATGAAAACTTTTAATACCATTCTGCAATTCATTCCAATTAAGAATATCAGCATTATCCTCAAAATCTTCTAACCACAGGTTAACATCAACATTGTCGGTGCCACAAAAACTTGCAAGAGAACCTTCAATATCTCGTAACGTAAACATACTTCTCTCTCGATGTGGACTCACGGCTCGTCTGGAACTTACGTCGTCATACTCGGAATCTGAACTACACGCAGGAGGACTAAAGTGTTCCACTAATCTCTTTTGCAAATCCGCTTTTAAACCCGTCATCGACAACCCCAATTCATTCAATTTCGCCTTTAGCGCTTCTACATTTAAAGTATTTATTAGTTGGATGTCCATCTGTTCGATTATATTCAATTAAATTATGTAAAAAATTCAGTTTACCAGGGAAAAAAAGTATATCGAGAGCCTATATTCAAAATATGTCATCTTAAATTTTTGGCGCTATGAGTTTTTGATGGGAAATAACTTCCCTATGTAATACCCATCTGTGATATAAATTTCAGCTCAAAAACATAATTTGTTCTCGTTTTATCTCAATTTTTGTTAATATGCTATCTCAAAATACATTTTTTTTTGTTGGAAATAAATGCTATCTCTCATATTAAAAATACAATATTTTTGAAATAAATTTATTTATTATAAATCTACATCATATCTCATTGTAATTGACATGCTGAACACGAATCTGGTGAAATTTTTTTTATCCAATAGCTAATTTTTGAGATATTGCAGTTTTTAATCCTTTGGCGACGAATGATAGATATATTTCCTAATTTTAGTTTTTGTTGTAGTAGCTACATTTTCCAACCGATTTTTCTCTCTCTCTGATCACATTGCTATTATTGAATCTACAAATAACAACAACAACCTCCATCACTCACACCTACACTCTATAACTTCATGGGTATTTGGAAGTATAACCCATCGACTGTTGCCACTTGTGTGTATCGACAAAGGATAGATGTCATTAGACGTCAATGTCGGTTAATGTCAAATGTGAAATGTAATAAAAATCAAAAATTGGTGACTTAAACAATAATTCATAATTATTATCAATTTACGTGAAATTTATAACTACAAATTGGGTAAGTTATCCTCTTAATGTATTTACACATAAATATATAAAATACCCAATATGGTTTAGTATGATGGATGAACATACTTGGAACGGCAATGCTCTACAACTTATAGAGCAAAAGTATCTAGAAAAGGGCCATACCCAGATGGAGTGCGATAGCGCTCATGCCAAAATAGAGAAAAAATTGAAAAACAACTCGGTTTATTTGCCTATTGATTATGTACATTATACTAAAGAAGCTCGAAAAACCGTTAAAATTGATGACAAGATCATAAAAAAACCTTTCGATGCAGTTTATTTAAACCACGACTTTTTTAAAGATTATAATGACAGCCAACTACTTCGTTTTAATAGTATAAGACCTGCCAAAGACAAAAATGATCCAACAGTATCACAATTACGTTCGCTTATTTATCTCCCAAACGGCAACGTCAAATTTAAAATTAATTTCGACGATGAATACACTGATATACCGTGTCGAATAAAAAAAATATGGAGGCAAGCAGGAACCAAATCCTTTGCATTCTGGACCACTTCCAATACAACCAAATAAGTTTAAACATCTACAAGAATTAAAAAAAGTTATTCCGCAAGAATATCATTACTTTTACGATAACTTATGCCAGAAATAGTATAAACAAACATCATTATAACATCAGTTTTTATTATGTATTATCTTTTTTTTTGCATTTTTTGTTATGTTTTTTCCTTTGTTATACCTAATATTCAATAAAACATCTTATTAAATGGTTAATTAATAAATATTGTTCAAAAAATCGTATTTTTATTTTCCGACAAAATATGCTATCTCTTAAAAAATATTTGTTTTTTGATGTAATAAAATATGCTATCTCAAAAAAATACGCAATCAAGTGCAAAATATCAAATTTTTTTCACAGGTATAAATTAGCCGCAATATTTAAACAAACTTATGGAAGGCACATTATTAATTTTTTCAATAATAAGCGAAATAACTAGTTTTTAAGCTCTCCTGAGAAATTGAATTTTTTGAGATAGCATTTATTGAATATAGGGTCTCGATATGTACATAAGTAGTTATTTGAAAAGTTATCAAAAAATTGAGATAGAAATGTATGAATACTAACGTGAAACTATATACGTACAAAAGTGATTAAAATATGATTTTCAATAGTACAGCACTCGCGCTAACTTGAACTAATTAAAACCAGTCCAGTTCAAGATAGTGAATTTGTTGGTATTTGTTCAAGTTAGAAGATGGTCCATTGGCAGAAAAATATGTTCAAGCTAGCGAGTATTCAAGTTTGCGAGTAGCCAAGTTAGCGCGAGTGCACTGTATTTTAAATATAAAATTATTAGAAAAGTTGTCTGAAGAGTTGCTTTCGTTTTTATTAAATCATTCAAATAAAATCCCAAACTCTATTGTGGAAATTAACACAACCACACACAAAAGCAATTCTTCATCCTATTCGAAATCAAATTAAATTATCTGAAAACAAAATGTATTCAAAATATTATTAGAATTTACTCTGACTTCCTTCAGCTTGCCACAGCAAATCTTCTCTTATATGTATATGCAAAGGTTTCTCTCTCTTCTCTGTACTTGGCTATTCTCTTTCTTCACACACTCTGGCATACAAGGGTTGAATTCAATCAACCAGTAGTCCTCTTAACGTTTTCAATTTATATTTGTTATTACTTTTACTTTCAAATAATTCTATCTATTGTCGTTTGATTTTGCTTCGTGTTTGGTTTTCCCTTTTTGTTTTGTTGGAAGGTTTACTTCTCCTTCTTACAACTCGTTGATATTTTTACAAATTATTACCAATTACAATATGAGCTTTTAGCACACTGTCTCTTTAACAGACTGAGTGCTCTTTCCAACTAGAAATATACGCTCTCTATTTTAGCTTTTCATTGATCAGTCACTTTAAAGTTTTTCGCTCGCCGTAAACTGCTCGTTGAAATTGTGAAATAACGACGCAAACTCAAATAAAAAAGCTATTCGAATGAGAGCTTTTATATACACTCTAGAACTTTCTAAACTCCAGCTCAACACATTCAAATCATTTCATTTTGATGAGTGTAATGATTAGACACAACTGAATCACTCAGATAATAGTGTAAGCTCACGCACTGTTGGTAATTTTTGTTTTTACTCCAACAGTTTTTAATGTCTACTCAGGATCTTTTTCCTTCACTCAGATTATCCTTTTATCCACTCAGGCTGTTTTCCTGCTGCCCACACAGGGTCTTTTCATATCCACTCAGGATAAATAAACTAATGCCATGTTCCCACTACAGCGCCAATTACGTAATTCGCTTTTTGAATTACTATTCTGAGTTACCCCGTTTCCACTACACACACATAATTCGATCTGACAGTTGTTTACTTTTTTTTTGTCTCGTTTCAATAATTTTGAGAATGGTAACAACAAAATGTGAGTACGTATTATAGAAAATATTTCTGGATATCCAACAACCTTTATATTTATTTTCGTCTCCTCCATTAACTTCGCAGTGGCCAATAGTTTTCTGGTCATCACACTTTTATTTTAATAATTTACTATTTTGCATCCATTGTATATTATTTAGTTTTTTTTTCTTTGCTTTTATATTTTTTTGTCCGCTGTTTCGATAAACTTTCGATAAAAATTAGTGAAGACAATGATTTGTTCGTAATTCATAAGGTAATTCAAACTGAATTACCTACAAGCAAAGGTAATTCGCTCCCAAACTTTTGTATGGTGAATTACGTAATTCGGTTTGTAATTGGTGATTGAATTACGAATGAGAGAGCGAATTACGAATAATTCTGTAGTGGAAACAAGGCATAAAATCGTTCACATGCCTTAAATAAGACAACCACTTAGATCAAAATCACTCATACTTTCTGTTAAACTCTTTGCCATTGAGTTAAATGTTTTGCACTTTGTGACCACTCAGGTTAGTGCTGCGACATCGACCTCAAAACAAGTAAGAGACATCGATGTCGATAACACATCGACCTCAAAACATCGATGTTTTCCAACATCGATGTTTTTAGGGATGTTTCATTTTTGGTGGCTTTTTTTAGAAATCGAGGTACCAAAATTGAAACAGAAGAGGTAATTTACACCACTGGTCACAAACATCGATGTTTCTTCGATCATCAATGCTTTTGCCGATGTTTTGTATTTGCTGCAATTCTCTTTTAGATATGTGTTATCAACATATAAATCACCCTTTTCCCCGATATAAAGGTGAAAAACTACAAAACTTGATTAAAATAAATTGTTTCCCATTACATCCCATGTTTAACCAACTACGCATAATGGTGGTGGTTGGCGTCTGGCGGCGAATAAATGGGCAAATATAAACAATTCGAGTTTATATTAATATTTTATGGTTTATATTTCCTTATATTAAGGCAATTTGTTACAATCGTCACACAGAAAAACATCGATGCAAACATCGATATAAACCATCGATGTTGGAAATACAGGTTGAACTGTAAAAAGTACTGATGTCGCAGCCCTAACTCAGGTCATTTCTCCGGTTGCCAGAATATTCTCTAACTCGGCATTCCACGAACTCGAAACACGAAAGCTCATTCCGGCTGGAGCCCCCAAAATGTAGGAACTGCTCTTAATTAAAAACCACAATTTTGTCGTATAATGTTTATTAATTAAAAGTAAATTCCAGTAATGTTAATATGCTACAAAATTGATGTTTTGCAAGAGTATTATAACGTTAGTTTTTAGATTTCGTCCGTTCTCGTCAATAGTTGCAAAAAGACTGTTCGTTATTCGTTGGTTTTCTAGTTTTCTATTATTATCGTTTTTATGTCTTTCTCTTCTTGAACGAAGTAGGGTAGTATTTTTTAGTACTGTTTGCCACTTCTGGTTGATCGGCCTATTTCATGTGATCCTACACTAATAATAGCAATTTTACTATCAGTAAAGAAAACAAAAGCGAAATTTCTATTAATTTGAATAATCTGGCTAAATTTATTCCTAAGGAATTTGCTCGCCGTCCCAGAATATTAGATGAAATATTTCATTGGAAGGCAACTGAATTTCGACAGTTTTTATTGTATACGGGAATAGTAGTATTGAAAGATCGAGTAAACGACGATATATACTATGAATTTCTGTTGCTCCATTGCGCTTCCAGATTGCTTTCGTGCCCTAGAACTTGCCAACGAAACACTGAGAATGCTCAAGTGGTGCTTGCACTTTTCGCAGGGAATTTTCCCGCAATTTTCGTGCACAACAGTGTTCCTACAACGTACATGGACTTTTACATCTAAGTGAATGCATACAAAAATTCGGACCTCTTACACACTTTTCTGGGTACCCATTTGAAAATTATCTCCAAATCCGTAAAAACTACGTAAAGAAACTTTCAAAAATTTTGGAACAAATATATAACCGGATACAGGTTGAAAACATTATTAAACATGAAAAAGACACAAAATTCGTTATAAAAAACAATATTGTTTTTAGTCTTACTACTAAGCAATATTTTTTTTCAATTAAGCCTCCTAATAATTTATGTGCCATTCGACCCTTTATTCCTAATTTGATAACAGGCTTTATTAACACAGGAAGAGTTGCTGTGAAGGGTAAAAGATTCAAGTCTGTAGAAAGCTTCTTGAACGAGCAACTTGATTCATTTAAATTGTTAGGTACTTGTTCAGTTGATCTCAGCTGTATAGATGAAGAGGAATATTTTCAAATATCTGACATCGAGTGTAATGCATTAAACACATAGACGACAGCAAGCTGCACGACGACTGACTTCAAATGTCGTTGGCGACATTTATCGTTGTGTAGCCACCTTTATAAATATTGTGAAAACGGCAGCTACAGCGTAAACAGCAAACAAACAAACGATTTATGTTCTACAAAATAATTTATTGAAAAGAGTATGTATTTGTTTTTGTAATTTCTTTTCACGAAGTACATGCATATGTTTTATTTTCATTATAGTTTGTTTATTAATGAGTGGATTAGAATACATTCCGAAGAGGCAGGAAATATTTAAAAGGCGAAGCCATATTTTGGCATACCCCCGGACGAAGACCGGCTACACAAGAAATCTTTATATAGCGAAATTATATTTTAGCATACCAAGAAGAAATAAAAATACATTCTGTTTTTCACTGAATATGTGTGGTTTTTTTACAAAACGTGAAAAATTGAATGCGAGTTTGGGTTTGTGCACCTTGAACGCGCATAGTACAGCAATAATTTTTTCTGGGCAGAAAATTTTTCAATTCAGAATTATTTGTTTCAACTACGCTATCCACCAAAAAAAATTCGAAAGCCGGCTGATAAAACATTTAATAAATCCCAAATTGTTTGACACAAATTTTCAGTTTTTAGTTAAACGCCTTTAATCTCCAAATTATTACAACTACTTTAATGCATTACCAACACTGTATCTGATATTGTCGCCTTTCAAAATAGAAATTAGTTTATATTGGCGACAACTGCAACGGTCGTTGTGCCGTCTTGCTGCTGTGACGCCGTCAAAGTAATCATTTTCATATAAACGTGTGTGTTTTAATTTTGACAGGTTGTCGCTCGTAGCTTGCTGTCGTCTATGTGTTTAATGCATAAGCTTGTAGGTTTGCCAAAGGGAGACAAATTTGTTTTGCTCCCTCTATTGCATGGATGCATATAAAATAACGATTAATAAAATCACCATTATCACAATTAGGTGATATAATAATAAAAAAAAATTATAAATTAATAGCGCATATTTCAAATATTAAAATGGACAAATGGACTCTTCGCCTAAACCACTAAAACGACTCAACATGAATTCTCTAAGTAAGTAATGAATTTTTTGATTTTTTAAAAGCAATAATTCTATGTTTCGGTTTATTAAATTCTCTTTTTAGATGTGTACCAAAGTGAGTCACACGAAAACAGTGATATACCCAATTGCCTTTCTTGTAGTAACGTGTTAAAGTCGGTGGAATCAAACACCTCGGAAATAAATAGTAAGATAGAAAAAATTTAAATAAAATCAACAGATATTTTGAATCTTTTTACCATATTAGATAGCATAAATGAGTTCAAGACTACAATGCGACTGCACAACGAGGCTATTATGGCAGCATTAGCCACTCAAAAAGTTATTACTGAAAATTTGGTCAAACAAGATAGAAATATGGAAAACATCAGGAGTTCTATTCCAATCAATACAGCCGCAGATTTGGGTGCCCTAAATGATTTGATAAACGACGACAATCGTCTAACATACGTAAGTTGTTTTTCCAATCTATTTCTATTCTATTGTGCTCTTTCCTCCTTAAAAAAGATTGTTAGTAAATTAATTTTTAATTTTTTTCCTTCTTTTCTACAGGTAAATACAATGAAAACATTGTTGAAACGGAAACTGCAAAATTCACTAGGTGAAGTCTTCTCAACAGATCTTACAGTTGAGTTTGACATCGATGGCACAAATGGAAAGAAGCGGTTTAAGGACTTCGGAAACGTTTTCGATGCCATAATGGACGCCTTGCGATCGCTTTCAACAACAGATCCTGATAAGGAATTACGAAATCCCTTACATATCATAAAAAAGGCACTTCCACAATGTGTGCATTAAAAATAAATCAATGAAATAGCATTACAATCTTTAATCGTAAGTGCTTTCACTTCACATTCCCATAAAAATTACTGTTTGAAGTACCGCGTTTGACGTGTGTATATGCAATGTCAAACATATTTTACTAATCCATTCACATTGTTGGTCAAACCGCTTGATATGTGTACATAAGGCAATCGCAACAATAAAAATAAAAAAAAGTTTTGGAAAGATTTTTTGCTTACTTTGCTCACTTACTGACCCTCAGTAGCTGAGCGACGAAGGGTTCTGTTCGTATCAACCGGTCAGTAAGAGACCGATTCCTGTGTTACGCTCAACCTGAGACTCGCTCAGTGTCACCGCTACACAAGAAATCTTTATATAGCGAAATTATATTTTAGCATACCAAGAAGAAATAAAAATACATTCCGTTTTTCACTGAATATGTGTGGTTTTTTTTACAAAACGTGAAAAATTGAACGCGAGTTTGGTTTTGTGCACCTTGAACGCGCATAGTACAACAATAATTTTTTCTGGGCAGAAAATTTTTCAATTTAGAATTATTTGTTTCAACTACGCTATCCACCAAAAAAATTCGAAAGCCGGCTGATAAAACATTTAATAAATCCCAAAATGTTTGACACAAATTTTCAGTTTTTAGTTAAACGCCTTTAATCTCCAAATTATTACAACTACTTTAGTGCATTACCAACACTGTATCTGATATTGTCGCCTTTCAAAATAGAAATTAGTTTATATTGGCGACAACTGCAACGGTCGTTGTGCCGTCGTGCTGCTGTGACGCCGTCAAAGTAATCATTTTCATATAAACGTGTGTGTTTTAATTTTGACAGGTTGTCGCTCGTAGCTTGCTGTCGTCTATGTGTTTAATGCATAACATCTATAGGCGCGGGTAGGGACTAAATTCACAAAGTGAATCCATCCAAACACAATTTGTCCGTCTGCGATCACACAGATTGTCCGACTGCGATCATACAGATTGTTTGGCGTTAAACTCCTCCGAAACGGCTGACAGATTTGTATGAAATTTTGTGTGCATATCGGGTAGGTCTCAAAATTGCCCACCATCTATTTCTCATACCCCTAACTGATAAGCCCCCCCCTGTATAGAACACAAATATGTCCGACGGTGAAGCACAGATTGTCAGACTGCGAAAAAAACACACTGATGTAGCGGCAGCGAATAGTAGTCTTGTGTGGGTGCGGGGCACTCTCAGACCAAAGAGAATAATGACGTTTATACGTATATAAAAATGAGATTGCAAGAGAGCAACGAGGCTTTTTCTTTGCTCCATCATGCACGGTTAAATTAAAAGTCCACAATGGTCTCTTGTAAAAAACAAAGATGCTCGTAAATACGGAGTTGGGAGACATTATTGCAAGTCAAATGTGAACATTTTTATATTTTCATTACTTTTTGCGAGTTCCATGTCTTTTTTCTTGGATTCATACGAAAAGTCTGCATCATCGTGGAGTTTTATTTTGTTGTAACTTCAGTAAATCTTTTGCACCTTCGTTAGCAGAGTTTATTATTTTGGATTTAAAGAGTTCGCATGTATTACACAGATCAAGCTGAGGTTTCTTAAACTTTATGTCTAGGGTTGTAAATATATCTCTGTATTTTGACTTCGATACGCAATCCGACGTTCAAAATTTAATTGAGTTGTATGGCGACAAGTTATTTTCAAAACACTCCGCCCGCTCTGCATTAGTCGCATGTTCGTTCTACTGGAGGTATAGAAGACCGTCCCCGATATGTCCGCCCACCTACCGTACGGACACAGGAAGTCATCAAAGCCGTCAAAGAAATAACTCAACGAAATGCTCTCCGGAAACATTTAACAATTCCCTGTTCCACAACCAGCCGTGGGCTTTCCAACAAGATTCAGATCACAAGGCTAAACCGACACAAACCTGGCTTTGAAACATTTTGTCAGCTTTAATATGCTCTGAAGAATCACCCTCTGGTAGCCCTGATCTGAACCCTCTGGATTACAAATTGTGGACCGTTTTAGAGGACACGATAGATACCCCAATAGTGATTCTCTTAAGACAGCTCTGGTTCTTCCTGTAGCCAATTTTCCAATGGATGAGGTGCGTGCAGCTATTGATGATTGGCCAATGCGACTTAAGCCGTGCGTGAAGGCCAAGGGCGGACATTTTGAATGAAACTTATCTTTTTGTTTACAATACATTTCAAGAAATGTATAAAACAAATATATAAACAAACAGTATTTACATATGTTCCTACTATGTACATATGTATAATACAAGTCATCAAAATCTGTTTCGTGGAAAATGTCTTCATCGTCAATTATTTGGGTTGGTTGTTGTTTAAATGGTGACGATTTGTCATCATGCATAGCAGTGCAACACGAAAAAATATAACCATATACGGACACCACTACGTGATAAAAGACCAAAAAAAAGACCCCTGTCTCCCAGTTTTGCCCAAAGTCCTCCAGGTTTTTTTTATGGGCCCCCAAAGAAGTGGGGCCTCGATGTCATTTTTGCAAAAAGTGATCATTTTATCAAGCTCATATCTTGCAAACCGTTCGGAAAGTTGTAGCTCTTGTCATAAAGAACAAAAAAAATCAAAAAAAAACTTCATCTTCAGGGTCAAAATCGCGAAAACCTTAAAAAATGAGCGAAAAATCGCCCAAAAAGCGTATTTTTTATTTTCCGCTTTTACGAACAAATTTACTTTATGAAAAATGCGCCAATTTTCTTTGGCCTGGTAGGGCTTACAGCGCTGATTAAAACCCGAAAGTTTTTTTAAGGAGGCCGATCCAACTTCTTGAGATATAGGCCTTCATAGCTTGAGTATATAATCGCTTATATCTCACCCATTTCTAATCCGATCTGACGCTATAAATCTGTATATAAATATGTTAATTTTTATTAACTCATTGGGGCAAATTAAAAAAAAAGATTTTTTAACCTCAATTTTTTAATAAAAATCTGGTTTTCTCAAAAAACAGCCATAGTAAACTTATTTCTTCCTCGACATAAGTTCAAGCTTCACTTCACTTCAAGCACAACACTTCAAGCTTTTTTTTAAGGTATAATACTCCGCATTAACCCTTCTAAGACCGGAGATAGTGAGGATTTGTAACAAAAGTACTTTCTGGGAGCCAAAATTTCGCTTAAAAACAATTGAAGTGTAAGAAAATAAGCGATTTCTTAAAAAAAATGTTGCTTTCCAAACCTTTAGACGTATATAATTGTCAGTGAGGACGCCCAGTGTGTGAGTGCACTGTACCTTCACTGATAGTAAGTGCATTCTAATAAAAATTCTCAAGCTGGTGGGTGAGTTCCCGTGCCCAAACTATTAAACAACTGCCTGGAAGCAAACATCTGCATTGAATTCACATAAAAACAACCCAAAATATTAAAAAAAAATACCTGGAAACACATTGGAGCTCTTGTCATAAAGATGAAATTGTGAGCATATAAAATCAAAAAAAACTTCTATCAAAAAACTACCTGGAAGCAAATATCTGCATTGAATTCACAAGGGACTCAGCACACAATATAAAAGCGACACGACGTTCACATCGAGGCATTACACAGCGCGACGTCAACGAGAGCTCAGCGGTGAAAGTTATAATGTAAAAGTGAAAGTAAAAAAAGTGACAGTGCTACAGCATAATTCGCACACAACATTGACAATTTCAATATGCAGTGTGAAAATATTGATTTATTTTGCTACGTTTGCGGTCATCAAATCAGAAAAAATAGTTCTACAACATTGCAAAAGAAAAGAATCTTTTAACTAGTGCATTCAAGAAAGCATATAAGTTGTTTTTCGACGAAGAAGACTTGACCGGTGAAAATTGCACACCTAATACAATGTGTCGCCAATGTTATATCACTCTCATGGCATGGTTGAGTGGAGGCAAACATAGTATGAAGTATTGTAAGCCGGTAAACTGGATTAATCTCCCAGGTGATCATGATGAAACCAGTTACTATGCATGCGTAAATTACACATGTGGTCTAAATCGATATGCTGAGAGGAACAAAAATTATAAAGCAACTGTAACAGCCACACTATCAGTGCTTGCACCTGAAAATTTTGTATCACCAAGGCCGCCAACTCCAGATCGTAGTACAGAATGTACAGGAATGACTAGAGCAAGTGGTGTTACTTATGAAGATTTATTTGATACCGATTATGAGCCCCAACAGGGAAGAGATGGACCACAACTAATAACACAAATGGAAATGGATTTCATTGTGGCCATATTGGGACTATCCCAGCGACTTTAAAGCAAAGAAAACTCACACATGGTAATGTGAACTCTACGGCGCACAGAGGGATTTTGCCGGCAAAAATACCCTTTTTCGAGTGTCAAATATCAATAATGTAATGATGCAGTTTTGTAGAGAATTGTGTAATTAAGAGAATTAAATCATTAGTTTTTTTCAACAAATTTTGTTTTTGTACAGAAAAAAGGCGGCAAAGTCAACAAAATGAAACTCTGCAGTAACCTGCCTCAGATTTGCATGCACTTCAATGGACTGGAAACATAACTTATTTTTGTCGTATCGATTTGTAATATGTATAGTTGAAAAATATGGTATTTATACATTAAGTTTTAAGAAAAAATAATTGAATAACAATAAAAGATTAAAATATATTCATGCTTTTATGATGACACTCAAAAAACTAAGTGTTTTTAGTTTTTCTTGGACTAAAAAAAGGTGGTCGTTATCGATCGTTGTGGTCTGGTTGCTAAAATGTGAAAGGTGGGAGTGTATTCTTTTGATTTCATAAATAAAATTCCCATAATATTTTATGCTGTTGTACAAAGTTATAAATTTTATAAACAAAGAGTCACGAAATTTCATTACAGAAATGGATGTAAACACCATATAAAATGGTGTATACTTGTAGGCATATGTGTTTTAATGCTGTCGGTAATAGAAACGTTAGTTAAAGTTTTTTTACAGCGGTTGTGTTTTATATATCATATCCCTAAAAGTATGCACTGAGAAATGCTGAAAAATTAATAAATTTCGATAATTTTATAGTACAAATTTGACTTTTATTTGGAATGATTGGTTAATTAAAAAAAAAAACGGTAAACTATGGTCCCCTATTTTTTTTTGCAAATATTCAGCTGACATATTAGGCTTTAGCTATTTATATAGATGTAAGTGCTGATTTACATCCATCACAAACTACAAAGAATTATATCTGTGTTTTCGAAAATTTTGAAAAATGAAAATTTGTATATGGGCGTTGGGAGTGGCACTTAAATTTTTAATATAATTGAGGACTCAAATGCAAGCACTGGCAGTAATTTTTATATGGGAGGTAGGCGTTATATGGGAGGTTATATGGGAGGTAGGCGTGGTTGTGGGCGGATTTGAACAAAAACTTGTTTATATGTGCGAAATTTCAAAGCCCTAGCTCGATTCCTTCTAATTTTTGCCGCGTCTTGTTTGAAGAAATCCCACTGTTCGGCGTACGGCAAGCTTAATTTCAGAGCCTCTACACTCTATATGATGACAATTCGTTCGCTTACTGCATCGATGTAAAAGCTTTGGTGGTAAAAATGGGAATGAACTACATCGCTAGTGAGTGGAGATTATTTATTGATGGTTCTGTTTCAAGCTTGAAAGCAGTGTTGTTGCATGTGTCGAATCGAAAACCTTCCATTCCGCTAGCGATGGGTATTAACATGAAAGAAAGCTATGAAACATTGAAAGATATAATGGAAAAAATCAAATACTACGAAAATAAAAGGAAGATTTGCTGTGATGTGAAGGTCAGCAACATTTTGCAAGGGATCATCGATAAGGGCGGCTTTCCAAAATTCTTTTGTTTTCTTTGTAATTGGGATTCGCGCTCACCTCTGAATCAATACCAATGTAATTCGTGGAGACCAAGAGGAAGTGTGGAGGAACAAATGAAACAACATAAACTGAGGAATGCACCTTTAATAGACAATACTCAAGACATCTTGTTGCCACCACTCCACATAAAATTGGGAATTGTTAAAAAATTCATCGAAGGGCCGTTATAAACTGCCCAAACGCATTCGACTATTTGAAAAGCGTTTTCCCAAAGCGTAGCGATGACAAAATTAAAAAAGGTATTTAAAACGAATTTTTGTTCACCTCATTGTACTATTTTCACTTTGTTAATGTTTTCTTTTCTGTCTTCATTTAACAGGCGTACTTAATGGCCCTGACATTAGAAAGCTATTCAAGAGCAACTTTGAATCATCGCTTCATGATTATAATCATTCAATGGCATGGATTTACCTTCAGCGTGTATGCATCAGAGTCTTGGGAGGGGATCGAGACGCGGAACCGGAGGCAAGATAATGGGTGAAAGAAATGCTGTATTATTTTGAGAAAATCGACACATCGATGACATTAAAGCTGCATTTTCTCCATTTTCATTTTGACGATTTTATCAAACAACTGCCTACCGAATACGATTAGCAAGGAAAACGGTTTCACCAAACCACAGTGCCCATGGAAAAACGGTACAAAGGCAAAAAACTCGACGCATTGCTTGCAGAGGTAATATCAATTTTATTGATGCATTGTTTTACATTCCTTTTTTGATTTCTTTTCTAATTCATTTCAGGTATGTTGGTGGAGTCACAAGATCACCCTGTATGATGTTAATGAAGTATCTGAAAAAGAAAAAGCTGATGATGGAGGGCGGTCTGGAAGTAACGTGCCTGTGGACACCATAAGTTCTGAATCAGAGTCAGATTCGGACGATTTGGATCCACAACTTAAGAGAGTGCGATTTGCAAGTCCAGGGCCATCAACATTATAAACATAATACGAATATTTTTTTTTATAATTTTTGTAATAGATAGCATAGTATTGTAGTGCCATCCCTGCTGAGACTACTAATCCCTACACCACTGAATCATTATTACTAAATATCCATGCTACTACTCTTTGTTACAACCCTAACTCTAAATGTCAACCCATACCACCTAAGGACTAAGATTCATAAAATCAGTAATAGTATAACAATGAAACCTGCAACATGCCTTTTCACTTACGGGAGAAGGCTTTATAGTATCTCAATGTTGAAGTAAAGCAAAAACTAATTAAATTAAAAAATGTTCGGGAAATTTTTCACATTTGCGGCTATCTAAGGGCTACCTGAACGGTGTTAAGAATCATTCCTAGGAAGTTCATATGTTCTAGAAAGTTGTTTATTGAGATCTTAGGATCATTCTTGTAGTTGATTGTGTCCTTGAATTTTGAACGGTTTGCTACCTATGGACCTGAACAGGGGAAAAAAGGTCAAAAAAAATTTAATTTTTTAAAGTTTTTTGCGATTTTGATGATGAAGTTTTTTTTGATTAACAATTCTTTAAGGCAAGAGCTACAATTTTGCCTCAGAGAGTAAATCAAAATTCCTAACGGTTTGCAAGATATGAGCTTGAGAAAATTATCACTTTTTGAAAAAATGACACCGAGGCCCCAACTTCTTTGGGGGCCAATAAAAAAAACCTGGAGGACTTTGGGCTAAACTGGGAGACAGGGGTCTTTTTTTTTTGCTCTTTTATCAGGTAGTGGTGTCCGTACATGGTTATTTTGCCATGACTTAAAAAATTACACACTGTGTGGTTTTGACATTTCCGTTCGCATAGATGACAGCGAAAATTGTGGATTCCGATTTTGTAAACACACAACCACACAATAACATTTAAAACCAGGGATAAGAACGAACGTGAGTGACTGGCTTTGGTCCGTTTGGGGTTTCTGTCGAGATCGTGGATAAGGCATTTTTTCTACATATCTCCAATAAGTAAATTTCATTATGTTAAGATTTACTTATTTTAGCTTATACTTCAACAGACTTCGTCTTTGAAACGAGAATGTAGTGCTTTGAAAATGTGGCTTTTAAAGCGGAAAGTTTAAAATTTAGGAAGTAAGTGCCAATACCGTCTACCCAGATAGCCATGTTGAAATAGTTCATTTTTAAACTACAAGCATATGTTAAATTATGACAGATTTTGCTATTATTGTACTATTTTATTTCAGTTTATAATCGTAATAAGTAAGAGCATTGCTGTCAGAGCAGGATCAGATAACAGGAGAAGATCCAGGTTTTGAGCCTCTCTAGAACATCTCCCTGTATTTAATAGTTGGATCCGTGTGAACTCAGAATTTCTCGCTTCCAGTGCCGCTTCGGTAAGTTCACCCAGTGAAAGAATATTTGATTCTAGTATGTCACGCCCATGACAGACAAGTTTGTGACCGGTAGGTGTTAGTAACCTAGATTCATATAAAGCGCACAGCCGTTTCAAGGCGACGATTTCATAAAATTTAAATTTAATTGAATTTATAGGATGTTTACCGATTATTGCTGACAATAATACGTGGAATTTGCGAAGGACCTCTTCATCGAATTCAGTAATTTTAGATATTTCATAATTTTCAGAAAATCTTCTAGACGTATTGCCATCGTTTGAACTTTAATGTCCCACTTATGTTTTGTCAATGTTAAATGTCTTGAAATTCCATTTTTATTCTTCTTTTTTCGGCTGCCCTCATTTCAATGAACTGCGTGTTATTTCTAACATTTGCCATTTGATTTCCCGGTTGGTTTCTATACTTAAGATTGTACGCAAGATGAAGAATGTATTCCATAAATCGTATACGGACATTCAATGGAGATATACCAAATCCTAGAAACTCCTTTTTAATAGCAGTATTAGTATTAACATCAACTGGAATTTTGGAGAACTCTGATTTTTTCAATCCGCATAGTGAACATTTGCAGGTAGTTTCCGTTATGGCATTGTATACTTTTCCATCAATCATTGTAAGGTGAAGTTCGACGTGTATATTAATGTAGGAGTTAAATTATCAACTGAATCTTGCATGGTTCTGATCCAATTTTCAGTGGCTACTTTATGTTCTTTCATGTATTGAAATTTGATCGGTCTGCAAATTTGATCGTTCCGAAGCTCCTTCAACGTAGAGTGGAAAGTATACCAACGCCATCTTCGCAATCCGATTTCTGTGAAATGGAAGCTATTGCGCTCATGTTGGAACTGGGCTTAAGTCGAAATAAATATGTGATACTAAGGGGGCCCTTAGACCTGTGGATATGTTGCAGCGACTTCAAGTTTGCATCAACTTATCCATGGTGTACAAATTAGTTGAGGTCAAATCAAACCGATTTTGATCTTTTGAAGTTGATATCGACTTATCCATCAGTGTAAAGGGAAGTTGAATCAACATTCATACGCATTTCGAAGAGAAACGTTCATGACGCAACATTATCAGCAAAATGTAAATAAATGAACCAAAAAATACATAACATAAACGTTTTCGGAACAATATAAACGAAATAAAGATGATTTTTACAGTTATTTATAAATATTTCAATAAAATAAAAATAGTGTTCTTTTTTAAAATTAGTGATGTTTTGCAGACATTTGATGAGAAAATTAAGTTTCATCAACTAGTTTGAGAGTGTAATGGCAAAATCGCAGTTGATGTGTAGTTGTCGGAGTTGATGTCAACTTGAAGTCGAGCAACATATCCACAGGTCTAAGGACCAATTACTACCATCATACCAAGCTCTGAAAAAAGAAAGAAACTATTGTACCATCACCTACTGAAATCACCATGGAAGGAGCATCCTTTGAATTGTCACAATTTCTCGAAAATACGGCATCAAGACTTGTTGCTACGTTTCCTAAGAATGAAGCTATGGAACTCAACAAATCTGACCTCACCTTAATTGTCACATGGCAGTGTGATGGATTATCCGCATGGACATAGAATAACACATGCCATAGAAGCTTTTATTCGCTCAATAAATTAAACGTCATAGGTACGATGGAAAGTAAACATTGGATGGTGGAAAATATGGGTTCAATAATACCAGATAGTGGCAATAGTATACAGCGATCAACAAAGGAACAACAACCGAATTTCGTGTTTTTGTGGCAACCTAGTATGTGTACAATACAAATGTATAAAAAAAAAAAACCGTTTCCCATTACATCCTATGAAGGGAATGGGGAGAGCTTCTCACAACCAGTGAGCTGTGCGCTTTCTAATTTTTTCACTCACTGATTGGGACCTAGAGTTTTTACACCGATTCCGAACGGTATTTTGAGAAGCTTTTTCATGGCTAAATACTCGATAGTGTCGCCGTCACTATGCGAGGTGACCGCCGCCGGAAGAATTTTTTTTTTAAGGTGGTCAGAGCAGGGATCGAACCCGGGATCTCAAGTACAAGAGGCGCGCTCACTACCCATTGCACCACCATTGCACCGAATGTATACCAACGATAAAAGTAAAAAGAAGTGCAAAATACATTTAAATTTTTCAGTTCTACACCAAAAAGGACATGAAAAAGTTAAGTGAACATATTTTGTAACTCCACCTGGTGTAACTTAATTTTAAATTTAATTGCTCTCATTTCCACAAACCTACGATGAAGAGTGAGAAATGAAACGTCAGATGAGAGAATAAGTTTATCTATGTATGTGATATTCTATGCGCATGGATAAGTGCTACAAAAGTGTGTTCTTGGCTAAGCCACGACTCTCTGTCATCGACATCTGACTTTGAAACTACCGCTAAATATGTGTGGAAAAATTCAACACCAGGATCAAAGGCTCTTGCACACCGATCATATTTCAATACATGACAGCAAATAAAGTAAAATTGCATCAGTACCATTAAATATTCATTGATAATTTAAATCCTCTGATTATTGGAATATATGTATGGCTACTACATTAATATACCCTTCGAACTTCACCTTACAATGATTGATGGAAAAGTAAACAATGCCATAACGGAAACGGAATCTGCTAGACTTTTTCTTGTGGGTTTTCATTAAGTCGCAGATCTATGCCATAAATATGAGTGCCCTCAGCCAGCATAGCCATCCTCATCGTTCAAATTTAGTCTGATATACACCGAAGTCTCGGCAGTCATTTGAATGACGGCTTATTCCCCACGTAATGTTCTTGATATCGCTTTCAAATAAAACAAAAAATTCGGTGACATCTTACACGCAACTTGTTTTAACCCGAAGAAAACGATGTTGTTAGTGCAGTTTTGATGAATGCCAGCATTGCCTGACATTTTTGTTTTTCTGTTCAATCTCTGGTTGTACTCAACCGAATTCCGTCGAAAGGCTCCATGTCTTTCATATGTTTTTGTGATCGAGAATAGTTTGTTGCGTATATCCAAGTGTTTTGAAGCAATCATACATTTGCTATAAATACATATTGCCTTGGACTCGTCATTGGGGGTTTAGCCACTTAAGAGGGTTCTGCTCCCCATATGCTATTTTTGGGTGTCTCTCGACCCAAAAATTTATAAGTATTAAGCGTAATAACCAATGCAAAAGGAGAAGTAAATGGTCAACGATGTTAAACGGTACAAGCAAAAGAATTTAACATTCTTTACCAAATTGGTGTCGTATAGAAACCGGGCTAAATAAAATCTCAAAACGCGTGCTCATTACCCGTTTTTCCAAAAAATCGCAAATGAATTTTTTTCGCGTTTTACAAGGTCGAAAAGTTCTAAATCTAGCCCCAAAAGAGCTAAGCTGATAATGATACTGTTACTTATTACGAAGATGAACTTCATGATATACAAGAAACCGATGAATATTTTACTGAAATAAAATAGTACAATAGTAGCAAAATCTGTCATAATTTAAAATATCCTTCTAGTATAAATATTAACTATTTCAACATGGATATCTGGGTAGATGGTAGTGGCATTTTCCTCCTAAATTTTAAACTTCCCGCTCTAAAAGCCACATTTTGAAATCTCAGTGAGGGTAGGAAAACACTACTCTCTCGTAGCAAAGACGAAGTCTGGTGAAGTACAAGTTAAAAAAAAAAAAAAATAAAACTGGTTTCCCATTACATCCCATGAAGGGACCGGGGAGAACTTCTCACAATCACTGAGCTCTGCGCTTTCCAGTTTTCACTCACTGATTGGGACCTACAGTTTTACACCGATTCCGAACGGTATTTTGAGAAGCTTTTGCATGGCTATATACTCGATAGTGTCGCCGTCACTATGCGAGGTGACCGCCGCCGAAAGAAATTTTAGGTGGTCAGAGCAGGGTTCGAACCCAGGATCTCATGTACAAGAGCCGCGCACACTAACCATTGCACCACCGACGGCCACCGAAGTATAAGTTAAAATGTGAAAATCTTACCGATGGAATTAATATTTTATCGTCGCATTATATTCAACCAGCCATATTTTACAACCGACCTCAATGAAATTTGACACAACCGACACTCTTTGCACTCTAACTAGTTGATCCAAAAATTGGGCAGATCGGTATAGATTTTGATATAGCCCTCATAACATGTATCTCCCATGGTATATGGCGTTTTCGCTGGGGGAGGTAAATCTTATTATTATTATCAAGCAGAAGAATACACTTCTTATACAAAAGTTATACCATTTTGGAAAGAGCAGAACACGGGGTATAATATATGTAACCGACAATAGGGAACCAGATGTTGTGGTTTATTTCACCTAAATTAAAAATTTAATAAAAAAAGTTGATTTTAGGAACAAAATCTTATTGAAAAATGCTGCAAATATATACACAGGGGTGGGCCAACTGATTTTTATTCTCTGTAGAAATAAAAAAATTACAGGAGGTGTCATGGGACATCCGGTTGGAACGAAGTTCCTTTCGCTAAATATTATGTACTAGATAGTTCCAACACATCTAAGGTACTGCTATATTAATCAAGAATAACATACAATACTACAGTTACGATAACAAAAGTATATATTCGCAAGATGCTTTAGCGACATGCGCCATAGAGATACCCGTTGATTGCAACAACTTTTTAGTTATTAGATGTGCGTACTATCCGGCCGGTAATAAAAATTCAATACGAGCAGATTTGCAAAAACTTGTTGATTCTATTTTTTACGTATATTTTCACTGCTAACACAGCGGTGGCGGGAGGCAAACCCAGCCCACCGTGGTTTGCATTTTTCCTACAGCCAGGATGATTATGTTTCAGCCGCCCATTATGGATCAGACGCTGACCAGAATTCAGTGTGTCGAAACTGAATTGTGATTTCTTCAATTTCGATCCGCCGTTGGCCAGGGGTGTTGGCTCATCCGTCCTCAAAGGACAGAAGAATATGTCCATTACTTCCAAGAGCTTCAGGGTAGGGTCACCTAATAATCTTGAGACGTATCAGTGATCGCGTTACCACTCAGGTTGCTCATTCGTTTCGCCTTCTCTCACTAAATTAAATATCTGGGGTTGTCCCTGGACAAATACTTATACATCTATGAACATATAAAGGAGATAGTCTCAAGGGCAAGGAAAGATTTTTATAAAGTATAGAGGCGTCTTTTTGAATCGTTTTTTTTCAATGTAGGGAATGGATTTTATTGGAAACAGTACAAACATCAGTGAAGTTAAATGAGGAATACAAACATAACACAATCTTAAAATCTAACGATTGGACTGACGTTGAAAAAGCGTCTACTTCTCTGTACAGAACAACACAAAGTCTGTACACAAAGTATATTTCAAATAAGAAATTGTATAATAAGGCAAATGTAATTCGAATTGACAATTACATCATAAATTTAATTATAAACCATATACTACGTTGAAAACAACTATGAAACCAATTTAGTAATGGCTCCCAACTAGATAAATGCAAATTAATTAAGTGATGCATTACGAAAAGGGTGTGTCCCTCCCGAGGCGTTTATATACCTGGACAACGAAAAATCTATCCAGGAAACAAATGGGAATCCGGTCATATATCATATATACACACGGGCAAATATTAAACCAGTAAAAATACAACGTACAATGTCGGTGATTTAAGACACTAACATATCGCGTGAAGATATTGCACTAACGTCAAAAACCAAAGAATTGAGGTGGTTATCTTATCTTTGCTAAAAATTAATGATTATGAGGTGATTTTTTAATAAGACTCAAATTTAATCATTACAAAATCAAATCCTTAAAGCTTATAATATAATCATGATTATATACATATGTCCTTTTTGTAATAAAACTCATAATGATTACGGTCCCTGACTTCTGTGGATGAAGGAACAACAGACGACTGTCCAAATTATCCAAGTTAGAAGTTACTTGTACAATTAAATTCCGATCACTAGAAACTTTTTTCCGTCTGGGGGAGGACGAGATGTCCTCAGGCCATTTCAAGTACCAAACATATCCTCCAACGATTTAAGTTTAATAGAAAATGTCGTAATTTACATTTTCAAATCTTTTCTTGGCCTCCTTAAATAGGTTATAAAAGTCAACATCGAATTCCCTGCACTTCCAACATGTTCAGCGAAGCCCGCTTTTCTTAGCCGTTATTATGTCATAATGCCTTCCATTGAAGCCAGGACACTTCACATGGGCATGACTATCACAAAGCCAACATGAAAGAAAACAACCATCATATACGTCCCTTACTGTACAAATCTAGTAATAATTATCAATTATGTCTAAAGGTATGAAATAAAATAAAACGAATTGGTATAACTTCCAAACACTAAACAATGAAATCCTAAAAATATGCAGAATAATATTGGGTTGTAGCATAATACATTCGGTTAAAAAAAGTTGTTTACAATTTTTTCATTGAGCCCCCATCCCGCAACGTGCGATAAGGAACTTCGTTCCAAAAATATGATTAGATGTACAAATTTCAATATAGTTTCAGTGGGGATTTACAATTATCATACCTGTGCCGAAAAGGAAAAACGTCGTAAGTGCACTTAGGAAAATAATGACTAAGTGCACTACAAAAACCACTGGAGTCTCAATTACCTCCAGATCCAGTTTTTGTTTAATTTGACTTATGTATCAGGAAGTCATATACCAGATAATGTCTACATATCTAATTAAATGTCAGACCTTCTCATAGAAAGTACCTCCTAAAGATGCTTACCTAAAAAAGTTGGAAATGCACATAAGTCGTTTTTCCTTTTCGGCACAGATACTATACTGACAAAAATTTGTTTTTTATACTAAATTAAAAATTTCCATGTTGTAAAGTACGCAGTAAATATTTTTCACAATCCGGTATTTTCAATACATATGACATATGTAAATGAGTAAATAAACTCCTTTCTAAAACCTATATTGTAATATATATACGTTGTTTGCAAAATACACTAAAACTTTTAAAACATGAAAAACCCATAAAAATTCTTATTTTTTCCCATACACACCAACCACCTAAAATTCAGTTTTGTAGGACATTTTACCACCAATTGCGAATAAGTAATGCTTAATCGGAATTAGTAGTTTTGATTTATTTATGGCATTCAAGTTGAATTTCAAGCTTTAGTGTATTTAGAGACTTATAGTAAATTTTTACAATAAATATTTTTATAGTATATTTTAACCCATTGTTCACCTGGTTTTCCACAAATGGAACAAAAAAGACCCAGCTGGTAGAGGATTAACATTTTCCATAAAAATGTTCCCCATAGTGTTTTATGTAAAATTGCTGAACGCATCCTATACTTAAAATGTAAGGAGCACATGGATTTAAATGCCGATTCATCATAAGAATGTGCAAAAGGGGGAGAATAAAATTCATACGTAAAATTTCAAAACGCCGATACAGATATTGCAATGGCTTGCGATAGATTCGATATCGCAGAGGCAAATATATGATTTCTATGTTGAAAACAATTTGATTGGGATTTGTTGCGACACACAGAGGGTTGATATGTCCCAAAAATTGTGGATTAATTCAAAAGCTGAAGTTTATCTTGCACTGACATATTAGGTATTGGGTGAAAGTGAATAAAATTCTACATCACTAATTGCTAAAATTACTGCATTGAGTAACTTACTTTATTGGCACTGAGCGGTCAAAGTTAAACAATTTTTACAAATTTGGCTAAAATAGAAAATTGAGATATTTAGATTACTATTAATTTTTATTACGTCTTCTAAAAGTAAAATATATTAATTAAATTAAATATATTTTGTTTAGATATATGTTTTGCAAATAGTTTTAATGTTTTTGTTAAAAGTGCTCCATAAATGTGGAAGTTTCGATATATACAATGAGTTTTAACAAGTTTCTGGGCGAGATCAAGCAAAGTTTATTAAATACTGCGTTTTTTACTAATTCAAGTTATTGTGAAAGAACTCCAGTTGCTAAAAACATATGCTGAAAAAACAAACAAAAATTCAACTTGTTTGTTTCTTACTCTCTTTTGTCTTTAATTTTGGTATTAAAGTTGTTAATGAGTTTGGTTTCTATTAGAGATGGGTGCGTGAGTTAGTTTTGACTCAAGCTCAGTTACGAAAAAAAGTTATGTTTTATTTACAACGAATAAAAATTTTCCAAAACGAGTGTATCAGGACCATAACCGGAAGGGAAGATCTGGAAATCGCCAGAAACAAGTTCACCTCCATAATGGAAAGCCATATGAATAGACATCGTTTGACCCAGAGGGATAAATATACGCTCCAGGTAATGGACCGAACAGCGAAATTTCTTGCACAGAATAGTAATATCATAATACTAGAGGCGAACAAGGGAAATGTGGCTGTGGCTATGGACAGAAGGGACTACGAGGAGAAGATGAATACTATAGTGAACGATATGATGATGTATGGGAGAATAAACAAGGATCCAACAACCACTATACAGAGAAAGAATAATGAATTTGGGGACAAATTATATGCCCGAAATATAATCACGGAAGCGGGGAAAGGGAAGATGAAACCGGAAGTGGCTATCGCACCCAGAATTAATGGACTTCCTAAAATAAATGAGGATAATAACCCCCTCAGACCCATTTGCTCTTCGTCGGAACTTTGTAAGTACATCACCATTATCTTGAACAGACTAACCGAAAATTTGGCCTACAACGTCAAAAATTCGAAACAGTTCAAGGAGGCGTCGCAAATTTTACAATAGAAGAGGATGATATAATGGTTTAGTTTGACGTCGTATCACTATTCCCCAGTGTACCAGTAGACCTCGCATTGAACATGATAAATGGAAAGTGGACTGAAATACGGAAATTTACCAACATGGATGGGGAACTGTTTTTGAAAATATTACGCTTCTGTAGACAGGATGGCAGATATTTCAAATATGAGGACAAAACTTATCAACGGAAAAGAGGCCTACGATTGGGTTCTTCAGCGTCTCCAAAGTGGCCGACATTGTGATGGAGGAGCTGTTGGATAAATGTATTGGAGACTGTGATATTAGACATACGATCTTGACTAAATATGTGGACGACCTCTTTGGGATATGTAGGATAACTGCGGTTGAAACTATACGGTAATATAAAATTCACGATGGAAAAGGAGACTGATGGCAAACTTGCGTATCTAGATACCATGGTTATCAGAGGAAATAACGTCATCCTGGACTGGTATCAAAAGCCTACGGCACTGGTTCCCAACAGGTGGTCCGCGGACCCCTGGGAGTCCGCAAGCCATTCCAGAGGGGTCCGCAAGATAACATTAGGTTAGACATTACAAAAAACCAACCCGTAAAAACACTATTGTCGTGCAAAGAGATTGGCAGTGAGCATGAGCTGCTTCTTATTCATACCGAAGTAAGATGTCTCTCTCGAGGAAGGTTTTTTTGGAACTTAGAGATGAGGTTCGTGTCTTCCTTCTTGACACCAAGTACGCAGACTTTCTCACTGACTTTTCTTGGCTTTGCTCAACTGCCTACTTAGCTGATGTGTTGGAACACTTAAATGTGTTAAACTTAGGTTTGCAAGGGATCAATGTAGACATGTTCAAAGTTGTAGATAAGATTAGTGCTATGGTCAAAAAGGGTCAGATATGGGTGGCACGGATTTAAAAGGAGTCTTTTACTAAAACAAACAATTCCTGGAGTCTCCAGAGGAGATTTTGGCTGAACAGATAAAGAGCAACTTAGCCGAGCATCTACACAGTTTAGCCACCACTGTTAGGGAGTTTTTCCCCGAACCTGGCGAGAGTTGGATTCGAAAAGAAGAACAAGATCAAATTGTGGATCTGTCTAGTTGTGGTACAATGAAGAACATTTTTAATGGTGAGAAAATTGCAGACTTCAGTGTGAACAAGCATTTTCCTCTCCATGTGCTTCATGAAAAACAAGAACAGGAATCGGCTTGGCATGCGGTCGGATTTCAGAGTGAAAGTGTCAAGCTTGGAAGCAAACATTTCAGAAATATTGGACTCAAAGATCAGATTCAAGTCTTCTCATTAAGAACTGAAAATGAAAACGAACTGTGTACTGATGGACGTACATACTTATATATAAAATCCAGATAAAAAAAACTTGTGCAATGATCGAGAATTGAATAATTACAATAAAGACAAAATCGAACAACAAATTTATTGCTGGAGTAGTTATCTAGAACATTTCTAGCTTTAGGTTTAGGAATCAGTGGGGGTCCTTGTCATTATAGCAAATGTATGAGGGGGTCCTTGGACAAATATTGTTGGGAATCCCTGGCCTACGGCATCGGGCAGAATTTTATTAATAGGGTCATTGACGTAAGCCAGCAAGATTTTCATAAGGAGAACTTTAATGGAATAAGGAAAATCTTATGCCAGAATAGTTTCCCCAAAAGCAGAAAAGTTGATTATGAAGAACAGCCGAACATTGAAAAGTGAAAATAGTCCCACCATATTTAGATCAGTAGTCTATGTTCCACATCTGTCTGAAAGACTGGAAAGGGCAAAGTGAATGGACAACATTGAATATAAAATAGCACACAAATCCAATAATACGCTACGGAAAATGTTTACAAAATTAAAGTCCAAAGTTGACTATAATATATCGAATACAATGCAATGGAAATCAAATAACACCATGTGGAAGATATTATATAGGAACAACGAAGAGAAAAGTGAAAACCCGACTCGCCGGACACAAATCTGATTTAAAGAACGGATATAATAATTTAACGCAAACAACTGCACTAACCTCGGGCTGTGCGAGAGAACAGCACCAAGCTGATTTGGATAATGTTCATGTTTTAAAGACTCCGAACAATTACAACAAGCGACTGACTGGAAATGCTTCAGATCGTGACTACATCAACAACGAAACGAATAAACTTCAGAACAGATACCGTTGGTCTCTCGCAAAGCTATAGACCATAGATGTGCAGCTAGTACTCTTTTGAGTCATCGTGTTTTCACACCGATAGTAGCTTGATCGTTTTTTCACACCAACATGTCCGAAAGCTTGCTGCTTGTTTACCGATTCAAAGTCAGTTGCTGTTCTGCATTTGACCAAGCAACACCGTATCGCTCTGCAAGCAAAATTGTTTGTAATAAAAAACACTACACTTAAAAAATAAATTTTAATTGCCATGGACGAATATAAAGAAATTTTTATGTTTGTAAATGGCAAAAATCATAAATGGAAATAATCATTGGAGATGTTGATATCTGATTTTTTTTTTAAGATTTAGTTTTAATTTTTTTAATTTTAATTTTTTACTCAGTGTACTACTTTTGTTTTCTCTGCTTTTGTTCTGCTTGCTCCGTTCAACTTAACACAGTCGCAAAATTCGTAAAACTGATTTGAAATGCGTTTGTGTCAGTTTGCACATGTCTGCTATAGACTTCTGCTTGAGAAGCAACGGTGTAAGAAGTAGGGGGATCGTTAGTGGAATGTGTGAAGAGTTAGGAGACAGTCGAAGCGGTTGAGGGCTATAAGTTGTTGTTATTTGCCAATTTGTAAGTTGTTTACATTTTCCTAGATGTGTATGTATATTTATACATAAGTATGACTATCCAGCGGACCAAAACTTCGTATACGATATCGCATACGAGTAAAACTCTCGAAAACAGATCCGAAAACGATCGGAAAATGAATCATCAGTCGCTCAGTTTGTGGCAGTAAAAGTTTCGTTTACGATGTCTTGCAAGAGATTCGTTTGCGAGACTTTTGCAATATGTTTTGCGAGAACAACACGAAAAATAAAACAAAATGCAATTGCCAAAACATTATTGTTGTGTGGTGTGCCTGCACGTGTGTGCCTCTGTTTGGCGCACGACACAACGACAACAATGTTTCTATCTCTTTTTTCGTCCGTTCAGCACCCGTTTTTAAACCAGTTTGCGAACATTTGGGCGAGTTTAATTTCTCCCCCGGTTTTGGTCCGGTAAATACTCTTTTCTGAGCCCGTTTGCGAGCATTTAGCGTAACACTCGCTAAGGCTCGGTTTTTTGCCCGCTGGGTATATGTATGTAAATTTGTTATTTGTAGATATTCCTGATGATGCCTTTCGATGAAGGGCGAAATATTGAATAAAATTAAGATTGAACTTACTAATTAACTTTTTGGGGAAAACCCTTGGCCCTGAGCTAGATTTGGAAAACTTTGGGAAGATTAAAACGGGGGCCGAATAAGGAAAATATATCAACACGAATAAAAATTTTAGCATATGACCATGCTATAATGGCGTCGGTAGTTTAAAGTGCACGGAATTATCACCGAAACACTTAATGTTCATACAAAATTAAAGCCTAAATACAAATATATTAAATACTAACAAAATATACAAATTCTAAAAATAATACCAACGCACAAATTTGACATGAACTATATATTTAGATTTTAATTTGGCGATAAAATAGTATGTTACTCACGAACACTGTATAAATCCATCTCAATCTCTTTATATTGTTATTGATTATTGCACCGTACATATTTGTGTTTTGTATTGTATTAATTTGTATTTATAATTGTATTAATTTGTGTTTTGTATAAAGTCTGTTCGCGTACTGGATAATTTGTACAAATTTGTACAAATTATTACTATTTCTTATTTGATAGTGTTCGTGTACACCAAAAAGCCAGTAACGAGAGAGCAAGAGAGAGATTATTTTAACAGTTCGATGATAGAGAACTTGCAAGTTTTTATTGGAGAAATTTTTGACAGTAAGAATTTTCAAGTAATAACATATGTTTTATGTAAACAAACAAAATTAGGACGTAGAAAGAATATAAAATAATAAATTTATCATTGGAATTTTAGTTTTTAAGAGAAAATGTGATTTTTGAATGTTTTGTTATAAATCTTTAAGTATTTCTGTTGAAAAAGAAAACAGTTTTGGTGATTTGTAATGTTTTGTTCGAATTGCGTTTGTTGGTTCCTCTAATGTTTACATTGCATATCCGCTGTTTACGTACCAAGTTCTTATTTCTTGCAAGTTTTTACTGGATGTCGTTCGCGTACTTTTTGTTATATTTTTACTCATAGAGCAAAATCATTCTTACTCTCCGAAAACTAGTTACTTGATAATTTTTACTGGAAAAGCACTCGAACACAGCTATTGATTGTGTCTCTTTTGTTTACTGTGATGTTTTTCACTTGAAGTGTTGTGTAATTGTGGAGTATTTGTTATTTAGTAGAATGGAAAACGAATAAAATTTTGCAAATTTTAAACAATAAATCTTACTATTGTAGGAACAACTTTGAAAATACTTTTTTTTCTCGTCGTGAACTACATAATTTTATGAAAAATACAGAAGCTCAATTTCCGAAAGATAAATTTAAGCTTCTGAGATGGGAAGTAATCAAACGTGTCAAACCTTCACATATGGTCGATTTTATCAAAAGATTTAATTATGTCTGTTCAGAATATAAGCTTCGGTGAGAAAAATGTCACAGAAGGGAAGAAGTTTTTTTAAACAATAATAAGAATTGGCTTGATGCTTCTATCTCGTGGCCGCGCCTGATAAGTTTCCGTCATATACAAAAGTCCAGAAAGCTAAGAAAAAATGTTATCCAGAACAAGAACATATGAACTTTTCTGAAACATCAGCGCAAGTCAGTCTACAAGGAGTCTTAGATCTGTGCTGGATTCGTTAAACGCCGAGGAAGTATCACAAATGACTTTGAACTCTAAGTGGGGCTTTGATGGAAGTTCCGGTCGTAGCTCGTATAAACAACCATTTCACGGCTCTGACGCTAGAGATTCTGCTGTATTTATTACATCTATTGTGCCATTATAAATTGTTTGTATAAAAAACCAATTGGCAAAATCCTCGACCTTCCTCTACTAGATTTTGCAGACCCATAAATATTGAATTTTTGAAATAAACAGTAAGTACTTAAAAACTAGAAAAATAAAGAGTAGAGGATGAAATAAAAACTCTCAAGGATCCCGTTGTATTAGTTGGTGATAAATCAATGAAAATAAATCACAAACTAATGTTAGTGATAATTGAAGGCAAAATGTGTAATGCTATTACCGAAACAATATCCACACAAAAATGTTATGTTTGTGGAGCTACGAGCAAAGATTTCAACTGTATTGATCAAATGATTACCAGAAGTGTAAACAAGGACACGTATCAGTTCGGTTTATCTATTCTCCATGGTTGGATTATGTTTTTTGAGTGTCTTCACCATGTGGCATATAAATTACCACTTAAAAAGTGGCAAGCGAGATCAGATCATGATAAACAAGTTGTTAAAGACACAAAAACGAGAATTCAAAAAGATTTCAGAGAAAGAACTGGATTGATCATTGACCAACCAAAGCCAGGCTTTGTCAACACAAATGATGGCAATACCGCGAGAAGGTTTTTTAAGAATGCAGACGTTTCCTCAGAAATAACAAAACTTAATCTACAGTTAATTAACAGAATGCACACAATACTTATTGTCGTGTCATGTGGCCACGAGGTAAATGGTAAAAAGTTTAGAGACTTTGCTCACAATACTGCCAGGCATTTTGTTTCAAAATATCCATGGTATAAAATGTCAACCAACCTTCATAAAGTTTTTATTCATGGACCGGAAATAATATCAAATGCCCTTTTGCCGATTGGTGAGCTTTCAGAGGGAGCACAAGAGGCTAGAAACAAAGATTTTAAAAACTATAGAGAAAACTTTGCTCGTAAATTCAGCCGGGAAAAAACTAATGAAGACATATTTAATAGATTTATGCTTACTTCAGATTCATTCACTAGTAGCATGAGTAAAACTTTATTATCAATTCTACCCGGAGAAGGCGACAATGATGATGATGATGAAGAAGATGATGATTACGATTATGCACACAGAAAAAAGATCCGCCTAGATGCCCTATAGAATAGAACAAAGTCAAGAAGATTTCTCTGTGGTTTTTCTCCAAGAAGAATCCCGTCTTATTATAAGACGGAAACCTTTTTAATAAAAATAAGACGGAATCTTATAAAACCAAGACGGATTCCTTCTTAATAAAAATAAGACGGAATCTTATAAAACCTAGACGGATTCCTTCTTAATAAAAATAAGACGGAATCTTATAAAAACAAGAAAATTCACGTCTTAATAAAATTAAGACGGCTTTCTTCCCAAATTTAGAAGTATTCCTTCTTGTTTGGAATATTTTGCCGATAAATAACGGAAAAAACGAGAAAAAAAAGCAAAACAAGAAGGAAACGTCTAGTAGTTAGGTGATTTCCGTCTTAATAAAATTAAGATGATTTTCTACATAATATCAAGAAGGTTTTCACCTAAAAATTTCTTCGTTTTAGTCTCCTCTCTCGCCCTTCCGTCATCAAACGTTTTAAGAAGGAAACCTTCTTGATTCTATGTGGTATTTTTAGCTCTGTGTGATGATAATGATATTGATGGTGACTTTTATCACAATAATACCTAAAATAGGTTCAAATGCATATGAATGTACATATAATTTTTCTCATCTTTTTTAAATAAAAGAATATTTTCTATCAATTTTTTTACTAAATAATGTATAGTTATTCCAAAGAAATATAAATATCAATAATACTGGGCTTACTTGAATTAATCCCCAGTTTACCTATGTTTCAACCCACTGTGCGCCGGTGAAGTCACCAATACTGACAGTGAAAATGGAATACTTCGAAGATTCGAGATTATATTACATTGGTTTGTCTGCTTATTACATTTCAATGAGTTACCTGTTCGCCATTTGTTCTCCTCGCTAGAGAAATCAACCACAAGCGTACCGAAAACTTTCAATGGGATTTTTAGTAAGTTCATGGAAACTTGGGAGCAGAGCCAGGTAGGCAAATAAATGTTTAACTATACCTGTTTAAAATCTTTATCTGATCTTCCATTTAACGGAAAATACCTTAACGTAGGCTGTACCCGATTTTGAATCAATTTCTTTGAGAAGCATGGCAACTCCAAATGAAGTTGAACAGAAATTTTCGATGGGAGTAAAATAACCAACAAAAAGCCAGGAAAAATAGTCCACCCTCGATGATTGATAAAGGCCAGCAGGGTTTTACGATTGTATGTAACAACGAACTCACCTTCGGAAAACTTGAAAATGCTAGCGGAATACATTATGAAAGTTTATGTTCCAATGTACTTTAATATTTTTCTTGTGTGTTTTGCTTGCGATATTTTTCAAACACTTGCATAGTGGAAAATTGTCAATTTAGATGAGTTTTCGTTTGCATTTAGTTTGATGAATTTTACCAAACCAGCATTCCAAACGACCACTGATGAAGATCTGTGGCCAGATCTGTAATAGCTATAAGGTTTGCAGGAATCACGAGCATGCATTTACAAAACATCTTTTTTAAAAAACTATATCTCTCTATTTATAGAGATATAGATGGTCTTAAGCTTGAATAAAAAAATAAAAAAAAGTAAATATATAATTAATATAATTTTCATATTTTTATTTTGAGATGAACTGCCTACTTTTTGTTATCTTTGCAAATATTTGCGTTGGTTGATTAATATTTAAAAACACATAATTTTTTTGAAAATGGAAGTAAATCTTATTTTTGTGAGTTATATGATGGCAGCTTAATATTTTACTCTCATTTATAGTTTGTTTTTAAATACGTTTCGCGGAAAAAATCAGAGTTTCGATTTTGATTTTAGAACCATACTTTCTTCGAAAACCTTTATAAGAATCTTCCGCTGATTACGTTTCTACTTTACTACTACACCCTAATGAGCACAGATTTAGAAAGCTGAGAAAATTTCCGTATAAACAAGCCTTCCGCTGGCTATGTCGGATATCCCAAGATTTGTACTTTCTAAATTTGTATGTCCTTGGCCCTCAAGGATCCGCCATTGGTATTTTTATTCGTAAAGAGAAGGTTAAAACCTATCAGGCGATACCGTGATCGATACAGTCTGATATCGCATTCAAAACTTATTCTAACATTAACACAGGTATCTCTTTACAAAAATGCTGCAGATGACCATCTTTACACAGCTGTAAAACTTGAACCGTAGGGAGTTTTTAACGCTAGCAACGAGTAGAATATATGTGTGAAATTTAATCGAAATCGAAGAGTACTAAGCTTCAAAAGTCGATTTTACGCTAATATACAAATTTTCAAGTTTCACTGTTTTTTGGGAACATTTGCTTAGAATTTGTCGCAGATTACATTTCTGCTATACTCTTTGCCAAGTTGTATGTTCCCATACAAATTGACCGACCCTTATACACACATTGAGGTGGTGCAATGGCTAGTGTGTGTGTCACTTGTGCATTCGAACGTGGGTTCGATCCCTACTTTTCCTTCGACGACGGCTACATCGCTTAGTGAGAGCGTTACTTTCGGGTACTTAGCCATGAAAAAGCTTCTCAAAATACAGTCCGGAACCGGTGTAAAACTGTAGATCCCAATCAGTGAGTGAGAAACGGTTTTATACACAAATTTAAATATCATAATGCAATTTTGGAGATATGTAGGCAAAACTCCTAAATTAATGGCTAACAGTTTTTTGGATTTTTCCCCAACAAAATAGTCAAATTCCCAAAGCGGGGAAAATATGTTCGAAAATTAATAAAATATGGTATACATTTTCTAATCGGTGCTTTGTTTGTCATTTGAGGATTTTTTGAAATAAAATTTTTTTATTGAAAAATGGTAAATTTTGGAAAGAACGTACTGGGAACATCCAGAATGACTCAAAGAGAGCACTAAATGCATCTACATAATGTTTCTTTTAGAAGCAAAACAATTTACAAGCGAAATAATGTCGTCGCCTTTTTGGAAAAACAATAAAAATGGGACCTTTTGGATGATTTGGCTTTAGAAGTGTCTAACTTTTCTTTGTGTGGGTTATCTAAAATAGTTTAAGAGATATAAGTTATAAGAAAAACATTTCATATTTTTTGGCGAAGTTGGTTCCGTGTTTTCAATGATGCCATGTTACTATTAGCACGATTTACAAGTTATATACATTGTTGGAAGGCCTATAAAATTCTAAATAAACTACAAATAAATTATAACTTTTGGAAAATCGTTAAATTTATATTGCAATTAGTCGCCCGGCCGTCCGGCCGGGCTCAGGCAGGGGGGTTAAAATTCCCTCTGTACCTGAAGTCGATGTGTGGCAAAATCCGAAAAATCACTCGATTGCTTGAAAAAAAAATATTTTCTGGATATTTTTAAAAATCCGATACGTGGATAACTAAGCAGTTATCGAAAAAATGTATTTATTTATTTTTGTTTATTTCGACTCGTTTTATACAAAAAAGTTGTGAAATCGGTCCCATAACACGGCACCACACTCGTAGTATCATCCTGTATGTCCGAACTTTGGGTGCCCACAACTCCGAAAATAGGCGTTGCCCCCAATTTTTTTATTTAATTTTTTTTACTTAAAATTAAAAGTTCTATCCAATGGTAATAGTTTGGAGCCGAAGCGAGTTGCCGACCTATTCTAGGTTTAAGCCGAAATATTTCTGTCAGAAATCAGTCTTAATCGAGATCTTAACCTTGTAAGCAATAAACTCGTAAAACTAAAAGAAACGGTCTTTCAATCAACCCTTGGAAAGGGGCCAGTGGCCGGCCCCCAACTTTAATTTTTTCGTGCTCCCTATGGGGATCACGTTAACTTGTATGTACATACATATAACTTCTTTTGGTATTTTCATAATTTTGATATTGAATCTTTAAGTTAAATATATAGGTAGTTCATTCTATTCTACATAATTTAGGTTAACTCTTATACTCGTTCACGTTTCATTTGGTTCATTTTCATTTACTATACATAATTAACAACGGGTTTAATATATGTACATATGTATGTATCATCGTGGATGTAATTTATTTTGTGATACGAAGTTTCCATATGGTTGTTTTATGTAATTGTTATAAAACTGTCACCGGTTAATATTAAATGTTACATATGTGTATAGAGTTGGTTTTATTTAGAGTTGATTTTATTTTATGGTGTAGTTTGTAAGACATGGTAAATCTTGTTAGATATTTTTTTATACATGTATGTACATATGTATTTTTATATATATACATTTTTTCTTATCATTGTAAAACAATGATATTTGTTATACTTTTAATGTTCTTTTTCTTTTTTTTCCAATATTCTTTTTTCTATCATTTTTAGTTTTCTCTTTCTCTTATTTTTTTCCATGAATTTAATTTCGTTCAGATTATGTAATTTGTTAAGTTCTTAAACTTTCACATTTGGTTATGTTTTATTTGCTTGTGTAAATATTTTTTTATTATTTTTCTATCATCACATGAATCTTCTCATCAAAAGCGATTCCATAACATTTATTACATTTTTTTTGCTTTATTTTATGTGGAGGGGAAAAAAAATTACACTTCTTCAAGCCTCGTGTCCAACCAAGAAAAAAATTCCTATTCTTCCTCCTCCCGTTCGAAAGACTACGATCCCCCTGAACAGTAACTACCACTCAACAATAACGATCAGAGTTGCATTTATTTGGTAGGGATTAAACGTTTTAGAAACCCGGTACCGTAACCGTAACATGTTTATTATTCATAACATATCGTTGTAACCCGTTAGTAATAACACGCATTTCAAATGAGATTATAAAAACAAATTCTCTTCCAACTATGAGAGAGAAAAAATGCTAAATAGTGTCCAATGTTCAATTTCTCGAACAGTGTATTCGAAAGGCATATTACAACAATATAAGCGATAAAACAATAAAAAAATTTTCCATTGGGTAAAGTTTAATCGTTTTTTAATAGAACTGCATTTTTACATTTTTTGTACTTTTATTTTTTATACATATGTAGATCTCAGTTGTTAAAATTAATGTTTTTTCTTCTTCTTTTTTATAAAATGGGGAGTGAAGTGAGTAAGAACTTTAATATTTACATTTAAAGCTAACCTCTTACAATATCTAATTGTACAAAAAAAAGTTCTGAATCTTAATTAAAAAAAGAAAAAAAATTATAAAATGCGTGAAATTTAATGTTCGAATAATCGAACATTGGGACGATATGGGTTAAATCTCTCCGTACTATAAATTTCATTCATTCATTTTAAATTGTAAAATGTTTTAAAGCTCAATAAAATTCCGTATTAATTTAATTAAGTATCAAGTATTCAAGATTACAACTTTTTAACAATTACAAGAAGCGCTTAAAAATCAATTCGGAGAAGCCTTCAGTGTAACATTCATACAAGAAGCAAGAAGCAGTAAAGAGCTTTTAAACACTCCAACTGCTTATAATTTCTAATAATTTTTTGCTGGGTGTGGACGAAATTTGTTATACGACATTTTAAGACGGTTGAGCCATGTCCGTCTGGCTGGTCACCACGATAACTGCCGTAAATCTTTACAGATCACAATGAAATGAAATGACTATTATTTGCCAATATTGAGTTTGGGATTGAAAATGGGCGATTTGACCACGCCCCTTCTGGTACCTCTCATACAAATCGACACATTTAGCACAAAATCATAGTTTTTCAAACCTTTCTTATGGTAGATGGGATTAGCTTCAACTCACACATCGGTGAGTCTACTTGACTGGAGGAAATGGGCGAGATTGTCGTACCCATTCCGGTGAGGGTATGATTAAGTCGGTTCATCCGACTGAAACTTTTGTACTGGTATTTATATATATTCGTATAAACACGTCATTATTCTCGTTGCTCTGAGAGTGGTCCGCACCCACACAAAACAACTATTCGCTGCCGCTACATCAGTGTGTGTTTTTTTCGCAGTCTGACAATCTATGTTTCTCAGTCGGACAAATTTGTTTTCTATATAGAGGTGGGTCACCCTTATTAAAAATAGATGTTGGCCGATTCTGAGACCTTCCCGATAAGCAAATATCATACAAATCGGTCCAGCCGTTTCGGAGGAGTTTAACCCCAAACAATACATTTGTAAAAATCACACACAAATAAAACTGAAAATATCTGGTTTGAGTAAAAGTAATAGCATTTGGTGCGGAAGGTTTTTTTTTGCAATATCAAGAAATTAAAAACGCAGTTCTTCATATTTTTGTAAGCCTTATATCATACTGCAAGACCATTGTGCTATTCGAAAAAAGTGACTAACCGTCGGTGGTGCAATGGTTAGTGTGCGCGGCTCTTGTACATGAGATCCGGGGTCGAACCCTGCTCTGACCACCTTCAAATTTCTTTCGGCGGCGGTCACCTCACATAGTGACGGCGACGCTATCGAGTATATAGCCATGAAAAAGCTTCTCAAAATAGTGAGTGAAAACTGGAAAGCGCACAGCTCAGTGATTGTGAGAAGTTCTCCCCGGTCCCTTCATGGGTTGTAATGGAAACCATTTATTTATTTTAACCCTAATGTACCCACATCCTAAAATATAAAATAAATAAGTGATGATTTATCCGACCTTTCGTATTGTATTCAAAAATTAAATTGTTCGAGCGTTTGGTCGTGTTTTTAATTAATTATATTCTTCGATATTTCGCTACCCTTTGAATAGCATCGTCAGGAAGAACAATTTAATTTTTGAATATAAAATAAATATGAAAAATCTTTTATTTTCTGAGCTACCTAGTGAGTTGGTCACCTCGGCTATGCCAACTTTGTAATTAAGTACCAAAAGTACAATAATGAGTTGATTGCCTAGGTATTTTGCATGGTGATAGTGCTTGCAAGTACCTACAAAAACTATGCTTAAATGTGTGGCACGAGCAACATAGGTCCCTGCCAGGGCTACTTGGCCCGTAACTCCCAAAATAGGGGTTCCCCCCGATTTTTTTATTTTACTTTTTTTACTTAAAATAGCGATCCCTACGACCAAAAAAAAAAGCAAAAAAATTGGACGTGCCGATCTATACTAGGTCTGTTCCAATATTTCTTAATATCTAACTTACTTGCTACCCTAATAATTGCTGACGTCGTGGTTCACACTATGCTGTCGTTCGCTGTTCCCATCGGGGTATTGCACCAGCATTGCGCGTGTCAGTTACCAGACGGGGTGTCATCATATTTCGTTGGGTGAATGAGTTGCGCAACGTGTTACCAATGTGTTGCGCGTGTAGGTCGGTAGACGCAGTGTCAGCATATTTCGTTAGGCGAATGAGTTAGGCAATGTGTTAACTTACATAAAAATATTAAATAAAACAAAAATAAATATTATGTATAAAGAAAACGAAATACACATATGTTACTCTTAGTTACATTTTGTAAAGAGAAGTGTAACACCAAGAGTTATGTATAAAGAGAGAACCACAGCTAACTGATAATGATTACACATCAAAACAATATGAAAATTGAAACATAAAATTATTAAAGAGAAAACTAGGAGTCGTTTCTCCGAAAAGAATTTTAACTTTAATAAATTCATCAGGTGAGTGATGATTAAGAGTAGATGGAGTAAATATTGAGCTCGGGTCTTTAATATATCATTATTGTTATTATCTTTTACTGCATAGTTCTTGGTGAGACGCGTCTATAAAATTTTAATTACTACTCCACTAAATGCATTTAGTATATAATTTATTATTGATAATTTACCAAAATAAGACATGAAGAATTATAGTATTTAAGAATTGTCATTAGATTGTAAATATAATAGGTATATTTTTTATCATCACATGAATTTGAGGAAAATAAAATAAAATGTATGCAATGAATTAAAATTGAGTTTTTGTGTCCGTTGAAAAAAAAATATATATAAAAAAAAAAAGATGATTAGTTTTATTTCCCTTCTTAGGACAATGTTTGAAGTCATGTCAGAGTAACTCTCTTCTTTTTGGTCGATGGTGGGTGTTGGGTGAAGGGAAAGGTATTTTCGGTATGAAGTGAAGAAAGTCGGACGGACTAAACGGACATGATGACATAATCGGACCGACAAACTGACTTATAAGGGTGTTGTTCTATGGTTTTGATGAAGACTTTCAGACTGATTGACGAACTTTTACGGTGAGAATGGAGTTGTATTGTTTGCATTGTGGTATTTCTTTTAGTTTATTTAAAAAAATCTCTGACACGAAGATGATGTCTATGGTTACTGGTGTGTTATGGTGGAAAGAATCCCCCCAAACGCTGACGAGTTGCCGGATAAAGCCACCGTGTCAATCTACCACCTATTTTTTTTTGAAACGCACCTTGCACGGAAAAACTAACCATAACATATGGCGCCCAACGATTAAGGATACCTTTTGTTTACTTTAAAGTACGAATGTTTAGTATTTGTTTTAAAGTAGAGTTGAGTTTCACAGAGAGTGTACTTTCGGGAGTTGTTTGAGTTAGAACTCAGCTCTAGTAATATATTCAGTGAGGTGAAGAGATGCAATCAAAAGGTTTGTTAACTGGATTGTAGTGATTGTCACTTCAATGGATTTGTATGAATGATTTTGTTTTGTATTGGTGTATTTGAAATATTTAAAGAAATTCTCTGGTATAGGTAATTAGTCTTGTCCCGGAGCAAGTCTATAAATTGGATAGGGGTATTTTTAAGAAATACTAGGTAGCCTTGCTCATTCATTTGGTTGTAGGATAAGTAAGAAGTATCTAGTTTAAATTCTTATCAATGTTGTGTGAATGTGGGGGGCGGGGTTTAAACGACTTTTTTTGCTTCAACTTATAAAACCGACCTTTCGTGTGACACCTGAAATCATCGACCAAATCATTGTGATACATAAATTGAAAATTAGGGATCCAATATCAGAAAAGTAACATAAATAGTAATCGCCTTCATAGTTTTTTTTTATGGATAATTTTGAAGAAGATATTGGATAATTTTGAAGAAGATATTGCTAATCCTATAAGTGGAATTTTTTCTAGTGATAGACGAGTTACTCGGAGTGCAACAATAGCTTTACAAACTCAGGTTGTAGGTTCGATTTTAACGCAAATTGATACTGGAATAGAACGGTCTGTTGACTTTGTGCCTACTGATTATTTGAACAGGTGTGCTAATTTAATTTTTGGTAGACCAACAGAATCTCGAACTGTTCCTCCTATAAGAATAACAGACAAGGATACGGTGAATCCTAGGGATAACTCTTTAAATTTTTCTCAGAAACTGGAAAAGGTACTGGAAATGTCACAGCAAGACGGCGCGAACAGCGATGAACAGCCAGGAGGTAGCGGACAGGAGAATAACCCTAGTCAATATCCGACTCCAACTGGTCAGCTAGATCATATAATAGCAATGATATTTAACCAGAACCAAATGATGACAAATTTTATAAAGGAACTCAGGCAAGTGAGATTAGAAATAGGTTCTATTAGTCATCGTGTTAGGGAGGTAGAATGTTCCGTGAGTTCTTCTTTCATAAATGGACCAGGTCTAAGCTCAACTCCAGATGGGATTAACCCAGGTGATAAGAGGCAAACCGTAGTACATAATGATGCTAGGGAGAGACCTCAGTCTGTTCGTACTCAACCTGTTCATACCGGCAATCCACCTGTAGTGGATCAGCCTGTATTATACCGAGCCGAGGTTAATCAAAATAACAGTGGCAATAGTCTCGGCAATGAGGGGACTTCTGATAGAAACCAAAATAACGGAGCAAATATCACATACAGTCCAAGACAGCTTGAACGTCGAGTGTCGGTTAACTTGGATAAATGGCACATCAAGTTTGATGGTACAGGACAAGACATGACGGTGGAAAGTTTCATCTTTCGCATTGAGAAAATGCGCGAACAGTATAACATCTCGCTCAATCAGTTATTTAGCGATTTTCATTGTTTAGTATGTGGAAATGCTGCTAAGTGGTATTGGCAACTGTTAGAAGACCATGCAGATGACACAGATTTCGGATATTTTGAACTCAAACGAGAATTATTGAACCATTTTAAATCAGCTGACTCTGACTACGAAATAATTAGAGAAATCATGGACTATAAACAACAGCCAGGACAAACATTTGAAGAATTTTATGCGGAAATACGTAACTTAATTTTCAGGTTACGAAAGAAAATACCTGAATATGAGCTAATTCGGATCTTAAGGGGTAATTTGCGCAGTAATTTGGCAGGACTTATATTTTCATCTACTATAACTACAACAGCCGATCTTAGAAAGGAGTGTAAGCGTGCTGAAAAGCTTATAAAGTAGGCTAGACAGCGGCCGAAGGCAATTAACGAATTGTGTATAGGGAGTGATGACGAAATTATTGGTCTAGAAGCCTTAGCTACACCAGGTAGAAACATTGGTTATAGAGGTAACCAGGGGAACTCTTCCAATATCCGAACCAATTCCGATCCACAACTTCGTGATGGTTCGTTTAACAAGGACATTCGGAAACCATTTTCGAACATTCCCAAACCAATATCTATCCCTCAAGCTATTCCTAAAACATTTTGTTATTCTCCTTTTCATTTGAACCTATGCTTCACTTGCGGAATGCCAGGGGACTTCTACCGAAAAAATGCTGATAGAATCAAGCAAGATTCCATTTGTAAGTCAATGTTTCACGAAATGAAATGTTTTGTTTGTGCTACGGGTGATTCATTTTGCGAATATAAACCCACTTCGGTAAATGGGAAGGTGGCAGAAGTGACCGGGTACCTCTGCCCGCCCAAGGAAAACCCGGAATCCAACTAATGAAAATTCTACACAAACAAGAGGGTGAATTGGTAGAGGATGGGCAAAAATCACCCTTACCAATTAAGTCCTTACATCAGCGGAAAATCGAATATGACATTGTAAGAGCTAAAATTTTTGGAGAAAAAACTAAAACTAGAAAATATAGCAAAATTCAAAAGTTAAAGGATAAGATATTGAAGATAAAAAGAGCAAAAAGGTTAGTAGTTGAGACGGTAGTAAAAGTAGGAGCTGACAATCGATTATTTGGAAAGACTTTAGTAGGTGGGAAAGAAGTTATGGCGTTGTTGGATTCAGGCGCTGGAGCCTGCTTCATGATCAAAATGTTAGAACTGCTAACGGTGAAAAAGTGCCTGTTTTGGGTGTCGCCACTTTAGCAGTTTTATGGAATGGCATTTCAAGAGACTTAGATTTTCTCATAGTACCAGGATTAGAACAGGAATTTTATTTTGGTATAGATTTCTGGAAGACTTTTAAATTACCTGTAGTAGGCGAATCAACACCTTACGTGCCAAATATAAGTGCAATTGTTAGGCGGACTGATGAGAATGATAAACAAAACCATCTCACGGAAGACCAGCTAGGAAAACTTGAAGGAGTTAAAGCAAAATTCCCATCATTTGCTGTCCTAGGTCTGGGCCGAACCTCAGTAGAACAACACATAATAGAAGTTACTAATGAGGACATACCTGTCAAACAACGACACTATCCAGTGTCTCCAGTTATTCAAGAACTGCTTTATAATGAACTCGATCGTATGCTCAGCATCGGGGTCATTGAGCCCAGTAATAGCAGCTGGAGCTCGCCTGTTACACTTGTGAGAAAGGAAACGAAGAATAGATTGTGCCTTGATGCGCGTAAAGTTAATTCAAGGACGGTCAAAGACGCACACCCCCTACCTCATATTGAGGGAATCCTTAGTAGGTTACAGGACACGAAATACATATCTGCCATCGATTTGAAAGATGCATTTTGGCAGATCCCACTTGAGGAGAAGTCGAGGGAAAAGACAGCATTTACAGTCCCTGGGCGGCCATTATACCAATTTACTGTAATGCCGTTTGGGTTGTGTAATGCCGCCCAGAGGATGTGCAGGCTTATGGACAAAGTTATTCCGGCTGCACTCCGGAATAATGTCTTCGTCTACCTCGACGACCTTCTAGTGGTTTCTGCCTGCTTCGATGCACATATTAATCTACTAAGCGAAGTCTCTCGGTGTTTGAGCACTGCTGGTCTCACCATTAATATAGAAAAAAGTAAATTTTGTCACAAGGAAGTACGTTACTTAGGTTTCATTGTAGGAAATGGGCGTATTCGGACAGACGAGTCAAAGGTAGAGGCTGTAAAAGACTTTCCTGTCCCAAAGACGCCCAAACAATTGCGGCGGTTTCTAGGCATGTGTGGGTGGTACCGCAGGTTCATTCAGGACTATGCTAGTACAGCAGCGCCGCTTCATGAGAATTTGACAAAAGAACGCATTCGAAAATTTGAGATGTCAGAAGAGGCTCTTAGCTCCTTCGAGAAGTTGAAGGATAGCCTTACTTCCGCCCCTTTACTAGTCAACCCGGACTTTAATCAACCATTTTATATCCAATGTGATGCTTCCACTCAGGGAATTGGTGGTGTTCTTTTTCAGGTGGATATTGAAGGTCACGAGCATCCGATATCATATATGTCCGCTAAGCTTAATAAAGCTCAGCGGAACTATAGTATAACGGAACTAGAATGCTATGCTGCGGTTCTCAGTGTTAAGCGATTCCGCCCTTATATAGAAGAGTTACCATTCACCATCATCACGGACCATGCTAGTCTCAAATGGCTCATGAACCAAAAATAACTTTCAGGCAGACTAGCTAGATGGAGTCTAAAACTCCAAGGTTTTGAATTCGACATTCAACACCGTAAAGGTTCCCAGAATATTGTGCCCGACGCGCTGTCACGTGCATACATGGAGGAAATTGTCATGAATCATCGGTTGTTGGATGTTGATCTAGCTAGTCCTCACTTTAATTCCGAAGAATATAAATCGCTTAGGGACAGCCTTCTAGGGAAAAATGAAAACATACCTGATTTGTGTGTTTCGGACAATTACGTTTACAAGCGGACTAAATTTGCAACAGGTGATGTAGTGGATGAGGATAATGCTTGGAAGATTTGGGTTCCTAAGGAACTACAGGATGAATTGGTTTCTGCGGCGCATTTCTCCCCATCGTCAGGACACGGAGGTATTCATAAAACGTTATCGCGGTTGCGGGAACGATATTATTGGCCTAGCATGATAACTGACGTGCAGAAAGTTGTAAGAAATTGTGATGTTTGTTGTGCAAGTAAAATAACGAATGCTTTTAAAAGGCTCATAATGGGGAGACAAATAATCATAGAGCGACCTTTTCAGAGACTCTATATTGATTTTATGGGGCCCTACCCGAGGTCAAAAGACGGTAATACCTCCTTATTTGTTTGCTTGGACCACTTTAGTAAATTTGTTCTACTAGAGCCAATGCGTGTTGCTACCGCTGTCAATGTTGTGAAATTTCTGGAAAAACGAGTCTTTCACGTGTTTGGAGTGCCGGAATTCGTTCATTCCGATAACGGAAGGCAATTTACTTCGGAACTTTTTCGAGAATTTTTGGGTAGATATGGAATTAAGCATATTCGAACTGCGTTGTATGCTCCTCAGTCAAATGCAGCGGAAAGAGTGAATCGGTCTGTGTTGCAAATGGTTCGATCATTTGTTGGGCAAGATCAGCGTAATTGGGATCTGCATATTAGCGATGTTGCATTTGCCTTAAGGAGTACCACACATAGTTCAATAGGTTTGTCTCCTTATTACTCTGTTTTTGGAGAGAACATGGTGCAACATGCATCCACATATAATGTTATTCGTAAGGTAGGATGTATTAAAGACGTGGACTTAATAATAATCAATCCTTCAGACAAACTACAATTAATCCGTGATAAGATTTTTCAGAACCTAGAGAAAGCTCATGAACGTTCATCCAGAAATTATAATGTTAGAGCTAAAAAAGTAAAATTCAAAGCAGGACAGTCTGTATATCGGAGAAATTTTAAACTTAGCAATTCAATACAAGGTTATAATTCAAAACTAGCTCCGGCCCATGTAAAGTGTATTGTTTTAAAAGTCCTTGGGAATTCCTTATACGAGCTTGGAGGTTTAGACGGAAAAACTAGAGGTGTATTCCATGGCCAGGATTTGTTTGTAGTTTAATTGCAGGATATTTTAAGATGTACAGTTTAAATATAAACCCGGCTATGTTCATTTAAGTGGGTCGAGGCCACACGTTGCAGCAGGATACCTATAACCTATATATAGAAAATACAAGCTACGTCTTTCCTTTCCAACATGTACCTACAGTGGAAAAGTTTAATCTAATTATACGATAATTATACTATTATACTTATTATTACGCACTCGTTCCATACCTTGTTCGGTATCGACGGCTGCGAGCCTGTTACGGTTACGGTACCGGGTTTCTAAAACGTTTAATCCCTACCAAATAAATGCAACTCTGATGGTTATTGTTGAGTGGTAGTTACTGTTCAGGGGGATCGTAGTCTTTCGAACGGGAGGAGGAAGAATAGGAATTTTTTTTCTTGGTTGGACACGAGGCTTGAAGAAGTGTAATTTTTTTTCCCCTCCACATAAAATAAAGCAAAAAAAATTTAATAAATGTTATGGAATCGCTTTTGCTGAGAAGATTCATGTGATGCTAGAAAAATAATAAAAAAATATTTACACAAGCAAATAAAACATAACCAAATGTGAAAGTTTAAGAACTTAACAAATTACATAATCTGAACGAAATTAAATTCATGGAAAAAAAATAAGAGAAAACTAAAAATGATAGAAAAAGAATATTGGAAAAAAAAGAAAAAGAACATTAAAAGTATAACAAATATCATTGTTTTACCATGATAAGAAAAAATGTATATATATATATAAAAATACATATGTACATACATGTATAAAAAAATATCTAACAAGATCTACCATGTCTTACAAACTACACCATAAAATAAAATCAACTCTAAATAAAACCAACTCTATACACATATGTAACATTTAATATTAACCGGTGACAGTTTTATAACAATTACATAAAACAACCATATGGAAACTTCGTATCACAAAATAAATTACATCCACGATGATACATACATATGTACATATATTAAACCCGTTGTTAATTATGTATAGTAAATGAAAATGAACCAAATGAAACGTGAACGAGTATAAGAGTTAACCTAAATTATGTAGAATAGAATGAACTACCTATATATTTAACTTAAAGATTCAATATCAAAATTATGAAAATACCAAAAGAAGTTATATGTATGTACATACAAGTTAACGTGATCCCCATAGGGAGCATGAAAAAATTAAAGTTGGGGGCCGGCCACTGGTCCCTTTCCAAGGGTTGATTGAAAGACCGTTTCTTTTAGTTTTACGAGTTTATTACTTACAAGGTTAAGATCTCGATTAAGACTGATTTCTGACAGAAATATTTCTTAATATCTAACTTACTTGCTACCCTAATAATTGCTGACGTCGTGGTTCCCACTATGCAGTCGTTCGCTGTTCCCATCGGGGTATTGCACCAGCATTGCGCGTTTCACTTACCAGACGGGGTATCATCATATTTCGTTGGGTGAATGAGTTGCGCAACTTGTTACCAATGTGTTGCGCGTGTAGGTCGGTAGACGCAGTGTCAGCATATTTCGTTAGGCGAATGAGTTAGGCAATGTGTTAACTGCCCCCCCTCTAAATATCTGCGTCCCGCAGATCAACATTGTGGCTGGAGGATTCTTTTGGGGTTCCTTAAGTTCACCTTGGCTTGCAGCTAAATGAATCTTTGGCAATTGTATGTCCGTGGTAATCTTTTTCCATATTATACAGCAGGCTGTAATTAGAAATAGTACAATGACGACTTCTATTCCTGTTGAAATCTGGAATTTTTGTCCAAGACTTTTGAGGCGACTTATATTGTCCATATTTAGTCCATGTATGTATGTACTCCAAGTTTGGCTTGAATCTCCCCAATGTAACGTTGTTCAATACGGACGGAAGTACTTGGGAACTTTTGGCCTCTCTGCTTGAGAATAATTGCTTACCGATGTGCACCGTTTCGTTTCTCATCTGTATAAGGTAAGTGCCATTTAAAGCTCTTGATAGGTTCCCGCTTTGGATTTCTCCAAAAAGTTGGTTAAAAAGATCGTGTTGTCGTCTATAAGTTCCACGGTTTCGTCTTTATAGGGTTCATAAGAGCATTTTGCATCTCCACCCTTAAGCAGTCGAGCAGGGCATCCGTCTTCGGGAAGTTTTTCGATAGAAGACATATCACAAGTTGTTGCGTTATTGATTGAGTAACAACTACTTGTGATTCCGTAGGTTTCAACCTCATTTACCAGCAATTCATGGTGCTGGATCCTCACACGTTTGTCGTGCAGTGTTGCGGCTCTTGTCAGAAGCAACCGGAATTCCTCGTCTATTATCTTCGGCATTGCTAAGATGTACAGAAGCATTGTTCCATTTGAAAAAATTGACGGTTTCGCGTATTCCATGGCCTCTACAATATTTTGGTATGGGAGCGTTCCCACTTCCGCCAAAAGGTGATTGATTTCTTCCTTGTCAAGTAGATTGCTATTTACAATACCACTTCTCGCCATTTGACAAGCTCGAATGATCTCGTTTATTTCTTCTTTGGCAATGAGGGTTCTGTGTAGGACATCGTGCTCAATGACTGATAGGTCCGTTTCCTTGTCAATGTTGTTGAATCGCATTATTAACTGGTTGATTTTTCTGTTGGCTTCAAGGGAAATGTTGAGCAATCTATCATTTACTTTATATTGCTGGTTATTGTTCACAATAATTTCATTCTGGCTTCTTAAAATCTGGTTCCAGTCAGCCGCATCCGGTGACCCCGCTATCCATTTCCATGCTGCTCCAAGCCAATCAATCGAGCGTCGGTTCCTAGATTTAGTTGGTCTCAGTTCATCCAATCTTTCGGTAGCCTGTTGCAAATGAAATTCGATGATTGCCTTGCGCTGTTTATTGCTCACTTGATTCTCCAGGACATTGGTTATATCTGCCAGAATCTTTGCAAAGGATTCTAGGTTAATGGTGTGAATAAGATTAAAGTGACCATCGATGATCCAAGCACTGCCCCGCTGGATGGTAACAATAGGTGCATCGTATTTAGAGATGTCCAGTGCGTAGCATGATACCGTCAGCAATATACTTAATTAATTAGTGATTCATAAGTTAGTGTGTTAGTACTTAAGATATTAATTCTTTCCGCTCGCTGGTGCTCTAGAATAATTCGCCACATTTATGCGGAAAGTCTGTGCCCCGATCTTCGAGCATTTGACTTGAGCGACAGCGAGTTGGTTAGAGGAAAAAGGGGGAAAAAAATTCTTGTAAGTTAGTAATATGTTAGTTTTTTGAATTAGCGTTATTTTCCCCGTACAATTCACACCATTTTCATTCGGGGTGTAATTTTCCATTTCTTGGAATAATACTTAGTTTTCTAACTTCCCCGTGTTTCTTATATGTGTCTTATGGATTCTTCTACCCCTTGCGGTTTGTATCGTCACTCTATTATCCTTTCCCACTATTTCCTTCGTATAAAGTGGTTTTTCCTTTCCCTTTATCTGTTTATTTTTAACGAACAAGACCTCACCTTGCTCGTATTTTTCGCCCTTTCTCCTTCTCTTATTCACCCGTAGGTTCCGCATTTCCTGGTTTTTCTTAATTTGCTCTCTGACTTCAGAAAATACTCGGGCTCTGAAATTTGTCAAATTTTGGTAATTAATGCGCTGTGTCCTGTTGAAAAATATGTCACTTGGTTTGTGCTTGGTAACAGAATGGATGGTATTATTGTAGCGGTCGACCGATATGTACAATAGTTCCTTGGTGTTCTGAATACGTAATTCCTTCCTCAAACAGCGGTATATTTCCAAGATGGTGGAGTGGAGTCTTTCGACTTGCCCATTTACCTCACTCCTCTGAACTGGAGTTTGATATAGCTTCACACCCAGAGCTCGTATATAATTAGCAACCATAGGACTGACGAAGCCCCGTTCATTGTCGGTAACTATCATCGGTGGCGCTGTGAAATAGTGGATGATTTTCGCAAATTTGCTGCGCAAATGTGTCGCCGATCTATCTTTGATGTGGAAAAATTTTGCAAACTTAGAAAATTTATCCACGCAACTCAGGAATTTCTCGCCCTGAATTTCAAAGATGTCTATGTGTAGGATGTCACATGGATTTTCCGGAATTGGTGTATCCTTTAGCTCGGGAACGAAAGGATGTCTATCATATTTATTGGCTAGGCAAGTTTCGCATCCTTTGGCGTACCCTTTTATGCGATTTGCCATCTTTGGGAAGTAGTATCGTTCCAGTATTTGAGCCTTGTTTTCCAATTGATTTCTGTGGGCTCTTTTATGTTCTTCTTCGATGATCTTGTAGATTATTTCCTCGCTGCTGACATCTTGGACTATCCTTTGCGTTATCCTTATCTTATAGTAGCGAAAATGATCAAGATATGTTTCCTGAAGCAGCTGGATAAAGTTCTCAGGGATCTTGATGCCATTCATAAGTGAAGGGTCTAAACGCTCCTTCAAGACTGTCGTTAAAGAGTTTTTATCGATTCTGTCCAGGGTAATATAGTGGCGCGTATTCCCTCCATGCGGACATTCGACAGAAAAAAGTTCTTTCCCTTCTCTGATTACAAGTTGGTTTCTAAAGACGTTCAGTGGGGCCTCAACGTGCATTATTAAATCAGATGCATCCTGTTCAGCACTATGGATTGTTTCCCCCTCACTTGCCGTTCTCGTCCTAGCTGATGAGGCCCTACCTGCCGTCAGAGTCCTTGAGCGATCACTGCCCACTTCGCTGGCAGTTTCTGTGTCAGAATCATAGTTCGCCAGAGTCAAATGGTTAGCCTGGCATGGTAACCTTGAGAGAGCGTCTGCCACGACATTCGATTTACCAGGTGTGTAAATCAATTCGTGGTTGTACTCTTCTATTCTTGCCTTCCATCTTTTCAGCTTCGCATTGTAGTTTCTGTTTCCCAATGCGAAGGTCAGAGGTTGGTGGTCTGTCAGGATCCGTATTTTTTTCGCCCCATACAGATAGGATCTTAGGTTATCCAGGGCCCATACTATGGCTAACATTTCCTTTTCGTTTGTTGCATAATTTTCTTCTGTTCTGCTCAATGAACGAGATATGAAGGCAATAGGACGTTCCTTTCCAGGTTCTCCTTGTGACAGCACGGCTCCGATTGCGTAATCTGACGCATCCGTGGTTAAGATGAAGGGTTTATCAAAATCAGGGAAAGCAAGGACATCATATGAGATTAGTAAGTCCTTTAAGTCGTTAAATGCTCGTTAAATGCCGCGGTATCTAGCTCGACGCGTACCTTCTTTGATTGGTTGGCCTTTACTTGTGAATTCTCTCCTCTGGTGAGATTTGTCAGGGGTTTCCCAATCTTTGCATAGTCGTGAATGAACCTCCGATAGTACGACGTCATTCCAAAGAAGCTCTTTAATTCTTTTAAGGTTTGTGGGGACGAAAGAGACTTTATAGCTTCCACTTTTGTCGTATCGGGTCTAATTCCTTCTGACGTGATTACATATCCCAAAAATTCTACCTCAGTCCTCATGAATTTTGTCTTTTCAAGGTTGACCCTCAGGTTTGACTCCATCAGTCGTTTAAACACAGCATCGACGTTACTCAAATGTCCTTTCGCATCTTTTCCAAAGACGATAATGTCGTCTATGTATACGTAACAAATTTTCCCTATGAAGTCTTTCAAAACATCGTCGATCATTCGCTGGAATATGGCTGGTACATTCTTTAAGCCAAACGGCAGTCGCAAAAATTCATACTTTCCATTCATAGTAGAGAAAGCAGTTTTAGGAATATCCGACTCTTTCATCGGGATTTGGTGAAATCCTGCCGTGAGATCAATCGTCGTGAAGTACTTAGCGTCACCCAGGCTTGCGAGTGTAGCATTGATATCCGGTATGGGATATGCATCTGCCACGGTGACTTGGTTCAATCGCTTGAAATCTATTACCATTCGATACTGTTTTTCGCCCGACGGCTTTGGTTTTTTCGGCACTATCCATATTGGAGAGTTGTAGGGACTTTTGGATGGTCTAATAATGCCCTCTTTCAGCAACTCTTCCACTTGTCTCTCTACCTCACTTCTCATAGAAGCCGGATAGGGGTAGCTCTTGGTGTATATGGGTTCTTCCACCGATGTAGTGATCTCCGCCTGGACAGAGGTTCTTATTTTCGTACTCACCCTTAAGGGTTCGAATAGTTCAGCGTACTTGGTGATCAATGATTCTATTGCCGGGTGTGCAGTTTCTAGAACGTCAGTATCTGTCGTTATGTTGATACTATCCAAGATTCTATTCTTCAGAGGAATTATAATATTTGGTTGTATTGTAAGAGTGTGGTTCTTGCGGTCTATGACCGCTCCAAGTTCTTTCAACGTATCGTCACCGATAATTCCATCAAAGGATTGGAATCCGGGGAGCACATAGAAGGTGATAATTTTGTCATTACCCAACCTTTGAAAGAACTTACCTTTGACTTGTCTATAAATTTGCACTAAACCTGTGGCTGTCTGGACAGAGAAAGGTGGTTGTACTCGAGTGGAACCTGTTGCCATATTTGTCCTCACGAAATTCTTGTTTGCACCGGAATCTATGAGAAAATCGAACGATCTACCATCACCCCGAGTACCATCACCCCGAGTGCAGGTGAGGTATGTTATACTAGAGGTCTGGAAAGGTTTTGTTAAATGAAAAATGCTGGGGGGTCGTCCTGCATACAATTTGCCTGTTCTTCACTATATGCGTTTTCCTCGTGGGCGGTCTGTTCTTCATTACGTAGGTCGTCCTCGTGGTTGGTCCGGTCCTCAGGGCTACCTTCGACGTTTGATTCGATGTTGTACAGTTTTGGATACAACGGAGGGCCTTCCTTCATTGATTGTGGTCCTCTCTTGAACGGGTTGGTTGCACGCGAATGACCAGCATAATTTGTCCTTCTCGTTTGTGCTGATCCGTCTACTTCCATTTTTACCACGGGGTTTGGGACGTTCGTCCCATTTAATGCTGGAACGTACGATCTCTGGTTTCGGAATTTATCCTGATATGGTTTATAGTTCCTCGATTGACCGGAATGATTACCCCAATCTGGATTGTATCCCCCACTTGAATTAAAGTTAGTTTTCCTTGAGGCCTGGTCATTTCTCCTAGTCATTTCATTCATAGGAACTGTTATGAAATTGCGCGTGCTAGGACCGTGTATAGGATGGGTCCTAAAGTTCAAATTCTGGATGTCGAGGCACGCAGTATATGCATCGGGTAGGGTCCTCGGTTTCTGTACTATAATCATTCTGGACAAGTCCCCTTTTAATCCTCTAACGAAAACATCCAGGGCCCTATTCCTATACGTTTCGATCAATGCGTCCACAACTTCAGCGGAGTGGTCTCCTGATTTCAGTTTGTTGATAATCAGGGAAAATTGGTGGTTGACCCTTGCGTAGAATTCGTCGAGATTCGAGTTTCCTTGGGACAGTTGTCCCAGTTGATGCTCGAGGGTCCGTATGTCCCTTTTGTCAGCATACTGTAGTGAGAGGCAAGCCTTCATCGCGGGCCAGTCACTATCAAAAATGTTATGGGAGATCAAAGCCGCGTTGGCTTTACCCCTAATCTTACCCCTAATAGCTTTAAGGATCGCCCTGTACATGGGTTTACTACGTACGATCTTGTAATCGTCTAGGATACCCTCTACCGAGTGTACCCAATAAACGTACTGGACCGGATCTCCCTCGAATATTTCGAGATCCTTGACGGAATCAGGAAGCCTTCCGACTTCTTTCAGTTCGTCCTCCGTTGAGGGACCCCTTAATGGAGTTTCCGTTGGGGCTATGGCAGGACAATTCAGCTGTTCAAGCTGACGAATTCTCGCCTCTGCCCTCCTGAGTTCTGCCATAAGGGCACCAAGCGAGCCATTAAGCTCCGTTACCGATTGGGTTAAGGAATCCATTTAACACAATTTTTGATCGGGTGTTCGTTTGTTTTAATTATCTTTGTATCTCAATTTTTGTAATATTATTTTTTCCCTTTGGAAAAAGAACAAAAATATAAAAAAGGATTGACTCACCGTTTATATTTATTTGAGATTTGGCTGTAGGGCTGGCTTGTGATGGCTTGTGAAATATTCTCTTACAATGTAACAATTGTGAGTTTTCCCATTTATAGACTGGTTTTCGGTTTTCGTCTCCTGTATACAGAATATAGTTGAATAGTTCTGTAACTATTAAAAAAAAAACAATATGTTAGTGACTTGTTCACTGACATTGCGACGTGCATCTAAGGATGAATCACGTGCATTTTGTACTGTTGTACGCGCATCTATGGATGAATCACGCACTTGGTCCTGGAAGGGCCGTGTTATCCCGTTTGTTTGCCGACAATCAGATTGAAGGCATCCTACTAGGGCAGGGCTTGCTTCACAACAAGATTTGATCCATTTGCAATCTCCAACGTGTTCCCCTGGGAACGTTGGAATATTGCTACCAAGCCCTAGGGCATACCCCAGGCACTACATGGCAGCTATTGCAGGATCACAAACCTGTTAAACTTTTTAATCCAGCGAGAGTAGTTGACCTAGGTGTTTAGGTCACAACTTACTCCAACCGGTTCAAGTTTGACGACGGCCACTGGTGGTAATTACGGAGGATTGTCTTGCACTAGTGTTTCGGTTTTATTTCGTTTTAGATTCGCAATGAAATTGTTCTTTTATCTCTTTCCATTTGGATTACTTAACAACTGTGCCTTAATTTACTTTAACTTTGAACTATCGGATTTTGGTGCATCTCAATTAACTCTTTTGACTAGCAGGATAGTGACTACACATTGGACACAAGGTTTATTGCCAGGAGGGTCCCCCCGAAGGTGGTGAATCGCGGTGCAATTTTAGTTCCACTTTCACATAATATTTATTGCCAGGAGGGTCCCCCCGAAGGTGGTGAGTAGCTGTGCAATTTTAATTCCACTTTCACATAATATTTATTGCCAGGAGGGTCCCCCCGAAGGTGGTGAATCGCTGTGCAATTTTATCTTCACTTACACTTCCTGCTAGTTTTACACATAGTGCAAAAAGCTATTTGAGAGGATCTACTTGTGGCAATTAGTTTCAGAATTAAAAAAAACACACTACACAACTGTTCAAGCACTTTTCTCCACATCACTACACCAATGACCTCGTCGCACTTGTTTTTCGAGGATATTTTATCCTAGAGTTTTTCTCCAAGGACCTCCATTTTAAAAATGGAGGTCCCTGCTCGGGCGCCAGTTAACGTGATCCCCATAGGGAGCACGAAAAAATCAAAGTTGGGGGCCGGCCACTGGCCCCTTTCCAAGGGTTGATTGAAAGACCGTTTCTTTTAGTTTTACGAGTTTATTACTTACAAGGTTAAGATCTCGATTAAGACTGATTTCTGACAGAAATATTTCTTAATATCTAACTTACTTGCTACCCTAATAATTGCTGACGTCGTGGTTCCCACTATGCAGTCGTTCGCTGTTCCCATCGGGGTATTGCACCAGCATTGCGCGTGTCAGTTACCAGACGGGGTATCATCATATTTCGTTGGGTGAATGAGTTGCGCAACGTGTTACCAATGTGTTGCGCGTGTAGGTCGGTAGACGCAGTGTCAGCATATTTCGTTAGGCGAATGAGTTTGGCAATGTGTTAACTTACATAAAAATATTAAATAAAACAAAAATAAATATTATGTATAAAGAAAACGAAATACACATATGTTACTCTTAGTTACATTTTGAAAAGAGAAGTGTAACACCAAGAGTTATGTATAAAGAGAGAACCACAGCTAACTGATAATGATTACACATCAAAACAATATGAAAATTGAAACATAAAATTATTAAAGAGAAAACTAGGAGTCGTTTCTCCGAAAAGAATTTTAACTTTAATAAATTCATCAGGTGAGTGATGATTAAGAGTAGATGGAGTAAATATTGAGCTCGGGTCTTTAATATATCATTATTGTTATTATCTTTTCCTGCATAGTTCTTGGTGAGACGTTTCTATAAAATTTTAATTACTACTCCACTAAATGCATTTAGTATATAATTTATTATTGATAATTTACCAAAATAAGACATGAAGAATTATAGTATTTAAGAATTGTCATTAGATTGTAAATATAATAGGTATATTTTTTATCATCACATGAATTTGAGGAAAATAAAATAAAATGTATGCAATGAATTAAAATTGAGTTTTTGTGTCCGTTGAAAAAAAATATATATATAAAAAAAAAAAGATGATTAGTTTTATTTCCCTTCTTAGGACAATGTTTGAAGTCATGTCAGAGTAACTCTCTTCTTTTTGGTCCATGGTGGGTGTTGGGTGAAGGGAAAGGTATTTTCGGTATGAAGTGAAGAAAGTCGGACGGACTAAACGGACATGATGACATAATCGGACCGACAAACTGACTTATAAGGGTGTTGTTCTATGGTTTTGATGAAGACTTTCAGACTGATTGACGAACTTTTACGGTGAGAATGGAGTTGTATTGTTTGCATTTTGGTATTTCTTTTAGTTTATTTAAAAAAATCTCTGACACGAAGATGATGTCTATGGTTACTGGTGTGTTATGGTGGAAAGAATCCGCCCAAACGCTGACGAGTTGCCGGATAAAGCCACCGTGTCAATCTACCACCTATTTTTTTTGAAACGCACCTTGCACGGAAAAACTAACCATAACAAACAATACAAGACTAATTGCAAAATATAGTGAATTACCCTATTGTTTCTATTTTGCTGCAAATAAATAACGGATTGCAGATTACAAAAAAAAGAATTCTATCTCTTTTAGTTGCCATTTCATCATTGCTGATATGGGTTCATTTGGAGAAAATAATAAAAAGAGATAATAAAACATAGATTGAATAAAAAAAATCAAGTGTTAAAAAAATGAAAAAGCACACGCGATCACAACGCGCTCTTACAAAATATGAGCTGGAGGCAATAATTGATAATTGGAGCGATGAGGAGACAGAAGTAGACAAAATTTATATTATACCTTCAGATAAAGTGGATGAAAATACAGATGAAGAAGATTTTGATGACGACTTAATTCTTAACGGCGATGTAAGTAGTGATATATTGGAATGTGCTGGAACTTTTGAGGTGGAAGTCATCGAAAAAGGTTCAAGAGAACCTTGTGAGTTCAGCGACTCTAGTGAGACCAGCTATGATGTTAATTTATGCTCAATGGCTCCTTCAGCCTCGTCAAGTATTGCACAACCATCAAAGAGAAGGCGAATTGAAAACATCCAGCAGCAAGAAAATAAAAATATAAAAAGTTATCAGATTTTGATAAGCCGAAGTGGACACAGAGGAAAAATCGTGACGGAAAATTTGGATATGATATTGCCCCAGTAAATGCCCCACTCCATGATGTAAAACAAAAATTAGTCGATAGCCTAAAAGGAAAAACGCCATTGGATTTATTTTGTCTGTTTTTTGATGACGAGGTTTTAGATATGATTATAGGGGAAACAAATCGCACACTGTGCCTGCAGCTCGTGATTATTGGTCAAATAACTCAACATTAGGCGTTCCTGCTGTGAAGATATGCATGCCAAGAAATAAGTTCTTAGACATTAAAAGATTTATTCACTTCAGCAACAACTTTAATTTAGCTAAGAACGACAAAATGGCAAAGGTATTGTTCAATTTTTGCATAATACTTTTTTATATTTTTACTTTATTTTATATAATATTAGATACGTCCTTTATACGAGCTTATCAACAAAAAGTTTATGCAGTTTGGTATTTGGGAGGCCGATTTGTCAATTGATGAGCAAATAGTACCATACTTTGGTCGACATTCTTGCAAAATGTTTATTCGCGGTAAGCCAATTCGTTTCGGTTACAAATTATGGTGCCTCTGTTCGGCAGCTGGATACCTTTATAACTGTATACCGTATGCTGGATCGGCAGACAGCTATAACAAAGAAGTTGGTTTAGGAGCCGATGTGGTACTTCTCTTGGTAGAAAATATAGAGTTTAAAGATAGACATACTTAATATTTTGACGACTTTTTTACATCCTTTTACCTCATGTGCCTTCTGACTGAAAGAAGATTGTGTGCAACAGGTACTGTGCGTGCAAATATAATCGGGGGAGCTGAGTTGAAAACCGGATAATGTTTGGAAAGAGGCGATCACGATTTTCAGTTTGACAACAAAAATAAAATTTTAATTTGCCGTTGGCAGGACAATAGGAAGTTACAGTCGCGACCAATTTTGATCAGTGAAAATATGGAAAAAGCAGAAAAAAATAGTGATGGCAATGTAATTGAACTCGGTCGCTTCGTAAATTATAACCAACCCCAATTATTGAGCACCAAAGGAATGGGAGGAGAAGATTTACATGACAATGCTGTGCAAAATTACAGTGTTGCAATTCGAGCAAAGAAGTGGTATTGGCCCTTGTGGATTTCGACTTTAAATTCTTCGTTGGTAAATGCTTGGAAGCTTGATTGTTTCAGTCGTCGTCACCAAAATCAAAGAATAGTACCGCAAAAAGAATTTCGAGTGGATCTTGCATATTCATTAATGGTGAAAGAGGAAGAAATTGATTCAACCACTGATGACAGTGCCGGTGATTCACCATGACCTTCAACAAATATTCTGCCAAAAATAAAAAGTAAGCATCTTATAGTTAAAATAGAGCATAACAAGAAATGGAGATGTAAACATTGTCACAAACCAAGTTAATTTTTATGCAAAAAATGCAATGTTGCTCTTCACACACATTGCTTTGAGCCATATCATGAAGGAAAATAACATAAATATATACGAATTTTTATATTGTTCTTTTTAACAAATAAAACGAATTAGTTTGAGTTATAAACTTTTTATTATAAAACTTGTTTTTCTATCTTTATAATCTATAGGAATAATAAAAATATAATGCTAAAGAGTGCCCAGTGTTCGATAAATCGAACACAGTTTTTCTCAAAACCAGGAAATCTGAATAAAATTTGGACTTCAGATTCGTGATTTTTCAAAATTACCTAAACTTGCAAGTTTCATAAATGTATTCGAAAAAAAAATCTCTGGGACGATATGGGTTAATATTACAGATGTAGTATATAAAATATATACAGTTTATCAGTATATATGGTATTATGTAGTTTAGTTACCACACTACAGTTCAGATACAAATTTTTCTATCTAATTAACTATCGTTTAGCTTAATATATTCTGAAAAATTTGGAGCTTAAATTTTGCTATGTAATGTCTTGGAAAGAAACTGTGTTGCTAACACCACCGTAGTGAAGAACGTATGTTTTGTTTTAAGTAAAAACTGTACCTAGAAAAATGTTCGTCCACTTCAAACAAAATAAATACGAAACACATAGACATTAAAAACTCGAAGTTTCTTAATATGATAACGAAGTAATAACGATGACAAAAATCCGATGACGACAACAGGAATATTGATGTTTACAAAAAATTCGGTTAATTTTTTTTAACACAGGTTTTGGTCAAGTCATGCCTCTGCCTTATTCTAGTGCTTCTTATAAGCAATAAATGAAATATTTTTATATTTTTTTGTGGTCATTAGAAAAATATAAAATTTTAGTGCTTCCATGAAGCCTAAAAGTAAGTGAGAAAACTTCTCGTGTTTTCTTTTCGTACCGTAAAATAAGCACATGGAAAAACGTTTTTTCTGCAAACAAAGAAGAGAATCTTGAAAGCAATGAGTATGTTGCTTTAATTTGGCACTATCGAGAGCTTCTAAGTGGGAACTTTGTTCGAAAATAATGCGCATCTATCAGCGCATTGGCTAGTGCTTCTAAAGAATTTCTACTTCCATTACTGCTTTTTAGCATGCATAATTTTTTGCTGGGAAGATACTAAGGCCCTTAAATAGCTCCTTCGATGAGTTACATTTTTAAATTCTTTATATTAACTTCACCTGTCTGTATGCATGCAGGATTGATTTTTAACCGTTTTCCCGTGATCCAATCGAGCTGAAACTTCACAGGCAAACTAATGCCGACGACAAAAATAAACTATCAAAATATGGACGGGATTGGATAAAGGGGCGTGGTACCTCCCACAAAAATCACAAATTAAAAATTAATTATTTCTGCTCCTGTTAACGGTATTTCAACAAAATTGGGTATGTTGGTTAGGTGTGCATATTGTCAGATCTGCTGCAAATATGGGCGGGATTGGACAAAGGGGCGTGGTCATATATAAAGAATTTATAGTCAACAACTATGTTTTTTACGGTTTGGTTTTTTTTCGTATTAAATGATAAATACCCCCATCCTATGGTGAGGGTATAATGAGATAGCAAGAGAGCAACGAAAAGTGTGTGAACTTGTGTAGCGTATGTACGAACATAACAATATATGTATGTGCATGTGTCTGTTGATTTGCATTCTCTTTGTTTTTTGTGGGAATAAAACAAAAAGCATTAAGCAAGAAAATAATGACACATTTAAATGTAGAGCCATCATATGATTGAACGCTGTTTTTTATTTTCCAATGTAACATTTACTAATGTGTTCGTAGAAATCAAACAGGTACCGTGTAACCAAAAGGTGTTAACATATCGCCCGTGAGTTCGAACACTTATTGGATTTTTTTAGTGTTAAACTTGTAATGGGACTGTTCTTAGGTAACTTTGGTACTATCATTATGCATCTGTTATTCGATCAATAATTGGTCATTCAGTGTCCGACACGGCATGAAATTTGCCTAATGAACAGTTTTGCTAAAACTCTACATTAAAGTCACTATACCTGGAAAACTACATGACTATTTATTGAGCGAACAACAGATTCGTGGTCAGCGTACCAAACCTAACTAATAACCGCCAATTGAAAAATGTAAAACAAAAAAAAAATTCTTAAATTTTAAAAATCACAAAAAAAATTTAACTCTTACTCAAACCAATTTTAAAATCGCCATATCTCGAAAACTAAATGCTCAATTATAGATCGTACAATAGATTCGTAATCGGCGTACCAATCTTAACTAAGAGCCGACAGAAATCAATAAAACGGAAAATAGCTGGCTTGAGTAAAAGTAATTGCATTTGGTGCGGAAGCCGTACAAATAGCCTGGGAAGCAGTATCACCGGATATAACCTATAATTTAATATCTTCTATGCCTAAAAGATGTGCGCGTGCGATCCAGAATTATAGGTATGCAACGAAATATTAATTTCAATACTTTTTTTTAGAATTTTTGATTTTCTCACGTTCACGCACGCTCACAGAGAAAAATACTCACGTCACGCATGCTCACGGAAAATATTTGTTTAAAAGAACAACAAATTTTATTTTACTATGAAGCAAATAGTCTTACTATTTGATTTTATCAAAGAACAATTACATTTTAGTGCATTATAATTCAATTTTATAAAATAGATTCTATTCAATGAAATGCAATGTGCTTATTAACACTTTGCATTTAATTATATGCTTCGATATGATATAATGTCTAAATGTTTTTAAAAATGTAAGGAATGAAAATATTACATTTAAGTATTAATCGTCTACGTATTCATGTGGAGAAATAAAATGTTATCTATATTATTACTTCAGAGCCGATTTCGCCTTTCTTCTAAAATACGAGCAGGCGTAGGAAACGTGCGTTCTATAGTTGCAGAACTTGTAGGTATATTCAGAATCTGCTTAGACAACTCTTTTTGGGGAGAAAAAACCGATTTGCTTACTGGAATTGTTTATATGTGTATGATCGAACAATGATACTCACGCACGGTTTTTAATTTACAATTCACGCACGATCACGAATACGTGATTAAGTTTTGCAGCAACAAATCACGTCACGCGCAGACCTCTAGTATAGAACCCATCACGCTTCTTATTGTGGCCATATCAATTTTTCCCCATTCCACCAATAATGTAAATTTCAGATCTGTTACCGTCTGTTATCTTGCTTCGAATTTGAAAATATCTTGGCAGAAAGAATCACCCTAAAAAAGTTATTTGTGAACCAAGCGACATGAATCGACCTATTTTATTTGGAAAGTCGAATGATCTACGTATAATTCGCCAGAAATGTCTATTAAATTATTCTCCAAAAGTCAGCATATGCTTCAGTTTTAATTTTACTTGGAGCAAAACATATTTTTGACTTTCCTCGTGCTCCAAATTCAGCCCATGCCATGTTGTTGTTCAAACTGAGGGTAGTATTCTAAAAGTCCCGAAAGTGAACGTAAACGCAAAAGCCAACGCGAACGCCAATGCCAAAAAATGGTAGTTTATATATCACTTCGCGCTTGCGTTTGCTTATGAAAGCTGTCACTGACATTTGTGGTTTACAGAGTTTGCCAACTAAAATAAACAATTATAGATTAGAAAAATTATGTTGAGTGAAATGCGCAGAATGGAATAGATTAAAAAATGTTGCTTTATTTCAGTAAATCAACAGATTTTATTTATTTATTTCTCTTTCTATACAACAAGATATAAATCTTAAAGTTACAGTAAGCTTGTTTTTTTATTCCCTGCTAAACAAATTTTTCGACGACTTTGTATGGAGCGCCGCTTAAAATCGCTTAATATCGCTTAGTTCCCCATACAAAGTCGTCGACAAATTAGTTTAGCAGGGAATAAAAAAACAGGCTTAGTATAGAAGTTTTATATGTTTAATTGACTTTAGTGGATGAAAATATGATGATGATGAGGATGAAGGCACAGTAATCATTAAGTTTACAGGAAAAATTTAATATTATTAAATTATTGAAGAAAGAAAAACATAAGATGTACATTACAAAATTAGAACAAATGAAAGTAAATTTTTCCAATACTTTAGATAAATAAGGCAATATCGCGGTTGGTCGATATTCGGTTCTAGACTTAGCTAGCGGTATAATTTTCGCATGTAACCACATCTTTTGAAAACAGCTAGACATAAGTATTGTGTTAAATAAGTGTGTGTTAAATGGTAATAATTGGGGTAGAATTAATTTTATAAATTTCGGGTCAATATTATCGCAACCTACTGCATTAGACTTTACAGCCAAACAGCTCGAATAAACATCACATTGATCAACACGCGAGAATTCAAAGGTATTAGAACTTTGTTCAGTGGTAAAAAATCGTCTTTCATAAAAACAGTGGTTCGGAGTGACAGTAGGAATATTAACGAATGATTCATTCACTTCATTGGCACTGCTCGGGTTGTCATGCGGTTCAGTACCTTTACAATGTCCAATATCTTTTATAGTATATTTTGCATTAATAGAGCGACTGAAACGATTGGAGAAGTACTCGCATTTTGCTCTTCTAATTTCCGTATCAACCTCCGTAAATGTTCGCTTGAAGTCTTCTCTAAACAAAAAAGTTCCTTTTATGTATTAAATATTTTATTGTCGTGTTGAACCATGGTCTTGATTTCACACGTTTTCTCATAGTTTTCAGAGGTACGCACAAATCATAGTCGGCGATAGGCCAAAAACTGCCATATTATCCTTTAGTGTTGAATTAGCTCCGGCTTATCTTAAGGTGTAGCTAAGTGGACGGTATGAAATGTAGACTTTTAGATTTAAGGTTTATACGATTTATCTTCGTTTGGGAAAGCGCAGACCATCAGTTGCCAAGAAAAACGATGAGTCGTAAGACGTTATAAAACTTCAGGTATATTTAGAATTATTGTTTATGCAAACTTAGGTTATAAATTCGATTCCAGATTTAGTTGCAAGTAGTTTTAATCATAAACTGTTGATGCTGAAGAGGATCCTGCCCTAGCTAGTTCGTCTTCCTTTTCGTTCCCTAGGAGACCCTTCTGGCCTGGTATCCAATAAGAACCACATTGGCCAGCCGACCTAGCTCGACAAGTTTTTCCCTACATTCACTAAAGAGTATAGATGCAGTGTTGTAAGATTTGAGTGATAGGAGAGCCGCTTGCCTATCTACAAATATTCCAATGCCTTCTGTTCTTCGCTGTAGTATAAGTGCGGCGCAGGCTTCTTTAATGGCCAGTATCTCCGCTTGGAAAACGCTGCACTTGTCTGGGAGTTTGAATAATAAATTGAGGCCTGTCTCTTCGGAGAAAACACCCGAGCCGGTTCCACATTCCATTTTGGATCCATCCTTAAATACTTTGGTGTCGAAACCTGTGAGTGGTTCCCCTTTATCCCACTCTATTCTCTTGGGAAACCTGACATCGAATAGGTTATCGAATTGCGTTCTCTTGAGATTGTCTGTAGTATACTCGCATATCCATATGAGTTACTCTTTCAGAGTCCAAGAGCGTTTAGTCCGCTGGCACTCCAGGCTGCACTAGCTGTGATGTGAAGGTCAATTGGTATAATATGAAGCATTGCATTAAGGGCTTCAGCTGGACACGTCCTCATTGCCCCTGATATGCCGATGCAAGCTGATCTCTGTACTCTTTACAACAGTTTCATGGTGGACGTCTTCCCTGCGACAGGCCACCATTCCTTTGCTCAGTAGGAGAGTATTGGTCTGATTACGCTAGTGTACATTCATAGCACCACCTTCTGTCGGAGACCCCACCGGCTTCCGAACATTTTCCGACAAGAGTAGTATGAAACGGTTGCCTTCTGTGCGCGGCGGTCTATGTTACGCTTAAAGGAAAGTTTAGAGTCTAGAATCACTCCCAAGTACTTGCCGTGAGCTGGCAGTGGAATCTCTATTCCACTTAGCCGAGGAGGATTAAACTTTGGTATCTGGATTTCGCTCAACACGGATGGGAGCAAACCAGACACCATTACTACCACGTCATCCGCATACGCCACGGTTTTGATCCTCATATTGTCCAGTTTCAGTAGTATTTTGTTGATCACGAGTAACCAAAGTAGGGGAGAGATGACTCCACCCTGTGGAGTTCCCCTATTCACTCGCTTTGATGGCTCGCTGTTTCCCATAGAGGCGTTGGTAATTCTGCTCTGTAGCATTGTCACTATTCAACTCATGAGGAATGTTTCCACGTCTAGATCTTCAAGTAATTCTTCTATAGCCGCTGAGCTCACGTTATTGAAAGCACCCTCTATATCCAAGAAGGCAGGGAGGGTATATTGTTTGTGTTCTAAGGACCCCTCAATAGTTCTGACGACTTCGTGCAGGGCTGTGCCGCTTGAGCGGCCTTTTAGATATGCATGTTGTCCATCTATCCATCTTCTTGCGGGTGTGTGCGTCGATTAGTCTTTCAAGCGTTTTCAGAAGAAACGATGAGAGGCTGATCGGTCTGAAATCTTTTGCGCTCTCATGAATTCTCTCCGGCTTGGCAATAGAGACCACTCTTACCTGGCTCCAAATCTTTGGTAAGAAGTTAAGAGTCAGGCAGGATCGGAATATAATACAAAGCCACGGCCTAATTGTGACCTACGCGCATTGCATCATCTTTGGTATGACACCATCTGGGCCCGTAGATTTATATGGTGAGAAGCTATTGATGGCCCAGGAAATTCTGTCCGGACTGATTATATCCTCTTTACCATAAGTATCCGAGTATTGGGTTGATAATGTCGGCACCTCCCTGGATGTGTTTTCGCAGCCCGGGAAGTAGGTTTTCAGGAGTATCTCTAGCGATTAACCTGAGCCATTTGACCATGTCCCGTCATCGCTCCTCACATAGGTGGGATTTGAGTGCCCCTTGGTCATTATTTAGCTCAGTCCTGCTGTGTCCTTTGTGTTCTCCATCGATCCACAGAACTTTGACTTTGTACTATTTCCGCCGTGGCTATTGCTTTCTTATACTCTTTAAGTTTATAATTGTACGGTTGCCAGGATCCACTTATATAGCTTGCATTGAAAGCTTTGCGAGATTCTCCTCTTAGTGTTGTGAGCTCATCTGTCCACCAAGGCGGATAAGTTTTCTTTGAGCGTGACTGGGGACATGACACTTTGAATGTGTGTGTCACCCCCCGTGTGTAGGGGTGTTAATGAGCTGCGCGGACTTAGAAAGCTTACTTTTCAGAACCCTGTTGAACTTATCCCAAGCAGTTCTCTTGGGATTCGATAGCATCTGATCGAAGTTATTTCGTCCGAGATAGATTTCTTTCCGGATACTGTCCAGTTTTCTATCTCTACTATTCTATTATCAGATATCCGAGTAAGGTCAATGACGTCAGACCACCCAACAAAGTTAACGGAACTCGGAAAGACAAAAGTTGGGTTAGTACCTCTGTTGCAAATGGTAAGGTTGTTAGTATTAATAAAGTCTAAAATAGACTCACCTCCTTCGTTGACTTCAGAGCTGCCCCATATGACATGTCTCGCATTGGCGTCGCAGCCTATAATGGTGGTGTTCAAAGGATGGATGTTTCCCATAGCGCTCCTCAACTCTCTGGGGGGGGGGGGGGGACACAAGAATGCGACATGTAGCTGTATGCAATGTAGAAACTCTTACCTTCTGTCAGCTCTAATCTAGCAACTGTGCTAAACTGGGGGCAGAGAAAAATGTTTAAATTCTTTTTTGCAATTAGATATGATCTTGGCTTACCATTGTCCTTTATATAGAGTGTTTTGTAACCATCACCATGACGGCCTCTCACCACATTGTCTTGTATGTAGGGTTAATGGATGATGCCTAGGTCTATATCCTCCTCAGCTAGAAGGATTCGCAGATTATCTGAGGCGATACGGGAGTGCTTCAGATTAATGTGAACGACTTCCAGCATGTGGGTTATTTTAGTGATGAACTGGATGCCCCACCAGCTGCATCTGGTCCGTCTGGGCCAAGAGCGTCTAATATTTTCACATTGGCTTCTCTCATGCCAAAGAATAGTTTCTCTCCAGCTGATTTCAGAGCGGCGGCGCCCGCTTCCGTAATGGCAATGATTAAACTCATGCTCTTGTCGTTGAGTGGCTCTTTAAGGAAGACGGTCCAGTCGTCCGTCGGCTTCATGGCTTGGAGGCACTCCAGGAGCTGGGGACCCTCACCCTTCATACTGGATAACCAAGTCCGTGCACGAGGCCTCAAAGGAATTTCCTGCGTCGGGATCAGCTCCAGGCTTATATCTTCGCAGTCATCGTTCAATGAAGCGATCGAATTCTTCAGGAAATCCTTTGAGAACTCGTCCATGCATTTGATCACCCTATAGCCTGGGTCGATAGGGTACCGGGCAGCTCTTGTTTGCCAGTACGTGTTCCATCATGATTTCTGCCAACTTGGACTCCGCTTTACTCCATTCCGAGACTGTGGTAGGGGTTAGCTTCCCGGTCTTCGTGTTGGCCAGGGCAACTAATGGTTGTCCTTCACTACCTCATTGAAGGGCCTTTTCGTGGATGTGGTCGTCTTTGACAGCTCCAAGACCTTCCATCGCTTTGCGGGTTCAACGTCCTCCACTCGAGAACGTTCCCGCTTAGTGGTTGTGGGTCTTCTTCTCGTCGTACTCCTGAACTATTTTTGAGAATTTGACTTTGCCCACTACATCACGCTCGTGCACTGTGTCATTGGCTTCATTCTTGGCAATCTTCTCAAGGATGAACTTCGCCTTTTGGTACAGTGTCCTTCGAGCATCAGCAAGACCTCTGCGTCTTGTGTTTTTAGAGACCGTCGCGTCTGACTTGACGGACTGGTCTAATTTTTTTCTGTGGATGTTGATTGTGTAGACGGGGGAACGCTTTTGACGACATTCACCGCGCTTTTGGGGCCGGCTTCCGAGTCCTGACTGGATGCCAAAAGATCCTCGTCTGGTTGGATTTTAATTGTGACATTTTGGTCCCACGAGTGTACTAGAGTGTACAATGGCAACCGAACTGTGCCCTGGAATCGGAGGGGAGAAGTTAGTGACCAGTTTCTTTAAAGCACTTGCTGGCTTTACAGATCCTCGACACCTTGATCTTGAAAGTGCAGATGTAGGTAGAGACATGACCTACAAGGATCGGAAGGAAATGACGCCTATAATAGGACAGAGGCAGACCACGGAGCCGCCTAAAGTAGGACAGAAGCTTGTTGGTTTTGACTGGTAGCCGCCCTATTAAGGGATAAACAGACGCTACCAACCTGGGAAGGGTAGTTTTTAGTTCGTGTACTAGGCCCTTCTGGCATGGGTGGCCTTATAGGAGTTCCGTGCAGGACAAGAAGTACTCCCTCCAGCATGGCCACTATAAGTACACTTAAGCCCCTGCATCGCGTCAAGATGACTACCCAGCACAGAGGGGCAACAACTTATAAGCAATGAAATGCAAAACCTTCCATCTGCCCATCATCGACAGCATTGTTACCAGAAGCTATCAAAAAAACATGCCAAAAAAGTGCAATTTACAAAAAAGTGCTAAAACTGAAATAATCAAAAACTGTAGTAGTTCGGGTACTTTACGCATATATTCGATAAAAAAAACACAATTTCGTAGACCTTACATATTCGAGCACCCCCACGCATAAGGATGGGCGCTTGTGTCATTTGATACGAAAGGTGAAACGCATAGAATGGGACTTTGTAAGACTTTTGAGCCACGCTAGTCTGGGTAGATTGATCAACACGTTGACTGACGTAAACCTCTTTAACGATCACAATGAAACTTTTTCATTGGCAATTATTTAACCAAACTTAGTTAGGGATTGCAAAAGGGGGTTATGGCCACAGTCCTTCTGGTACATCCCATACAAATCGATATATTTAATATTTAGTGTGATTAGCTTCAAATCAGATATTGCTTAATAATCTGTAAATTTGTACTTAACTGAAGAAAATTGGCGGGGTTACTACGCCTCCCATTTAAAAGCAGGGCGGTCTTCCGGGTTATCGATATGATAACTCGTGTAAAATACTTCCAACCTTAGTGAAATTTGTATTAGGCTTTATTTCGTAAACAGCCACCCACTCACTAAAACAATGATGATTTTGCTTCGGGTTGCCAGACGTACTGTTTTCAGCAGTACGCGTAATTTTTTTTTACAAATTGTACTTCTGACTGCATAGCACATAAATAAGTACGCAAAAGTACTTCTTTTAATCCTCTGTACTTCTTTTTGTACTTTTTTTTGTTATGCCAACGATAAATACGAAAATGTTACTTATTCACATCAAAAATCGTACATAATAAGTATTTATATAGAAGACCGTTTTACTTGAAACAGTAACAAATTTGAAAAACTTCCCATTTTTAACCTTATGTCAAACAATTAATTTCCTTCATGTCGTAATTGAATTATTTTCAATCAAATAAACTTGAAATAGATCAACTCTTTGACGAATTTATATCATATTATTACGACGAATTTATTTTATATTTGAAGTTTGAAATGCTTTTGCTGAAAATATTCAAAAAGAAAAATCCGTTTAAGAAAAATGGAAAGAGATCCTAGAAGTGGGTCATTTCCAAATTTCTGAAATATCTGTAAATTAGTATTTTCAATTCCTCGCTCTAATGCGGCATCTGAAAGAATATTCAGTTTGATGTTTAATTTTTGGACAAAAAAACGATATAAACTTCTAATTCAAAATTTAGAAATCGAATTAAAAAACTAAGTTTACGTACATTTGTAATGAAATGAGTTTGTAAATTTTTTAAAGCTGTAAAAACGGAATAGTTTATCAAGTTCACAAAAACTATAAGTATTTGTAATTCGTTCAATAAGTTGTAAAATAATATCTTTGATTATTAAATAATTAAAACAAGTATTAACACATTTTAATATTAAAAAATTTTAAGTATACAATGTGAAACACCTGACTAGTTTTTATTTAAAAAAATTTGGTCGTTTTCCCTTAATTTTTAAATTGTTACTGTTATGTACTGTATTTCTTAACTTAAAATGTTATTTTTCTGTACTGAACTTTATGATTTCTTAATAACAGAAAGTGTACTTTTATTTTCTTAATTGTACTGCCATTTTTTCCTAGATGTACTTTTTTTTGTTGATTTTAAATCTGGCATCCCTAATTTTGCTATACCCATTTATGTGCCTCCTATACAAAACATGGGCGGCTTTCAGGATGACCGACACGATATCTCCCGTAAACCAAAATCAATCTTAGTGTAATTTGGTACTAGGCAATATTTTTCAAAATCTACTGTGGAATTGAAAATGATTGTGGGAACTATTTTCGAACCTCCCATACAAATTTTGAGCGCACAATTATCTGGTAGTCATGATAAATACCCCAAATACACAACACACCCTAATTAAGTTGATAATAAGATAATATTTTGCAGATATCACACTGCTATTGAATATGGGCAAATTAGCCACGGGTAACTGAAGGATGATCGGCTGCCAAAAGAAAAACATGAACATTTCTTAATGGAACACGGACCCAAAGTATAACTAAGGGTGAGGCTATGTTTAATTCGGTTCACCCGACTGAAATCGCTGTACTTGTTTCGAGTTAGGTTTAGCAACCATTATCGTTTAATTTATTTATTTTTGATTGTTAGAATCATGATACCCGTACATCAAAATTAATGAAATTAATAAGAAGTCTGGAACAAAACATACTTCTGCAGTGTGGTATAATTGAATCCATGCTTTCCACCATAGAATGTTCACTTGCAACCATGCCTATGACGTTAAAAATATTGAGAGAATAGATAAAATGACAATAAATTACTCTATCCTAAATTCCTCTATGGCTTGTAGTCTCACTGTGTCGAGTGTCCGAAGTGTTTGTTTCATAGAGTAAAGCATACTAGAGAGAATATTTGGCTCATCTGACGTTTCCTTTCACACTCTTCTTGATGCGGTCGGTGTGATAGAGAATTGTTTGACGAAAAATGTTCATGTCGTTTTGGTGAAAAACTGTGAAATTTAAATGTGTTTTACACTTTTTTATTGACTGTTATTGTTAGCATACATTTATGTTGTATTTAACACACAAAACGAAATACCCTTGTTGTTTTTTGTTGGTTGTTTTGAAGGATTGCCTCTATCTAGTATTATTGAAAGGATTTTTTCGACATCCAAAGTTCATATCACACCAGGACAAATGTCATAAATTTGCTGAGAGAATTATTAAGTCTACTGTAACTATTAGTTTATGGTTTGCTTGCTCTTGAAACTAGTGATGCCAACTTAGCTCTTTTGGGGCTAGATTTAGCACTTTTCGACCACGCAAAACGCGAAAACAAATGACACTTGCGCTTTTGTCTAAAAACGCGTAATGTACGCGCGTTTTGAATTTTTATTTAGCCCGTTTTCTATACAACAACAATTTGCTAAAGAATGTTAAGAACCGTTTTATACCGTTCACAGATTGCTTCTATTTTTGTATTGGTTATTACTCTTAATACTAATAAATTTTTAGGTGGATAGACACCCAAAAATATCGGAAGGTATGGAAAGCAGACTTCTCTTTTAAGAAGTAGTTAAACCCCCCAATGATGACACCAAGGCAATATGTATTTATTGCAAATGTATGACAAACACTTCGATATATGTACGTAACAAACTATTCTAGATCACATAAGCATATGAAAGACATTGATCCTTTCTACGGAATTCGGTTGGTATAACCAGAGACATGCGTCTCCTCCGCTAAAATGTCAACGTCGTCAAAGTTAGGATTATGACCCGTCACAGCACAGTGGGCCGCTAATGCCGTTTTCTGTTCGATATGTTTATAGGTGGCCCTTAAACCTGATTTGTGGGAACACAGTCTTGTCTTCAATTTTGTCATCGTGGTGCCAACATATACCTTTTGACCTACGTCAGTCTTATCCCCATTGCATTTTATCTGATACACAATATTAAACTTATCATTTTCTGTTACTTTGGAGTTTGTCCGGCTAAATAATCTGCTCAGGGTATTGTGTGATTTCAATCCTTTGTAATAGATTTCGGAATTCTTCAGTCTCTCGGAATAACCAGGTATATATGTCAGGGATTTGTAAATTTTCGGTGGGGTTGCGTCTGGTTGATCTTGTCCTCATTCCATAAATTGTCCTGTGTGTCCGGGAAAAAATTTTTCGAAGAACTTCCCTTATTCTCCACATGAAACTCCGTGTCGCTGTTTTTCAGAACTCTGTTCACGAAATTTGTCGCCGTATTGATAATAATTCTTCTAGAGTGCTTAGAATTGAAGTTAATTAGCCCTCTGGACGCTGTAGTCTTTTGGTACCAATCTAGTTTGAGCAGGTTGCCTTGTCGAATTAACACAGAGTCCAGATATGGTAATCTTTTGTCCTTTTCCTCTTCCATCGTGAATTTGATTTGTCCGTTGTATGTGTTAGGAGCCTTAAGTGCGTTATCCACTTCATTCCTCTTTATCACAACAAATAAGTCGTCAACATACTTTGTCAAGATTTTGGGCTTCACTTCCACCTCGTCAAAGTTTCGCCAAGTAGCTCCTACAATATTATGTCAGCTATCACTGGTGAAGCTGGTGATCCCATAGGCATACCTTTTCGTTGCTCATAAAATTTGTCCCCATATTTGAAATATCTCGTCCTCTTTATTTAAAATTTCAGCAATTCAATGAATAAGTCCTGTGGTATTTGTGTGAATTTTTCCAATATACTCCATTTTATCTAAAATAAATCTTGGAAAAACAGTCGAACCCGCTGGTATTTTCATTCTATGACCTCAAGCCAAACTAATTGAACGGAGATAATATAAAAGGTTAACAATCAACGTTTAAATGTTTATCTAATTCTTTTTAATATCCGTGTTATTTATTCTTTTGATGCGATTGTACTTCCGACCACTTATATTATATGTATTTTTATCTATTCTATTTAACATGTTCTTGTTTATTATTCAACTAGCGTACCCGGCAATGCTTCGCTATTGCTTAACTGTAGACAAAATGTAATAAAAGCAAGAAAAATTATATTGAGGAATTAATATTAATATGATATTTTACCTAATTGTTATTTTGTTTTTGAAATGTTAACTCATTCGTCTTGTGATATTGAGCTTATGACGTGGCTTAAAATATGTCGCATCACCTAAATACAATAAAAATGGAATACCAATTCAAAATTATTTTTATTTTACTTGAATATACATATGTATATCAATAACTTAATTACTAACCTTTAATATTATTGCAACGCTCTTGGGTATACAATGTTTTTGGTAGTTCTATTTGGCGCATATATAAACAAATCGTCTGGTTTTCCTACACGGGAGCATGCAACATATAATTGGCCATGAGAAAAACAGGGATTCTCCAAATTCAAACCACATATTTGCAGCGATTGACCTTGGGATTTGTTGATTGTTATTGCAAAGGCCAGTTTAATGGGAAATTGCAGTCTTTTGAATTCAAATGGCATGTCTGTTGGAATCATCGGTATACGTGGTAATAGTACATCTTCTCCTTTGAATTTTCCAATTAATATTTTTGCTTCCATAACATTATTTAACAATTTTTTGACTGCCAATCTGGTACCATTGCAAAGACGTGGCGGATCAATATTTCTAAGAAGAATGATAGGAACACCAATCATCAAATTTAACGTGTGTGGTGGCAATCCAGGTAAATCAAGCGAATTCAAGAATTCAGTTGGGTAATGTATTGCCTCGTCTTGATTCATAACAGTATCTATCGATTTATACGTTTTTGTTTCACCTGGTAACGCATCTTGTATGCAGTTATTAATAGCAATTACATCCCCGTTTTTTGCAGCCAGTATTGCACGTTCGCTTAACCATTGGTGACATTCGTAATTTTTTGTTAGATCTGGAAATACGCATTGAATTAATTTGTCTTTTGAGTGTGCATAACTGTAAAAATCAGAGGGTAATTCAATGCATCCCGTCGATTTATCCACAGGAATCTTTCCATTTCCGACATCTAGTAATTGTTGTGCAAAACGTTCTGCAGAAGCATTGTTTTGTAACGGAACACGAATGTTTGTACTCAAGTTAAATTTACTGACGTGCCTCCATAAATTTGAAGCCTTTAAACAGGCATTCAATTCATCAGCTGGTGTCGAACGGGGTATTACTGGTAACGTTTGTCGAAAATCGCCTGCTAATACTATTAAAGCTCCACCGAAAGGGGTTTCGTTACCTCGTAGATCTTCTAACGTGCGATCTAATGCTTCCAACGATTTTTTATTTGCCATTGTGCATTCGTCCCATACAATTATCTTGCAATTTTGTAGCAGTTTACCCATTCCTGAGGATTTCGAAATATTGCATGTTGGTGTTTCAATGTAATGGATATTTAATGACAATTTAAGAGCTGAATGTGCCGTTCGACCGCCATCCAATAGTGTCGCCGCAATTCCTGACGATGAAAAACATTCCTCCGCTTTGATCACTAACTGCTCGGATTATCGTATCAGAAAATTGTTTTTGTTGCTCTAATAATTTTGTAACATTCGTTTGTACATATTGATTCAATTCATTGATGTCAAATCGTTGTTCGCGCTGTAATTCGCTATCAATTATAGTATTTATGGATCGGTCAGGTGATGTTATTCCGAGTTGTGACAATGGTTTATTTATGATTGCCAAACATTTGTCTTCAATCAAAATCAACGCTTCGTTATACATTTCAGGTGAGAATTGCAAGACTTTGTTTAAACAATTTATACGTAGTCGGTGCAGAATATCATCAGTCATATAATCCTTATATTTTTCCCATAACTCCATTGGATTCGATGGTAAAAATGTACATAAAATGATTGAAAATAACGTTCGTATTTGATTTGGATGACCCGAAATCGATGCGTCAGCCAGTGAACTATCCCAGTGTGAATCGTTTTCCAGTAAATTTAACTTTTGACATGCTTCTCGAAATGTCGCACATACATGACCGTTAACTGTTCTTAAGTTTTGAAATGATGTTGGTCCACGAACGTTAACTAATAACAAACGCAAATAAAAACATTCTGCATGATTTGGATGAACAGTGTATATTCTTCCCAAAGCATCTGTTTCAAACAAATTCTGGTGACCTGCAACTACTTTTCCTAGTTTTCGCCGTATGAATTTTTTGATTGATGCATTCCAAATAAAGTATTTGGGTATTTCGGAATATAAAAATGTTTTGGCAAATGTATCAGTTTGGCATTTATAAATTAAAAAATGCAGTTAATGTTGTTGCTGGTGGAATTAATGCTTTTTCTTGTATACATTCTGCAGTAAAATAAACACGTTGTGCATTTTGAAGATGCACTGCTAAATGCACCACTGTTGGATAACGTTCATGTACTGCAAACGACAAAATACGCCACACTGCTTCATTGCTACTGATATAACGCCCCATTTGATACTGATGGATTTCGTCCACAGACCCATTCAGATTAGATACTTCAAATACAGCCATATCACTTCCTTTGTTGATGTATTTACAAATGTATTTAATTGATTTGACTGAATTGCAATATTCAACGTTTATGTGAGCTTTAAACGTTTTGCATAGTAGTGGCGAATATGGCACTACCCAACGATTGTCAACTTCAACGTTTTCATTTCGAACTTTTAAAATTATCGATCTACCACCTTGATCGGTTGATTGACGCCGATAATGGGGATAACCGTCAGTGCCAGTAATAGTTTCAGGAAGCAATGTTCTGGGGTAACGTTTTGTACATTTTCCATCAGCTATACATGGCGAATTCATGTTGTGAGCACCACATGGACCATGAATCATGTTTTTGATTATTACTTGAAATAATTCAGGATCGACAGTTGAATCGGGAATTTCCGCTGAAATTACATTATCAATCTCCTCGGGAGTTATTTTGTTGATCAGCCAAATCAAAATGTGGGCATGAGGTAATCCTCTTTTCTGCCATTCAATGGAATACATCCAACAACGTGTCTCTCCGAATACTTGATGTTTATTTATAAAATGCATTAATGATTTCAATTTCAGTTTGAGAACCCGTGCAGTAATATCATGACGATCAACTGTCGATTGACCTGGAAATAGGTGTTCCTTGATCTCAATCCATGTGGGATTACAGGTAAATGTAATGAACAAATTTGGACGTCCGTATTGGCGAACGTACGACTTTTGAACAACGTAATCAATTCGATGTGCTGGTGGAAAAAATTTTGCAACGATTCAAGTACTTTCTTTTTTGCGGCTTTGTAAATCGCACAACGTCGTTGTAGTTGATCGTTTGAATTTCCAATAAAATAAATTTGCAAAAACTTGTATTCGGCATTTGGTAACGGTAGCAATGATCCTGCTTTATGGTAGACTTGACCTTGAATCTTAAATGTTGGCATGTAAGTGTCGTTTATTATATTCGTCGCACCAAATGAAGTCATTTGGAAGCATGTGTTATATTTTCGTATATTAGTTAAAAAATGCTTCGATAATGCTGTAGTTCCTGCAACTAATGAACACAATGGCTCAGGTGGTGTAGTCAAAAATTGCAATTTGACTTTGCCATTCAAACAACATATTCCTGGTGCTTCATTTTTGAACTTTAATGCTTTACAGTGTTTGCAAACTTTATTCATATGACCAACAATGGCAACTGGATGCAAGCTGCAATTAATGTTTGGGTTATACTGAAATGCAATGCGGTTAAGCGTTCCCAGTTGGTTAATTTGCATGGGTAATTCATGATGCTCCTAGAGTTCATTACGATTAATATTTAAAAAATATTTGCGTAGTTTTCTAGTTCTTACCAGAGTTTCATTACTTTGTGATTGGTGTTGTTGTGATGAACGTCCGATATTGCGGTCAGTTCTTTGGGTTGAGTCTTCTTCTCTTTCATTTCTCCTTTGGGCTCTCTTGCGTCTGGCACCATTTGTGCGATAACCAATGTTTTGTCGTTTTGGTGGCATTTTTACACGTTAATTTTTACACAACAATAATGATACAACCTAACATAATATTTTTCACTATTAAATATTAGAAAAATCACAACTATTTCAAAAATTATACGTACACAATTTTATGGAATCGTATTAATTAAATTTACTTTATTTTATAAATGTAGAAATTTATGTATCTGTTAATTCGTAAATTATAACTTAACTATGAGAAACAATAGCTGCATAATAACTGTAATCCATTCTAAAATCATCTCTGAAAAAGTCACCTTCATTAGAACCGTTTTTGATCACCCCTGACACCAATTTAACAACAATAGTAAGACGCATGTGAAGAAAACAGAAGAAAAAAAACAGAAGATTTCAATCGAGCAGAATTTCATTTCCATTCCGTTCCAGACTAAATTGTAACAAAATCAAATTAGAAACAAATGAAATGGCACAAAAACAGAAGATTTTTGATGGAATGAGAACAAAAAGCAGAAGATTTTACAAAATGTAAACAAACAAATTTGTTTGCAAAAGAAAAATATTTTCTAAAATTGTTTTCATCGGTAATATAAATTAACAAAAATAAAATGTGAAATGATTTGTTGATAATATGAATAAAATAAAGTATTATATTGAAATTAAATAAAAAATTGTTTTGTTAAATGAATATGGGCAAATTTTAGTTTCATTATTTTGTTCTGCAACACGAAACGAAAGATTGTGTATCCCTTCGGAATATTAGAATCCACTCCGGAGACACGTACAAATCGAGTGCTTTGTTGGTCATTAGCCAGAAAATTAAATTGTGTGAGCTATAGGGTGAGAAAGTGCAAAACATCTTCATAAGAGTGGCCAAAAAATGCACTTGCATTTCCGACCACCAGCAGCGAACACCACATTGTGCGTTCACTCCGAGTACAAGGATCTCTTCGGGAGACATGTACAAATCGATCGGTATATGTCTCATTATCCAGAAAATAAATTTGCGTGAGCTATAGGGTGAACAGTTTTTAAAAAGTGTGAAATATTTTCATATATGTGGCCAAAGTACGCATTTACATTTTCGGTCACCAGAAGCAAACAAAAGATTGTGTACTAACTCCGAGTATAGAAATCTCTTCCGGAGACATGTACAAATCGATTGGTATATGTCTCATTATCCAGAAAATAAAGTTGCGTGAGCTATAGGGTGAACAGTTTTGAAAAAGTGTGAAATATTTTCATATATGTGGCCAAAATACGCATTTACATTTTCGGTCACCAGAAGCAAACAAAAGATTGTGTACTAACTCCGAGTATAGGGATCTCTTCCGGAGACATGTACAAATCGATTGGTATATGTATCATTATCAAGAAAATAAATTTGGGTGAGCTATAGGGTGAACAGCTTTGAAAAAGTGTGAAATATTTTCATATATGTGGCCAAAATACGCATTTACATTTTCGGTCACCAGAAGCAAACAAAAGATTGTGTACTAACTCCGAGTACAGGGATCTCTTCCAGAGACATGTACAAATGGATTGGTATATGTCTCATTTTCCAGAAAATAAAGTTGCGTGAGCTATAGGGTGAACAGTTTTGAAAAAGTGTGAAATATTTTCATATATGTGGCCAAAATACGCATTTACATTTTCGGTCACCAGAAGCAAACAAAAGATTGTGTACTAACTCCGAGTATAGGGATCTCTTCCGGAGACATGTACAAATGGATTGGTATATGTCTCATTTTCCAGAAAATAAAGTTGCGTGAGCTATAGGGTGAACAGTTTTGATAAAGTGTGAAATATTTTCATATATGTGGCCAAAATACGCATTTACATTTTCGGTCACCAGAAGCAAACAAAAGATTGTGTACTAACTCCGAGTATAAGGATCTCTTCCGGAGACATGTACAAATCGATTGGTATACGTCTCATTATCCAGAAAATAAAGTTGCGTGAGCTATAGGGTGAACAGTTTTGAAAAAGTGTGAAATATTTTCATATATGTGGCCAAAATACGCATTTACATTTTCGGTCACCAAAAGCAAACAAAAGACTGTGTACTAACTCCGAGTATAGGGATCTCTTCCGGAGACATGTACAAATCGATTGGTATATGTCTCCAGAAGAGATCCTTATACTCGGAGTTAGTACACAATCTTTTGTTTGCTTCTGGTGACCGAAAATGTAAATGCGTATTTTGGCCACATATATGAAAATATTTCACACTTTTTCAAAACTGTTCACCCTATAGCTCACGCAACTTTATTTTCTGGAAAATGAGACATATACCAATCGATTTGTACATGTCCCCAGAAGAGATTCTCATACTCGGACTTAGTACACAATCTTTTGTTTGCTTCTGGTGACCGAAAATGTAAATGCGTATTTTGGCCACATATATGAAAATATTTCACACTTTTTCAAAACTGTTCACCCTATAGCTCACGCAACTTTATTTTCTGGAAAATGAGACATATATAAATCGATTTGCACATGTCTCCGTAAGAGATCCCTATACTCGGAGTTAGTATACAATCTTTTGTTTGCTTCTGGTGACCGAAAATGTAAATGCGTATTTTGGCCACATATATGAAAATATTTCACACTTTTTCAAAACTGTTCACCCTATAGCTCACGCAACTTTATTTTCTGGATAATGAGACATATACCAATCGATTTGTACATGTCCCTAGAAGAGATTCTCATACTCGGAGTTAGTACACAATCTTTTGGTTGCCTCTGGTGACCGAAAATGTAAATGCGTATTTTGGCCACACATATGAAAATATTTCACACTTTTTCAAAACTGTTCACCCTATAGCTCACGCAACTTTATTTTCTGAAAATGAGACATATACCAATCCATTTCTACATGCCTCCGGAAGAGATTCTCATACTCGGAGTTAGTACACAATCTTTTGTTTGCTTCTGGTGACCGAAAATGTAAATGCGTATTTTGGCCACATATATGAAAATATTTCACACTTTTTCAAAACTGTTCACCCTATAGCTCACGCAACTTTATTTTCTGGATAATGAGACATATACCAATCGGTTTTTACATGTCTCCGGAAGAGATCCCTATACTCGGAGTTAGTACACAATCTTTTGTTTGCTTCTGGTGACCGAAAATGTAAATGCGTATTTTGGCCACATATATGAAAATATTTCACACTTTTTCAAAACTGTTCACCCTATAGCTCACGCAACTTTATTTTCTGGAAAATGAGACATATACCAATCCATTTGTACATGTCTCCGGAAGAGATCCCTGTACTCGGAGTTAGTACACAATCTTTTGTTTGCTTCTGGTGACCGAAAATGTAAATGCGTATTTTGGCCACATATATGAAAATATTTCACACTTTTTCAAAGCTGTTCACCCTATAGCTCACCCAAATTTATTTTCTTGATAATGATACATATACCAATCGATTTGTACATGTCCCCAGAAGAGATTCTTATACTCGGAGTTAGTACACAATCTTTTGTTTGCCTCTGGTGACCGAAAATGTAAATGCGTATTTTGGCCACATATATGAAAATATTTCACACTTTTTCAAAGCTGTTCACCCTATAGCTCACCCAAATTTATTTTCTTGATAATGATACATATACCAATCGATTTGTACATGTCCCCAGAAGAGATTCTCATACTCGGAGTTAGTACACAATCTTTTGTTTGCCTCTGGTGACCGAAAATGTAAATGCGTATTTTGGCCACACATATGAAAATATTGCACACTTTTTCAAAACTGTTCACCCTATAGCTCACGCAACTTTATTTTCTGGATAATGAGACATATACCAATCGATTTGTACATGTCCCCAGAAGAGATTCTCATACTCGGAGTTAGTACACAATCTTTTGTTTGCTTCTGGTGACCGAAAATGTAAATGCGTATTTTGGCCACATATATGAAAATATTTCACACTTTTTCAAAACTGTTCACCCTATAGCTCACGCAACTTTATTTTCTGGATAATGAGACATATACCAATCGATTTGTACATGTCTCCGGAAGAGATCTCTATACTCGGAGTTAGTACACAATCTTTTGTTTGCTTCTGGTGACCGAAAATGTAAATGCGTACTTTGGCCACATATATGAAAATATTTCACACTTTTTCAAAACTGTTCACCCTATAGCTCACGCAAATTTATTTTCTGGATAATGAGACATATACCGATCGATTTGTACATGTCTCCCGAAGAGATCCTTATACTCGGAGTGAACGCACAATGTGGTGTTCGCTGCTGGTGGTCGGAAATGCAAGTGCATTTTTTGGCCACTCTTATGAAGATGTTTTGCACTTTCTCACCCTATAGCTCACACAATTTAATTTTCTGGCTAATGACCAACAAAGCACTCGATTTGTACGTGTCTCCGGAGTGGATTCTAATATTCCGAAGGGCTACACAATCTTTCGTTTCGTGTTGCAGAACAAAATAATTAAACTAAAATTTGCCCATATTCATTTAACAAAACAATTTTTTATTTAATTTCAATAAAATACTTTATTTTATTCATATTATCAACAAATCATTTCACATTTTATTTTTGTTAATTTATATTAGCGATGAAAACAATTTTAGAAAATATTTTTCTTTTGCTAACAAATTTGTTTGTTTACATTTTGTAAAATCTTCTGCTTTTTGTTCTCATTCCATCAAAAATCTTCTGTTTTTGTGC